>JAFNEN010000372.1:1150000-1543612 GCA_019343175.1 Oedothorax gibbosus
ATTTATTTTTAATTGCAATTTTTAAATATTTTATTGTATCCATAATGCGACCCTGTTTAGGCTGACCAGACGTTCTGCATGTGGCAGTTCAGTATTTAGGGTGACCTGACCAGACGTACTGCCTTTCGCAGTACAATCTAGTTTGTTATTCAAATTACCTAGTTTGTTAAGCAAATTACCTAGCTATGAAAATTGAGCACATTTTCTCCGTTTAATTTGTTCATAGTTTTTTCACACAAAATCAACATAAATAAAACATGATTTATAAAAATTTAAGGATGATCTTACAGTCGAAAAATTAATCACTGAAACAAATCTGGTCAGGCTAACAGTTTACACTTTTTAGGGTCTTGTCATGGCTTCAAAAACATTAAATTCTATTTTCTTTTTGTGTCTGAACTGCCAAATGTCCTGTATTTCTGAAAACTGTAGGTATTTCATCAGGAATATATTTTTTCTGTTGATAAAAGTCAATCTAAATTTTATTTTTCTTAATGTTAGTTATTTGAAAACTGCTACACGTAAATATTTTTATTTGGTAAGTGTATTTACGGCTCGAATTAACGTTGTTGAGTTATTGTTATAAAGTGTATGTGTGTGGTGTTTGTAAAATTCGTTTCTTGAAAATTATATACCAATATGGTAAAATCCTAGTAGCTTGCCAAAAGATGTCGCCAAGCTCAAAAAATCGCCGACCAGCGACTAAGATTAACCCTAATCGGTATCTCGTTGCATGTAAACTATATTTTTTGCATTATTTCGAGTAAGTGGCCAAAGGAAGGAGGGTATTTTTGCATTGTTTACTAATACTAACATTGTTTTCTTTGATTCTTTTCCAGTTATCTCGGGATATAACACTACCTAAATTCATCGACCGAAAGCCCTGCAGAAAGGTGTCTCCTTGATGCAGTAATTTGCTGCAATGATGGTATGAGCAGGCGTGTTTTGGAACACGTGAGAGTGGGGTACAACATGCTGAATGCGATGCGGTAAAATCGAAAAGAGTAGGCAGTAAGTAGCTGAAGCCGAGTAAGCATTCAAAATTGCCTCAAACGATGCAAGAAAGAATAAGAAAGCAAATCTTTTCTGGCGGCCCAAAGAGACGGGAGTCTTGGGAACAGCTAGCGTATTATGGCCGGAATGCTATTTGGCGACTTTGGCGTTCATTAAAAAGTAAGCACATGGTTGCTATAGAAACAAGATTGATGTAAACATCTATTGAGTTGAACTGAAATGTTAACCAATTTAAGTACATATTCGCTACTTGGCTACACTGTTAAAAAAAATCTGAAATTTCAGGAGAAAAATTACTGATTTTAACGGAACTTTCCCGTAACGACTGAAAACGGGTTTTTTCCTTCTGAAAACGGGTTTTTCCTTCTAAAAACGGAAAATGTCCGTAAACCACGAGCGAAGAGATGAAAACGGAATTTTACCGTTTTTAGAGCTTCCATACTTTTATTACCCTTATTACCCTATCGTAGAATTGGCGATAATGCACTAATACATACATCGAAACTCGAACATCAAATACCTGTATTACCAGGCCCGTCCGTGGCCGAGTGGTTAGGGCATCAGCCCTAAGATTCAACCTTCTCGGGGGTTCGAATCCCACCTACTGCCAGTCATCCAATAAATCGGATCTGTGCTGGAAATAGTAGAAAAATCCTCAATTTACGGATGGGCCCGAGTATATCGTATAGAAAAGTTTTAACCTCCAAACTTTAGGACAGACGCGCTTGTTATATCTGTGGAGTCCAAAGTCCCGGCGGCATTAGAGTACGATGTCGCTCGAAGTTCCGTTGTGTGCCCGCTCAGGTTCGATCTCGTGACTTGACCAGGGTTCTAAATTACGATGCGTTATTGGCTGTGTTAAAGCTCCTGAAGGAGGCTAGAAATAGGCAGCCGGAAACGATTACCTTACCTGTACGGGGAAATTCCAAAATTTAAAATTTTAATAACGGAGAAATAAGAAACGGAACTTAAGTAGAAACACGGGAAAATACTTAACGAAACGGGAAAGTCCCGGCAACTCTGCTGCCGGTACTTTTCCCGTTAATTTCAGTATTTTTTTTACAGTGTACAAAAGGAAAGTCGCAAAATCGTGACCGGCCATAATACTCTAGCAGTACCGAGTCTTGGGAACAAATAGGAAGCCTTCGGCCCCATCCCGAGACATTGAGAGAGCCAAGCTGTTGGCCGCTTTCGCCTCACCACATGACTTCTTGGGAGTCTACCTCCACCGACTTGGCCTGGCTGCTGATGAAACTTGCCCGCTCTGCGGCCATGTTAGGATGACCACATAATGCATTACACTGAACTTGCACAGCATCCGACTGATGACTTTGGCAGTCGTTATTTGGGTGGCTTGGCATCAAATGGTCGAGAGGCCAAGAATGGGCGTTGGCTAAATTAGTATAGTAAGTACATTGCCAAGCTTGAAAAGTCCTTCACCATAACATATTTGCCAGTTCTCACCAGTTATAATTCATATAAATTATAACTGGTTTTCAGGGATCAACTAATGCATGGGCCTCGCCGATTGTTACAAAATTGTACCATGGGCTGCCAATGTTACTTTAGGGACAAACAACTAACGCACAAATATTTAATTAAAAAAAAGTTGGTTAAATCTTATTTATTTTGGTTGTTTTTGCATGAGATTACTGTACTTTGAATATGTTTTTTCCATCGGCCGATGAGAAAAAATAATCGGCCCATCTGCCGATTTTATTTTTAAACAATCGGCATGGGACAAAAAGCGCCATTGGTCGATCTCTACTGGTTTTAATTTACTTTGAACAAATATTTGATAATAATTTGCACTGATTGTCAAAATTGAATTACTTTTTGACACATATATATATATATATATATATATATATATATATATATATATATATATATATATATATATATATATATATATATATATATATATATATATATATATATATATATATATATATATATATATATATATATATATATATATATATATATATATATATATATATTTTTTTTTTCATATAATTTGTTTCGTATATTCCTCAAAACCCTTTTCATAAAATTCAAACAAAACATTACCAAATAAAGATTTGTTGAATAATTTAATCATATATTGATGTTAACTTTTCGTTTTTCTTTTATTATTCATATAAATAATAACTAGTTTTTAATTTCTTTTGACTAAATATTTAATAATAAATTGCATTTATCTGTGTCGAAATTTGGACGACACCGCATTAAATGCCACCCTGAAGCTTAAAACTTTACTGGTATATTTAACTACCATTCTGTCAGTATAATCGGTTTCTAGATGCTAAGACCTTTCTGATGAGGTATGACGAAAATCTCATTTCCAGTCAATATTTAAATCTTCCGAAGCAAATTTTGGTTTTTCTGAACTTTTCTCCTAGGAAACTCAGAAATGTACTACTCATATTTTGGCTGTGTTGAGTCTCTTAATGAGACCACCCTCAATAGGCCCTCAAACCAACCACTACCCATATTTTACAAACTTTTTTTTTCGATAAATGTAGCTGACTTGCAGGTCCCGACAACCCCACTTTTTGGAATGGTTTCGAATATTGTTTTTTTTTCAATAAAAAATTTTACACAAAATATTCGAAGCAATTTCAAAAAGTGGGATTATAGAGACATGTAAGTTATCTACATTTATCATTAAAAAAACGTTTGTAAAAATATTCAATACAGTCCGAGAAATATGGCTTAGAAAATAATTTTTCCCTTTGGATCAACATTGAGGCCCTTGAACGGGCTCATTCGCCCTTAAAGCAGACCGTGCTTAAATTTCATGACTGAATTAGCATTTTTTTTATTAAACGGAACTATACAGATTGAAGAAAGATACAACAATTCTGAGGGCATCTTTATTAGCTTTGAAATTACTTTAAATTGACTGATACTTTGAAATCTCGTTTAAAAATTCGTTGCGTAAGGAAATTTTGTTTAATGACTAGCAGTAATGCAGTATAACAATTAAGTAATGGAACAATGTAGCAATAACAACTATAAATGTTCATTTATGTCCGTCAAAGCCCCCCTTATGTATACATATAAATTAGGTTCTCTGGACGTGGCGTGCTATATGATGCGTGATAGAATTTGCGAGAAATGCCTTTTACTACGATATTTTCTTTCGTTTTTCCATACTACGATTCCCAAACGTACATAATGACAGTTATTAATAGAAAAACCCTAAATAAGAAACTTTACTCTTAACATTCACCTTTTTAAAG
This sequence comes from Oedothorax gibbosus, assembly GCA_019343175.1. Lineage (NCBI taxonomy): Eukaryota > Metazoa > Arthropoda > Arachnida > Araneae > Linyphiidae > Oedothorax > Oedothorax gibbosus. The sequence continues at coordinate 1,154,263 of JAFNEN010000372.1, forward strand.
AGATTCAACTTTGTTTTGCCACCAGGCCAATGTGTTCAGTATGACACTCTTTCATTACCAGTCCCGTGGTTTATGTTGGGATCATTTCTTCAGCGAGATTTGAAAGGGGGGTTCCTCTTCTACTATTATTTGATTTCTATAATTTACCCTCAGATGATGGCCTTTTTATATAGTTCCATCGTTACTTATATCATTATTCCATCGACACCATTACTCCATTTTTCTCGAATCAGTCAAAATCTTAGGTTACCACTATAGAACTTCATCTCAAAGCAATCGCTAGTTTCCAGTTACAGCATGTTAATAATACCCCGTGCAGAGGAAGTGCACGTTAAATATGCTCCACAGTCCCAACGCTACGTACGGTGCCGCACCTAAAAGTTTCGTCTGGTGCCTACTCAGGTGTCGGCTCGTCATTTGACTGAGATTCTCAATGACGGCGCCCGTCGCCCATGGGGCTGATGTAGCTCTAGTGAGACGATCATTCAATTCAACAGCTTGTTCTATTCAACCCCCTGAATGTGCCACGTTCAGTACAACGGGGAAAGTCCTGATAGTTTCACTTGGGCTGAAATCTTTCTTTTCCATCCCACATATAGCAGACAATCTTAGGAAACGAATCAAGAGTCTAGTAGGAGAAATGGGGAAGATCTTGAATTATTCAGGGAACTAAGGGGCTGATTACGCTCTTAGGTTATAGTCCCATTTATTGCCCTCCAAATGAGATTTGTTTACCATACGAAACAAAATAAAACCACTCGGCTACTTATTTTTTGCTGCCCTTTTCTTTCGTGAGAAATGGGCGTTTATCACTTTGGAAGAATCGCTAGGAGCACGTTTATCACGGAACAGATCGTAAGTAGACAGTTTGTCACCTCCTGGAAATGATTGCAAGGACCAATATTAGAGTTGGAAATGATAACAAGTACCAGGATCAGTATTATATTAGAAAGTGATCTGAAGAGCTTAGTGGAAGAACGTGCTATGTGACAAAAAAGTGAAAATTAAGTTTTTTGTTTGCACTTAGATCAATTAATAATTCCTCGGATATATTTGGCTGCACGGGCAATTTATTGACCGGCAGTTATTTTGGCGATTCCCGGCCCCAAAACTGGGACCTTCCGCATGCAAAGCGAACGCCTTAACCGACTGGGCTCCCCAGCCCTAAAGTTTATTAAAAAGGGGAAACTTTGTTAACTTTATGAGAGGAAATCATGTTTATTGACATAAAAATTGTAACTTTTACAAAAATGTCACATAGCACGTTCTTCTACTAAGCTCTGTACCTTTGATGTAAGGGAACAGTTTTATGATAATGGATAGTTTGATGACGATTGTTAAACTCCCACCCTTTATGACAAACGGAAAGTATGATCAGAGCCTTGTCTATTCTGCCATCTTTTTCCACAGCCCGTACTACACATGGTTAAACCATGTGCAGTAACGGTAAATTAAATACTTGTCAATGGTATAAAAAGAACTAGAGGTGTTTTGGTTACCATTCAAAAATGTAATACATTTAAAGGCATTTATATACCTTATAAGGTAATTTCAATAACTTTAAAACCTAAAAAGTTCTACAAAATATATAGGATCCATGTAATTAAAAAAATATGGCTGTGTAACACTACACGACTTTTAATTACCAATCAATAAATCAATACATTTAAAGATAATTATATATCTTTAAGGCAATTTTAATACCTTTAAAACTTAAAAAGTTCTATGGCAGCTATCATTTGAACATGCATGTTTTTCTCAAAAACTTTAGAATAACGTCTGACAAGTACTGGGAACACGTTTACTAAGTTTGAAGTCCGTAGCTATCAGAGTTTTTCAGCAATACCTTTAAAACCCAAAAGTTTCTATGACAGCTGCTCCTTACGCATGCACAATTTCCTCGCAAACCAAATTATTATTACTAGGAACTCGTGTAGCAAATTTGAAGTCAGCATTTCTTATAGTAAGCTGTAGAGTGGTTTCAGACAAACAGACGAACCAATCTTCAAAAGCCACTTTCTTAGAATCAGCACCCTCCAAAACGTGTAGAAAACGCGAAATCTTTATTTCGGATTTGCGACCCCATCGTCATACTTTCTTTTCCTTATATTTCATGTTAGGTAACTGAAAGTAAAAAAAAATCCACATAAATCTATATTAAAAAAGTAAGCTCTTTTAAATTGTCCCGATCCATAACAGCATGAAATATTCATCTTAGAACTCCATTCTTTTTCTGGAATGTGTGTCTCCCTTATACCTCGATGCGTTTTTTTTTTCAAATTTCCAATTAGTTTTTTTAATTTAAAATAAAAATTAGTCTCTCTCTATGTTAAGGTATGGGCTTTTAAAGTGTCTGGAGCCATAACAACATGAAATATTCATCTTAGAACTCCATTTTTTTTTTAAATGTGTGTCTCCCATATACCTCGATGCGATTTTTTTTCAAATTTCCAATTAGTTTTTTAATTAAAAATAAAAATAGAGCAAACAAAAACTTGGTTCTTTTTTTAATAACACCACGGGAAAAAAGATCAGAAATGCGTGATTTGTTACGTTCTTTTAACAAAAGTTGCTTTACACGTGGAAGAATTCAAGCAAATATAAATAAAATTAAAAAAGTATTATTTATTACTTAAAAAAGTAATACAACTTAAAAATTTTAGAATAATTTATGACAAAACTATTTTAAAATTTTAGTAGATTATAAAAAAAAAATTATGACAAAACTATTTTAAAATTTTAGTAGATTATAAAAAAAAATTATGACAAAACTATTTTAAATAAACATTTAACATAACAATTATTCTAATAAACATTTTCAATAAATAAACATTTTATAATAAAATTATTTTATTGTATTATTTTATTACTAAATTACTGCTATTTTATTGCATTACTAAAGTGGAATCACAAAATTTCCCTTTTTTTTTACAAAACACGAACATAAGATTACGAAGTTTTTTTTATTTTATTATTTTCAGAACTGATAAAAAATATCAGTTGTTAAATCTTCCTCGGTAAGGTCTGCGAATTCGTATTTTGACTTAATTGTTACTTTAATTGTTGTTGTTTGTCGCTATCGGGTTGCCATCGAGGCTTCGATGTCATACTTACTGGAGTATCAGATTTGGCGCGTTTATCTATTTTGTTGTTAATTTAAATTATTTTACGGTCAGTGACTCGTGCGATAACGTAAACAAATAAAGTTGTGTTTATATATAGAAAAGGTTTACAGATTTTTTTATTATAAATTATTTTGCCTTAGAAATATAATATAGCAAGATAGAACATATTTTTTTAAAAATAAATGTATTAAAGTTTAAATATTTTGGATGATAGGTTTTAGTTTAAATATTTTGGATGATAGGTTAGGTTTTAATCATCTTCGCACTAGAGGGCTATTGGCAACGGCCGTCGTAATTTCGACGAGTGACGAGCCGACACCTAAATACGCACTGAACTCAAACTAGGACGTCATTGTACGTGACTGGACTTTGTAACTAATCGCATTGAATCGCATTTGATTGTAACTAATCGCATTTGAAAATCTGTAACCAAAAAAAATATCACGTTGTTAAATCTTCCTTGGTAAGAAGGCGACCTCCAACTTTTTGTTTTCTTGTGGTAAAAGCGACTGTTTCTTTTTTTAGGTAGGGTAGGTACATATATATTCCGGCTTGTGCGCTTGATCAGAGACCCGCTTATTCGGTGGTTGAAGATTGCAAACAAATACCAACTCGCTCCTGATTGGATAACTCCATTCAGCTTCCGGTGTAGCACTTCCGATGTTGTTTTTGGTGGTTTGTTGTTATGTTATTGGCGTTTGACTGATGTTTAGTTTTGCGTTTTATAATTTCGGAATTTATGGATTTTCGAGGTCGTTAATTGCAATTTTTGATGAAAGATATCGGTGTTTTTTATAATTTTTTTCGTGTTTAAATGGTTCGCGAAACGCCGTTTTCAAAGTTTCGAAGTTCGTGATTTGACGACTTTTTATAATTAAGTTTCGTTTGCATTAATTATTATTCGTTTGTATCTACTTAATATTTTTCTTTTCAGGGCGTGTTAGCTAATTAATGTTTTATAATTAAGTTGCGTTTGCATTAATTTTTATTCGTTTCTATCTATGTAATATTTTTCTTTTCAGGGCGTGTTAGTTAATTAGTGTTTTATAATTAAGTTTCGTTTGCATTAATTTTTATTCGTTTGTATTGATGTAATATTTTTCTTTTAATGCTTCTTCATAACATCACGGGGGAGGGGGAGGGAAGGCGCCACTGCGTTATTTAACACCTTCAACGTACGCTGCGTGCATTTGTCCGTTCTTTTTTCTTTCGGATGCGTATATGTATTGGTGTATGTATGATATTATTGATTAAAAAAATACGTTCAAGAACTTTGTTGTAAATAAAATGTAATTTTTACGATTTTTAGGAAATTGTTAGTTTAACTTTTTTTTACTATATGTTATTGAAAAAGAAGTTGGAAATATCCCTCTATATTACCGAGGCTCGACCCAATTTTGTCATAGATACAGACAGACCTCGATTGTAAAATATACATATTGCATAAGCCTGTGCAAAGTTGGGTTGGAAAAGTTACGTTCACCAGCGAGCAGGACGCGAAGCGGCCAATGGGAATTGCGCAGCATTTCCCGAGGTTTTGGCGAGCGATAACGAGCAGGGGGCGTAGCCCCCTGCCGGCCGCGAAGCGGCCAATGGAATGCGGAGCCCCCTAGTAGTTATAAAGGATTGAAAAATATATATAAATCCTCCCACATATACGAATACTTTTGATTCCCAATGTAGGGGGAACTAGGGACATTTGACCCATAGGGATACAAGACCCAATGCCTTTTTCTCAGCAATGATAAAGTTTTGTGAGTTGGAAGTGGCATCACTTTTTTCCTTTCAGCCTGTATAACACTCTTAAATCTGAGTAAATCTTTGTTTTCATTTTGAAATGTAACATTTTGTTTTGACTATGACGACCCAATGCCAATCATTCTGATTTATCATTGACATACTCAGTTTCAAACAAAACAACTTTTCAATCGCTAAATGTAGCTAGTTTCACCAAATTAGTTTGTCGAATGGTAATCGTATATTGGACTCGAAGTAATTCTTCCCCGGTGGGGAGGTTCGTATCCCAACTATTAACAGTGTCCCGATGGCGTTAGCATACGATATCGCTCGCAGTTCCGGAGGTAGCCAACACAGATATACTCATTTTTGAAAAATGCTCAAAAATGAGCACATGTTAGTAAACTTATACTTAAGTTAGTTACACGGACTTACTTAAAAAACTTGAAGCAAGAACATACTTAAAACTGAGCACATAATTCCAATTTACGGTCATTTTTTAAACATGCACAAAAATGAACACCGGGTGTTTCATTCTTGAGTGTATGCATGATTTTAGAAATCAGAAGGGCCGGATTACCAATTAGGCAAAGTAGGCAGTTGCCTGCAGGCCCCGTGTCTATTTTAAGGGCCCCGAAGCTTCTAAAGGGTCCCTTAGAATTTTTTTTTTCGAAAAACGTTTAACTTCAGTTGTTTTTATATAGTCCTCAATATTCATAACTTTAACTATTAGTTCTAAAATGATAATTAAGAAAAAAAGAGTAAGAAAGAGAGGGAGACTGAATTACCAATAGGCATCGGAATATTATTGAGCCAGCGGTTAAGCATAGCATAAGAAAAGTAACGTCGGCGTCGGGAGCCAGAGGACCCCGTCTAAAACCTCTGCCTAGAGGCCCTTACACTATTCAATCTGGCCCTGGAAATGAGCAAGTTTCGAACTTGAGTCAAATGTAGTCGAAGCCATTTTGACTATGCGGCAGACTCAGATGTCATTATTTTGTACTCATTTTTTAAAAATGCCGTTTTTCGATTGCATGTTCAAACAAACATCTATGATTCAAACACACTTGCAAAATCAAATGTTGGTAACACTGTTTTCCAACTAAATTAGAATTATTTTTAACAAAAGTTCTGTAAGAAAAGATTTCTCCCACTTCAAATTTATCCTTGGAAAAGTTATTAGTTTCATTTCTTTGGAAACTGGAAGAGTTTTGATAAATGATCCGTAACTACATAAATATATAACTAATATAGCTTTCAAAAATTGACGCCTGAAAAATAGAGTTTCTTTTGACAAGCAAGGAATTTTCCTCCCTTTTGAAAAAAAAATTAAAACTTAGGTATTGAGGATTTCCTTTGTTTTATATATTCACGTTCTTAATACAAATGAGTTTGATTATGCTTGACCCTAGCTTATTAGCTTACCTCGTTCACTTATCTTGATGTAAAATTTTACGCAGCTCCTTCCCACAGTTATTTCAAATTACAAACGATGCAATAAAATACAAAAACAACCATCCAATCCCTGTATCATTTGATTGAGTGCAATTCTAAGAAGATAAAAATGTTCTAATTGTTTTATGCAATTTCTGTCTTTAATTCGAATATTTATCTATAATTTTAATAAAAAAAATATAGAGAACATTTTTAATGATGACGTCGATTAATAATATTTCTTAATTATATTTTAAGTATGTTACAAACGACAGAACAATGAAAAGTATTACTACAAGTGAACGAAAGAATAACAAAACATAAGTACTGCATGAATAACAGTATTAGTACAAGTGAATATAGCAATTTAAATACAAGTGAACCAACTAAAAGAAAACTACAAAAACTACTTATGATTTAAAAATATTTGTAAGAAATGAGTAGATAAACATAACATTTAATAAATATTTCAATAGCATTCAATAAAATATTTTACAGTTTAGAAATATTATACAACATGCACTTTATACAACATGAAATTTATTCAATTGGAAAATTATTTTTCACGCGTTCTAACAACTGCTGTGTAAGAAAAAATTGTTAGAAAACAGAATATTTATTTTATCTAATCTAAACCAACTGTAGTTGACAGTAAAATTACAACTCCTCAATTAGTAAAAAGGTATATTTTCTCGGTAAACAGATTAAATCTCTTATTACTGATACACCTATACCTATATATTGCACCTATTGAAAATACATTTTTTGGTTTTAAAATTATAAAAGAATCCGTGGTCGATAGGGAGAAGTGGTCAGCGGGCCTGACTATTTTTTTCCGTAGCATTAGGATATTTTCTGGAAACTTTGCTGCCAAAAATTTTCTGTAATACAACAACTTTTTGTGCAGTGTGTGTTGCATTCGTGATTGCATTTATTAATCCTTCCGGCTTACTATTTATATCCTTACATTGTAAATTTAACACAGTTAATGTAATCATCCCAATTGCGAACACTGGTCTAGATATGTAATTTGAATCTGAACTTAAGCAAATGCAAAAGAAAAGCAACTAGAAATACTTACAATTTATTTTCTCTGTAGTTTTTTGTAAAGAGAAATATCTATAAATACTTAAAATGTCCTATCTCCAAATATATTAATTCAAATTGTTAATTTCAAATAAATATTAATCAAAATCATTTGGCTGTTCGTTACATTTGTTTCACACTACAGCATCGAACATACCTTCGAAAATGTATCATTAGTTTGAAGGTACTAGAATGTAAGAAGTATTTTTCATTGGGTTTCAAACCATTTCTCAAAGCAAGCGAAAATACAATCATACATCTTCGTGTTATAACTTAACTGCGATAAAATCAGAAGTATAGAATAATTTAGTTTCTTGAAAAAATTCTTGGTTTCCAATCGCCTAATTATGCATCACTTTAAAAACAACAATCCATGAATTAAGCCTTGTATATAAACTTCAGATCGTCTTAGTAGGTTTAAAATAATAATATGGGTATCTCCGTTCAAGCAAATCTCCCAAACTCACTTTGATATGAACCATTATGACCGTTCGTTTGTGACCATTCGTGTCTTTTTACCTTTTCTTATTTGTTTTAAGTTTATAGTTTTAAGAAAAACAATAAGCCAAAACAGATGTATTTTCGGATAGTTATTGCTCTGAAACTCTTATTTCATTATTTAATTACTTTGAGGAGTGTTTGCTCTGAATTGTACTTTAAATTTTCATTTAATAGCCACATACATTAGCGTTTTTCACTACACAGTCCAGTCAAAATAGGCGAAAAAAAGGCCAAACGTCGGAAAAATTCCCAGAAAACTGAAAATTGGTGGAGACCTTAAGAACATCATTATAAATGACCTGCCAAAAGTCCCCATGATTCTGAGTGGGGCAAATTTTTTTATTCAAGGTCAAAGGTCGAAATATGCTAATTAGCTGGTACATGAAAAATGAATGAAATAGGCATGTGAGAGATAATTTTATTTGTTTTAGATTACTTTAAACATTTTTATAACTTTTAAAAGCTTTAAAATTAATATACCAGGGTTACATTATTTTTTTTGTTGTCGCTATTTTGAATTAATTAGTTAAAAATTAATTATTTTTTAAATAAGAACAACACTGTCATGTAAAGTTTTTTTACGTTTTTGATGACTTTAAACACGTTTTAGACATCTAAAATACATTTAGGGACTTAGAAATTAAAATATTATAGATTTCTTTTAATAATTGTGCCTTACACTGCAACGCAAAAGTTTAGACAATGACTTCAGTGGCTATAAAGGCTTAAAGTGGCTACATTGTCTGTTTGGTGTAAAATTGAACCAATATTGTTATTAAATCTATTTAGTTCACCGGATATCGTGTTTTTTTTAATTTATCATATGAAAAAAATACAATTCATCAAAAAAATTGTGAAATTAGGCCATTATCTACTTTAAATTAGCATAATCCCGTATTTGTGTCTAAACTTTTGCATCGTACAAATTTTTATTTTATGAAAAAAAATATTGCTATAGCAAATCAAACAATTATGTTTCAATTGTAGCATTTAAAAATATATTTTTAATATGTTTAGGTTTTTTTTGTAATTCTACTATCACAATTCTAAATTTTTCATCGAAATGAAGTCATTGTCTTAACTTTTGCATCGCAGTGTATTATTCGCGTTGTTCACAGAAAAAAATTTAAATATGAATAAAATAGGCATGTAAGATATCATTTTATCTGTTTTAGATGGCTTGAAATATTGTTGTAACCTTTAAAGGGTTCAAGATTAATCTCTCAATGTTCCATTTTAATTATAGACGCTATTTTGAATTTAATTAGTTGAAAATTAATTATTTCTAAATACGAACAACACTGGCATGTGAGGTGTCTTTTTATATGTTTTTATGATTCTAAACACGGTTAAGACATCTTAAATGCTTTTAGGGACTTACTAATTAATATAACAAGTAAAAAATACCTTGTTAATTGATGTCTGTAATCTTTGGAATAGAGAGAGAGCCCGTTTTCTAGAAACCAATTTCTTTCAAATGCACCATAAAAGTTCACAATGAAATGGTACCCATTGATCCTTTATTACTATTTCAAAGAATGACAATTACAAAGACAAATTCTTTGAATATGAATTGTCGTCATAGCCGCTAAACATTTGATGCCTTCTTTAAAAAATATATTAATTATGTCCACAAACATTATGATCCGAACGTTATTATAGTTTTTGATGGCTCTAATAATTACAAAAAGAATATCAGCAAATTCGCCGGAACTCCAAAATTACTTCATCTTCTGATATACTTTGTAATCCATCCATGACTATGCAATCAAACCAGCAGAAATTTTTATCTAATACATGTAACAAGGCTCGTTTTATTTCCATGTTACCGACAAATTAGAAGCTGCTAATATTTTAACTAAACAAAAAAATAATGAGGCGGATGTGGTCGTAATTGAAGCAGCTTCGGAAAATCACTGTAAAGGTGAAACCGTTGATGTTGGTGAAGACGTTGATTTATTGATAATTCTGACTGCCCGAACTTCTGCAAATAACGGTTTACCCGGCAACGGAACGGCAAATAACGGTTTACCCGGCAACGGAACGACAAATAACGGTTGAACATTTCAAAACGAAGCAAAAAAATATTAATCTCAAAGTTTAGTTTCAATGCCTAAATGTAAAGCTCGCATTTTATTTTTGCATGTGTGTGTGTGTGCAGTAACAGGCCGTGATACAACGTCTTCATTTTTTTAAAAAAAGAAGCAAGTAGAATTCGATTCATTCTTATTATATATGGAGTCAAGCAAAGCATTAATTTCATAGATGAGTATAGATATTTAAGTTTTGAGCAAAATACAAAGAAAAATAAAAGTGTACCATTATTCTGCCTTCCAACCAGCATCTGTTTCGGCTCGTCAACATCTATACCGTGTGTATTACTAAGTACAAGTATGGCTCGGAAACGAAATGGAACCTGAAAATTGGGGGTGGACACTGAAAGAAAACTGTTTACAGCCAATTCAGACATTATTTCCGCCTGCTCCTGAAAAATGTCTAATCATAACATATTTTGCAACTGTAAAAAAGGGTGCAATACAACTGTGGATGTAGAAAAGTAGGATTGTTTTGCTCCCAAGTATGCACCTCTTGTCAGGGACAATCTTGTCGCAATGTCAAATCGTTTGCAGAAGAAGCTGTTTATGAAGATACATCTTCACCACAATCACCTCCAATAATCAAATTAATTATGGGTTATGCATCTAGGAGTAAGTTTTAGGATCATCGTATTTACACTGTAGTAGTAGTTAGAAATGAAAGAAGCTGGCTCATTTGATGTTCACAAAAACTTTTTTGTGTCATCTAAAAAATTGTTATCCCCGGCCTGAAACAAAAAACTTTTTATCGTTCAGAAACCTTTTTCGCAGCCCCGGAAACAAACATTTTACCAAAAAACTTTCTCGTGAGAAAAATGTTTTTTTCCGCAAAAAAACGTTCACTAGAAATATATTTCATATGAAAGAATTTTCGCGAGCAAAAACTTTTTTTGAGCGAGTATATTTTATCAAAACACTTTTCCCTGTTAAGACGTACAATGTTGAGAACTATACTGAAAAAACTTAAGCTGCAAATAAAGTAGACTTATTATGTATCTAGAATTAAATGGAGGAAAGAATTATATCCAATAATTTTTTTTAACTTAAAAAATGAATTGTTAAACAAACATTTTAGTACGGCAAATGTTTCAGAGTATTTGTTCAAAAAGATTTTTTCGCGAGCAGAACGAATTTTTCTAAGGAAAAAACTCATTTCGTTAAAAAACTTTTTCTCCCGCGAGTAGACTACATTGAAAATTATAGCTGCTTTTTCGAAAATAAAATTTCTGTGTTTTCTTAAAAGTATTTGTTGAACAAACCTTTTTTAGCAAAATTTTCTGGGTATCCCAGCCAAATATATTTTTCCATTACACTAAGTATTTTAGTTAAATTTGACAAAAAATGAAGACTTGTAAGAATTCCAACAAAAATGATGAGCTAAAAAGTTTTGATAAGTAAAAACGGATTACCTTTTATTCTAAAACTCTTTTGTAGAATTAAAAAAGAATTATAACCAATAATTTTTCAACTTAAAAAATGAATTGTTAAACAAAGATTTTAGACTGACAAATGTTTCGGAGTTAATGTTAACCCCATAGCAGCTTTTTCGAAAATAAAATTTCAGCGTTTTCTTAAAAGTTTTTTTATGTGTAGAACAATCCTTTTTTAGCAAAGTTTTCTGGGTACCCCAGCCAAATATATTTTTCCATTACACTAAGTATTTTAGTTAAATTTGACAAAAAATGAAGACTTGTAAGAATTCCAACAAAAATGATGTGCTCAAAAAAACATTACATACAACAAAAACATTTACAAAAAATCTTATTTTTTGGTCATTTTATACATAACCGTTCTAGTTTAACTGATAGCGCAATATCCATACCAACTTTTATTAAGAGATGTTGTGGGTACATTAAAAAATTCATTGAAGGCGGAGTAGCATTTTATGAAAAAGTTTTAAAAAAACTTACGTATATGTTAATTCTTTTGTAAAAATAGCTTAATTTGAATGCTATCGATAAAATACTAGATTTTTTGGGGGGTACCCTTAAAACAAATTAAAGACCATAGTATTGAACTAGGCTGACTTGTACTTGCAAAAACTTTTTTTTCTAACACTGCAAAAAAACTTGAACCCATTTCTTCTAAAACGCGCAACACCTCGCGAATTAACTTTTTCTAGTGCTGTGAGAAAAAAGGCTTGCGAAGGAAAAGTATTATCTCTTTCCGCGACCAAAATATTGTGTGTTGAATTTTAAGCCTCCTGACTGTCTCTTTGAAAATACTGTTTATAAACAGAATACATACAAGTTTCAATGCATACATATAATTTGAGTACATTAAACATTTCACAGTTGGCTTGGTACCACATCGACTTTTTGATTAAAATTTCCGATTGTTTATTATGGGCATTAACCCATAAAAACAATGTATTTAAAAAAAACTTCGAATATGTGAAAAAGATTTTTTTTAATTATTCGTCTTAAAAAAATTAAATTTTAAAAAATGCTAAAACTTTTTAACACAATTTTTTTCCACTGATACTTTAAACTATGATACATAAAAACTAGCTTCCAAATTTGATGCATCACACCTAATTTTTTTTTGTATAAAATATTTGTTTGAGAAACCCCTGAAAAATGAAGATGTTACTCAAAAAATTTATTGGAAAGCTAGTTTCTAATATACACATATATTTTAAACTATTCACAGAAAAGTAAATTAACGAATAAATAATTTTAAAAGTTTCAGTATTTAAAAAAACTTAGCATCTATGAAAACTGAACACTCAGAAAAATGCATTTGAAGTTTGAATTTCCGTAAGTTTCCGTAATAGTTTAAAGTATCAGTGGAAAAAAATTGTGTTAAAAAGTTTTAGCATTTTTTAAAATTTAATTTTTTTAAGACGAATAATTAAAAAAAATCTTTTTCACATATTCGAAGTTTTTTTTAAATACATTGTTTTTATGGGTTAATGCTCATAATAAACAATCGGAAATTTTAATCAAAAAGTCGATGTGGTACCAAGCCAACTGTGAAATGTTTAATGTACTCAAATTATATGTATGCATTGAAACTTGTATGTATTCTGTTTATAAACAGTATTTTCAAAGAGACAGTCAGGAGGCTTAAAATTCAACACACAATATTTTGGTCGCGGAAAGAGATAATACTTTTCCTTCGCAAACCTTTTTTCTCACAGCACTAGAAAAAGTTAATTCGCGAGGTGTTGCGCGTTTTAGAAGAAATGGGTTCAAGTTTTTTTGCAGTGTTAGAAAAAAAGTTTTTGCAAGTACAAGTCAGCCTAGTTCAATACTATGGTCTTTAATTTGTTTTAAGGGTACCCCCCAAAAAATCTAGTATTTTATCGATAGCATTCAAATTAAGCTATTTTTACAAAAGAATTAACATATACGTAAGTTTTTTAAAAACTTTTTCATAAAATGCTACTCCGCCTTCAATGAATTTTTTAATGTACCCACAACATCTCTTAATAAAAGTTGGTATGGATATTGCGCTATCAGTTAAACTAGAACGGTTATGTATAAAATGACCAAAAAATAAGATTTTTTGTAAATGTTTTTGTTGTATGTAATGTTTTTTTGAGCACATCATTTTTGTTGGAATTCTTACAAGTCTTCATTTTTTGTCAAATTTAACTAAAATACTTAGTGTAATGGAAAAATATATTTGGCTGGGGTACCCAGAAAACTTTGCTAAAAAAGGATTGTTCTACACATAAAAAAACTTTTAAGAAAACGCTGAAATTTTATTTTCGAAAAAGCTGCTATGGGGTTAACATTAACTCCGAAACATTTGTCAGTCTAAAATCTTTGTTTAACAATTCATTTTTTAAGTTGAAAAATTATTGGTTATAATTCTTTTTTAATTCTACAAAAGAGTTTTAGAATAAAAGGTAATCCGTTTTTACTTATCAAAACTTTTTAGCTCATCATTTTTGTTGGAATTCTTACAAGTCTTCATTTTTTGTCAAATTTAACTAAAATACTTAGTGTAATGGAAAAATATATTTGGCTGGGATACCCAGAAAATTTTGCTAAAAAAGGTTTGTTCAACAAATACTTTTAAGAAAACACAGAAATTTTATTTTCGAAAAAGCAGCTATAGTTTTCAATGTAGTCTACTCGCGGGAGAAAAAGTTTTTTAACGAAATGAGTTTTTTCCTTAGAAAAATTCGTTCTGCTCGCGAAAAAATCTTTTTGCACAAATACTCTGAAACATTTGCCGTACTAAAATGTTTGTTTAACAATTCATTTTTTAAGTTTAAAAAATTATTGGATATAATTCTTTCCTCCATTTAATTCTAGATACATAATAAGTCTACTTTATTTGCAGCTTAAGTTTTTTCAGTATAGTTCTCAACATTGTACGTCTTAACAGGGAAAAGTGTTTTGATAAAATATACTCGCTCAAAAAAAGTTTTTGCTCGCGAAAATTCTTTCATATGAAATATATTTCTAGTGAAAGTTTTTTTGCGGAAAAAAACATTTTTCTCACGAGAAAGTTTTTTGGTAAAATATTTGTTTCCGGGGCTGCGAAAAAGGTTTCTGAACGATAAAAAGTTTTTTGTTTCAGGCCGGGGATAACAATTTTTTAGATGACACAAAAAAGTTTTTGTGAACTTCAAATGAGCCAGCTTCTTTCATTTCTAACTACTACTCACTGTCATATTCAAAAGTTTGTAAAATGAAGTGTTCTAATTATGAAAAAAATTAGGCAAAATGTATGATTCTTAATATAAATAGTACTGTAAGAATTTATTTTTCTCATAGAACTTTCTTTTATATATTAAATGAGTTTATAATTAGTTAAACCACACAAAATTAGCCATCAATTGCCTGTTTTTCTGTTATTTCTAATAATACATTATTTTTCTGTGAACAACGTGAATAATAAAGCACCATTATTAAAATATGTCTATAATATTTTAATTTCTATGTCCCTAAATGTATTTTAGATGTCTAAATTGTGTTTAGAGTAATCAAAAACATATAAAAAAAGACACCTCACATGCCCATGATGTTCGTTTTTAGAAATTATTAATTTGCAGCTAATTAAATTCGAAATGGCGTCTGTAATTAAAATGGAACATTGATAGATTAATTTTGAGCCTTTTAAATGCTACAACAATGTTTCAATCCATCTAAAACAGATAAAATGATATCTTACATTCCTATTTTATTCATATTTACATTTTTCTGTAAACCACGCGAATAATAAAGCACCATTACTAAAATAAATCTATAATATTTTGATTTATATGTCCCTAAATGGATTTTAGATGTCTTAAACGTGTTTAGAGTCATCATAAACATATAAAAAGAAACCTTACATGCCAGTGTTGTTCTTATTTAGAAATAATTAATTTTCAGCTAATTAAATTCAAAATGGCGACCGCAATTAAAAATGTAACCATGATATATTAATTTTAAAGCTTTTAAAAGTTATGACAATTTTTAAAGCCATCTAAAATAAATAAAATGATATCCTACATGCCTATTTTATTCGTTTTTTCCTGTATCAGCTAATTAGCATATTTTGACCTTTGACCTTGAATAAAAAAATTTACCCCACTCAGAATCATGGGGACTTTTGGCAGGTCATTTATAAAGATGTTCTTAAGGTCTCCACCAATTTTCAGCTTTCTGGGAATTTTTCAGAGGTTGAACCTCTATTTTAACTGGACTAAAGCTTGGGACTAAATTAGACAACAAAAGTCTGCCCAGTATAATTAAAACCCGCAGTCTTCTACATAAGTTTAATCAACATATTTCTACATTAAGTGCAAACAATACATTACCACAATACTTCCAAGCATTCAAATTTTAAACACTGTAATGCAATACCTTGCCGGAAATCCATTGCTAATGAAGTTATTTCACCTCGTTACTCTGATTCAAATAATCCCACTTAGCATTTAACACCCCAAATCCCACCGCAAGCTAATTGATTTGTGTCATGAAGTTGATATAAACAAAGAAGCACAATTGAAACTGCAGAGAGAGGTAATCCCCTTCATTACCACAAGAAATTACTTCGAAAGCTAATTAATGCAACCACAAATAGAAACTTGCTCCCCGCCCCCCGTGCGCAAGAAGATATAGCGGCTGCATTATTTTTACAACAAAGTTAAATGAAGTGTTCTCAGAGGTTGAAAATAAAGCATTGAAACTAGATTGCTTGCTTTGACAAGGTTGAAACTAAGACATTGGATAAATGTAGGTACACTGAAGAGCCAAAATAATTGGTATAGGCATACATCTGCAAATAAAGTTGTATAAAACCAATCAAAGTTCGTCGCTGTGGTCAGCAATCTATGTGTGCTGGTATTATGACAGGTTATGAAAATTGAAGTCATTTTGAATTCCATATTCATGCATCTTTGAAATAGCGAAAAGCGGGAATTCCACTTACTATTATTTGACGAGTGTACCCATGGAGGAATGAGTAAATGGGAGTTGACATCGGTGAAGCCGTCACTGCAACCGCGACGCCAAAAGCGTCCAAAAAAACGGCAGGAGTGCGTAGTCGAATACGATTTTGTGTCAATATAATAACGTTTTAATTAAAGATTTTAGGAAAGATTCTGAAACAATTTTAATGTATTGAAGGAATTGTTCATTCTCAATTCCTTTATGGGTGAATAATATTTTAATTTGCCCTTACTAAAATAGCACGAGGTTAGATTTCAATGCTGTGCATCACTGTAAAATGTAATTCTGTTTTATGAATTGAATAAATTTTATTTTACTATTTTAGACGACTTTTATGTTTAGTTTTATGTAAAATTTTAACATCCTTACTTACTTACTAACTTTACTTACTTATACTTGCTTGCTTCTCAAAAAATTGCGCATGCGCAAGTGGTGGCCGCTGTAGAATTTTTTTGGTTTTAAAGGTATTGCTGAAAACGGAAAGAACTTCAAATGCGGTACAAGTGTTCGCAGTGCCAGAGTATTTTTTATCGTAGTGGCTGTTCGACATTTGTGTCGCCCAGTGAAAAAAAATGTAGCCTAGTAATTGTCAAGTCAGTGGGGGACAATGAAGAAAACCGTAATTTCTCAAAACTCCCGTCCGTTATATTCAGTATTTTGAAAAATAAAAATAACCCATTTTGAATAGAAAATTTGCAAACTTTTTCCAATAATTGTTTATCAGATAATGCTCATTTATAACAACATAAACTAAGAAGACCATAGACTACTACTAAGACCAAGTATCCGAGGCGGTTCCCCACTGAGTAAACCACAAAATAATTTGCCCACTCATGGTCAATCTGGACGTGTTCCTGTGACAGGTCTTTACTGTCCGGAAATGTATTGCCTTAAAAGATAAAGTGTCCACAGTGGTATCAAGAAGATGGAGGGGATGCTTTTTAAGGGAACAAAAGACCATGGCCATTATTCCTGAAATTGTCGAATCTCAATATTTTTTTGTGTCATTTATGTCTTCGTTTTTATCTATCAGTTTAACTTATCGGAAATGGAAGGTGGAAGCCCATTGTGGTAAATTGCCTTCGTATTTTTACTGTCGTTTGAGTCGTGCTTTCTTAATTGGCTGTGTACAAAAGCAAATGGGATTTATCTACAGAAGGGGGATCAGAGTTACAATCTATTCGTAGAGGCCTGTAATGTAAGAAAACATCGTAAAAGTCACTCTAAAGGCGTGGAAACGGTGGTCAGTCTTAGACCATGTCAAAAAACAAACTAAATTTCTCTAAAATAAAAAACCAATATTATTTAGCTTGTATTTCCAAGTGTTTGACATTGATTCTGATAAGTACACGAATGTATATCTAAAATTATATAGCTAGAGTATATATTTTTAAACCCTCCAAAAGTCACTTTTCCTGAAAATTCCTATTACTTATTTCGTCAAACGCGCGGGATGGACTTACTTCCCTGTATTTAGCTTCCCAGCTATACTTCACAGTTACTTTACCCCGCTCAATGGTGGCGAATAGGGAATGACTACTCCCCACTACTCATTCCTCCATTAGTGTACCATGAATATCGGAAATCCAGTAAAACATTAAATCTACGCCACAGCTGCTGCCTAAAAAAGATCATGCAAAAACAGATCATCGACGACTGAAGAAAATCATTAAACATGATACATTGCGGATACAAGATATATATATGACTCCAAAAGCCCTTATCGGTGAATATTCATTAAATGGTTAACAAGTCGACATAGAACCGACATAGACGTTTATCGCGTTTAATGATCAGTCGTCAATGGAGCCGGTTTTTTACTATCTTTTTAAGGTTGCAGCTATGTCGTAGATTTGATGTTTTACTGGATTCTCGATATTCATGGTACATTCGTGATTCCAAAATTCATAGCCACCTCGTAGATACATGGATATGAATTTCCATTTCTCATGCCCTAACACTTCAAAGTCACTTCAATTTTTATAGGCTGCCATGGTAGCAGCATACAGTCGTTGCCGACCACAGCACAGTCCTTAGATTGATTTGTTTTATATACCTTTAGTTGCAGACGCATGCCTATACCAGGTATTTTGGCTGTAAAAAGGTAAATCAAAAAGGATTTAAACTAATTGCAGCCGAAGTTATGTAAAATTTGCGCAACGACTAAGCAAAGTTTCAAGGCAAAAGGCTCAAAATAATTGGATAGTTTCACGTTACGTAATAGTGTGAAGTTTATGATAAAGCAGTCACAGCTACAAACATTTCATATTAACTGATCTACTTAATTCCATTGTAAGTAACTATTAGTTTACCTTAATGGGAATAAAATATACATGCTTGCGAAATGTATCAAATATATTTTATATACTATTTACTTAGTCACAAAATAATTATAATATATAGTTACGATTTTAAATGGCTGGGAAATTAGAACCGTTGATTTTAACGATATTAAATATGTCAGGAAAACTTGAAACTATTTAAATTTGTATGGAAAAAAGCAATGGAATAATAACGTAATGTATGGTTTTTGTGGATCTATATCAGACTTCATGGCACTAAAAATTCCCTATTGGCATTAAAACCAAATTCTACGTCCTTTACCCAGTTGAACATAATATTTAAACAATTTCATCCAATGGAATAAAATGGAAATGCGAATAAATGTTTTTAAAGTAGTTTTACCTCACTTGAAACACATTTTTCTATCTATATTTAAAGCTTCTTTAATTAAACCAATAGTAAGAATAATAAAATAAATATAATTAATAAAATATTAAACATATTACGTTTTATCTGTGCAGTGACCATTAAATTTCAAAAAAATAGCCTAATTCTTTATTTTCGTCAAAATAATAAACTATTCCACATAGTTCCTTCACCAAATTTAACAAATTATAATATCGATAATTATGATCGCAACTGTCAAAAATAACAATTTTTTACGAAAACAAAATATGTTAAAATAGAGAAATTTATTTTGAAAATAATTGATTTATCCATGTTTTGCCAGTCTCAGATGACACTAACGAAAGAGCAAAATGTACGGTCGAAAATTAACTCGTTATTTTGTCAAAAGTAAACTTTCAAATGAAAGAAGTTGTCTTCAGGAAACAATCATATTTCTTTTTTTAATTGTAATGCGTCGAAATAACTTAAATATAAAAAAGTCGAATGTAAAAGCAATTTGCTAAGTTAAAAAGTCAAAGGATTTTTTTTTAAATATATACATATTAAGATTTTTTACTTAATAAACAATTTAAAATGAATGTTACTAATATTGGTTTAAAATGTGTCAATTTGTAGATTGTTATGATTTACACAAATTTCTATGAACTCACCGACTGGCTGAATGGTCAGGGAGCTGGCCACGCAGTCAGAAGGTCCCGGGTTCGAATACCGGCATTTTAAGTATGGATATTTGTTGTGTGTTTGGGGTGTCTGTATTCGTCCTGAGTACACTGCTACATACGTGCTCGTTGAATCTGTGGACCCGAGCAAGCGCACGATGGCGCCACTGGTTTGATTTGGGTTCTCGCTTAGGTGTCGACCTCGACACGTGAACAAGGTTTTAAACTACGAAGCGTAATTGGCTGTGTCAAAGCTCTTTATTGAAGCTAGGAATAAGCAGCCGATAACGTTCAAATTACTCTTAAATTCTACTACGTTCTCGTTCGTGTGATAGTTTTTATTTTATGCAGTTTAGGAAAGAAGTGTTAAATATGTTTAGTATAGCAGAAAATGGATTTATTTAATTCCTAGCTTTTAAAACATTTCAAATATTTTTATAAAAGGCAAAGAACCAAGTTAACTTCTAAAGCAATTAAGTATTATTTTAAAGACTAACTATTCACCTTTATACTGCTGTATACTTATAAATAAAACTTTAAATTATAATTATTAACAGATTTTCAAATGTGTAACGTTTAAATTTTATTTAAAGAAAATTTGTTTCATCGCCTAAATTTTTTTTTTTTTTTGCAATTTTAAATAGTGCGAAAAACAAACTTTTGTATTAGATACCCATGTGCAAACAAACAGATAAAAGTTGTTATACGATATTTGAAAAGTTCCATCCATTCAAACTTCTAGAAAAGGGTCAAATTACGTTATTAAGCGTCATTAAAATAGTTATGTCAAATTTCATTGAGATTGGAATATAATATTTTAATTCTTAACTCGGGCGCACGCGCTGGGCTATTGTCGACATATTTCAGTAATGAATTGTTTTAGGGGTATATCTGATGTCGACAAATTTATTACATAAGTTGATCGAGTGACCTTCTAATTAAATGACACACTTTAACAAATCTGATTTACATAAGGATATTAGTTCTAAAAGAAAACTTGAAGTGTATACACCCCGCGATAACGGGTGAATAATGTGTTTCATCTATTTTGTCTGATAAACTTCGATTCAACGGACTTTGTAGGTCCATCCTTTTAGAAATGAATGATTAAATTTCGTGAAATTTTCGTCGTGACAAAACGATAGAAATTATATCCTTTAAAAATCGATCGACGAGTAAACTTTATATCCCCTTTATATGATTAAACTTTATTATATCCCTGTAGGAAGTTTACTTCCCCCCCCCCCCCAACTTCATACCTCTCAGTGCTAAATATATTTTCCACCATAACAATCAAATTAATTTAAATAATTAGCTAAATGAATTCCTTTTTGTAAATAAATCTCAATCCCTTCGATATTAAACATTGTATGACCAATTATTTCTAGTAATATTAAGATTTAAACAACGAATTACAATTAGTTTTTTTTTTTTGGAGAAATTCCACTTCACATTAAAACTTACTTACAATAAACAAAAAAATATTAATTATGGAAGCTTAACACTCGTCAAACCCAGCCAAGTATTTTTTAGTTAAGATGGTTACAATGTTTTTATAGAGAAAAATTTTAAATTAAAAAATGAATAAAAAGAGGATTTAAAAATGAGGATATTCATAAAAAACAAAAATGTTCAGAATTTTGAAACAGTCATACTTTGAAAGATTTGAGTATGTAGCTCATATTTTTCCATATGAGTAAATATCTATTTCACTTTGATTTTTCGTGTACATATATAACCCTGATCACTAAAAAGTGCAGATTCTCCACATTGAGCTAACAGGCCACAAACGTCACTTTTCCGTATAATGCTATATACGCTGACGATTTCTCCAGAACAAATTTCATAATAAAAATCTATGAATCTACGTTAAAATATTGAAATCTGTGCGAAATCACGTTTTCCGAAAAACTTCGAAAATTCGCTTTCTTTCTGAATCTAATAATAAAAACTGACAATAAAATAATATTTTCAACTTCTATTGATAGGAAATAAAAGCCCTTAAAAATATAAAACAGTTTTAAGGTTTTTATAGAGTTGGTGCCACTCAAATTCTAGAAGGGCTTGAAAAGTGTTGGATAAGGTCGTGAAGCTTGGTTGCTTAGATAAAATAACATATGTTGATACAGGGTGGCCCAGCGGGTAGTGTTTGAAACAAATGAAAAAATAAAAACAAATAAGAGACATGAGCAGAATTTAATGACGTTTATTAAATGGACATATTGGGCAATTTATGATAAAGAGGTTCGAAGTGCCCGCCATCTTTAACAAGGACAGCAGTTAGGCGGTTCTCGAATCCAACCATACTCCATACTCCTTATCCATACCTTCCTCCTTCCTCCATACTCCTGCCTTACTCCTTTTGTTTGACCAATTCTTTTTGTGGAACTTCTCACAAAAGCTAAAAAAAGCTTCCCACAAAAAGAATTGGTCAAACAAAAGGAGTATGGAGGAAGGAGGAAGGTATTTGTAAGGAGTATGGAGTATGGTTGTATTCGAGAACTGCCTAACTGCTGTCCTTGTTAAAGATGGCGGGCATTTCGAACCTCTTTATCATAAATTGCCCAATATGTCCATTCAATAAACGTCATTAAATTCTGCTCATGTCTCTTATTTGTTTTTATTTTTTCATTTGTTTCAAACACTACCCGCTGGGCCACCCTGTAGAAATATATGTGTGAGTAGGCTGAATTCTTACAATGAAATATGTTACAATTTAAAAGAATATTAAAAGCTGCTAAGTTAAAAACAAAATATTAGGTTGAATGCTTCCGGCTTCTCTATTTCTAGCCTAAAAGGAGCTTTACACAATGTTAACAAGTTGTGCCTATACCACATCAAAACGTTAATCCTTATAACATTTGGAACCAACGGACGGACGCGACAACTGCAGAATAGTAGAGGTGATAGAAGTATGGGGGGGGAGAGTAGCTCCACTAGCTCCACCAGCAGCCATACTGATGCACAAATGAGCTATCTTCTACCAAACAGGACTAAAAATTAAAAAAATATATATGAAAATATATTGGAACCTGGTGTGTTTTTTAAACAAACTTTAAGATTTTATTAAAATGTATTTTATAGTGCAAATAATAAATGATCTACAAGCAAATAAGGCTGTAATGAAGAATAGAATTTTTATATTTACTGGCTCAATAAAAAAAAAATATTATATATGAGGTAATACGACTTGTTTAAAATTCAAAGCGCATGCTAAAAGCTAGTATTATTTTTATTACGTATACTAAAGAACTCTTGGAAATTTAGCATTCAACAATCGAGATATCATTCTTCAATACTGAAGCTCCGGATCTTTCTTCTAAAAATTTTTTTTTCAAGTATTTAAGCCATTGAAAATATGTGCACATACTTGTGCTAAAAGCCATTAAAAGTAAGCTGTAGAATTGCTTGTTGATTCTTTTACCAAAAGAATTTATAAATGAGAATTTAAAAATTACAACGCGAATATTTGAGTTTTCTCTTATTTGCTTTGAAATTTTCAAGCTAAATGGGCGTAGTCCAATAGAAATTGAAAGGTATTTTTCTCTTCAAACAAGTTTTAAAATAATACATTAATGAAAACCAAACAACGTACTTGTTTTAAATAGTAGCTTGAGTAAGCTTTTGAAATGCCCATTACCAATTTCGAAAGCGGATGGAAAGCGGAAGCATGTTTAAAATTATTCCATTGCCTGAAATAAGGTTGTTTTCATTGGCTTAACTTATTTCTAGCCATTAAAGCTTCTCCCACCTAAATAAACATTCTTAATACTATATCTTACAAAAACGAATATCAATTTTAAAGTAAAATCTAAATGCTTTGACATATCTGCTGCAATACAGCACTATTGTAATTTTAAAATGGTGTGCTTACTTACTAAACATAAAAAATATGTAAATATTTTGGGGCAAGATAATTTGCGCATTCTTAAAACGTTTTGTGATTTCATAAATATACATATGTGCACATTTTCTTACTAAAATGAAAACTTTACACATGCTTTCTTAGTTCTAAACTTTAAAAATATAGTAAAAAGGTAATAAATTACTTTCATGAGTATAAGATTTCATATAAGTTTCAAACTGCGTACTCCGAAAATTTCACTAAGAATTCGTTTGCTACTGTTGCATTAATTTCTGCCAATTAATCATTCACACTCATATCTTTGTGTAATTACTTCCTTACTAAGGCGAATATTTCTTTTAGCAGTCTCCTTTTTCTCCCTCCTGATTGCGTTGCAAAATCTTTCACAGGGTCTTTCGTTGATTGAATGCGGTAGAGCTTCACATAAAATCACAAGGGTCCGCGAGTACAAATATGCTACAGTAGAACTCCAATTATCTGAAGCAATTAGGACCTAACCACATTCGGATAACCAGAAATTCGGATAAATGGAGTGTTTCGGATAAAATGGTAGATTTCAACCAATTACTTGATGGACGGTGAGATAATGTAATTGTAGTTCTTTGTAGTCATCAACCAAAGTGTAAGCACTAACAGCTTGAGTTATAGCTTTTTGCAATAGTTTGTTTCTTATTAAACTTTTGTTGGAACGTTGGTTATGTTTGTATAGCTGGTCTATTGCTTCCCTCGAGGCGTATGCTTATACAATACACTATCCGTAGTATTTTTAAGTATGCATCTTATTTATATTAACTCTTCACAGCCAATACACGCCTCGTAATTTAGAACCCCTGTCAAGTGACGAGGTCGACACCTGTCCGGAGTTCTGTTCCTGTCCTATATAGTCCTGTCACACTATAGACGTATTCGTTCTCGAGGGAAAAAAAATCCCTCAAATATCACTGGGTAGCCAGCATAGATATCATAATCAAAGTATTAGATTGGCTGATGACGTGACCTCCAATGCTAACGACTGGAGGCTTTTTATGCGGGCTATCGACCACTGGAGGGCCCCGAAAGTTGGTTTCTTTTAGAAGACAAGGTTGGTTGGTTGGTATACATGTATTTTCCGGCTTGAGTGCTTGATGAGAGACCTAGAAGACATGGTGAATGATAGATATTGAAAGTTTACTGCACTTTATATTCAAAAGTTAATCTATTTTAGTAACAGATGAATACATAAATGAAAGTAGTTACTGTTAGTATAAAGGTTTAAATGCGACAGATAAACTTTTATAACCAGCGTATCTGCTATTGTTCGTCTTTGATGGATTTCATGCCTAGTAATTTTTTTTATTCTTTTTGGTTTATCCAAAACAAATCTAGGTATAACATCAACAAAGACGAACAGAAACAGAGAAGCGGGGCGGAATGTTTTCTGAAATTTGGATAATCAACAACGCTTCGGTTAGGTTAGTTTTGAATAATCGTCGCACTAGAGCTACACGAACAACGTTTCGGATAATTGGAGTTGTACTGTACTTTGAAAAATACTGAGAAAAACGAAAAATTATTAAAAGAAAACCACTTAAATATCTAGTGAAAGTTATAACAATACAATTCTAACAAAATATTTGGTAATCCAGATTAATTACCAGTGAAACGTTTTTTCAAGTAACCGTCAATTGGTGGATTTACCATTATTTTCATTCAAATTGTTTTTTACCTCACGGATGACCTAATAATAAGGCCAGAGAAGTTTTCCATGACTTCAAGCTTTCCGTCCGGTGCGGAAGGTCCGCTCTTCCGAGGAAAAAGAACGAAGCCTGTTCGGTACCTGAAAATTACAGTCGGCCGTTTGCGAACAGTTTTCGTTCTTCTTCGGGACAGCCGATCACCAGAACCAGACAAAAAGTTTAAAGTCACGGAAAACTTTTCTATCCTTGAAGCTGAGTAGGCCGTGCTTACCTCCCCTAGAAACACTCGACTTCACAGTAAAAGAAAATTCATTCTGTTTTTGCTGAGTATTATGTATGTGAGAATTTATATTTCAATATATTTTTTAAGCAAAACACACTTATGAGTAATATCGATTGAAAAAAAACGAACTTCTATGAGGAACTGCATCAGAATCGACATTCGGTCCTAACCGGTAACAAATTGGTGCAGCCACCCAACTTGCTCATAAATAACGCGACCTCAGTGAAATATTATCCGCCTTTTTATGAGCAAAACAACCATTTGACAGAACCCTATTGATTCCCGCCATAAACTGTCGAGAAATTTTGCACTCCTTTCAGTTTGTGATTTTCTTCCCTGCAGTGCATTACACAAACTTCCTAACTCTACCCATAACCCGAGACATAAGCGGCGAGAGTCCGCTCTGGCCTAACAACATCCCCACTTAGTCGGGAAATATGGAAGTCACCAAATGATTGTCGACCGAAGGGGGACTAAGTGAGTTTATTGCCTTTGCTGTTATATCTCCTATGATATGTGAAGAGATCAATTCCATAAGGTGTTTTGTTCATAACCATTCGCATTCTACCCGAGAAATGGAAGAATGGACATTACCGAAAGTTTATTTTTTGTTTTTCAAATCTATTTTCTTTTATAGAAGATAATTCTTGCTCTTCCTGATAAAAATACGTTGAAGGCAAATGAATGTGGCCAAGCAACACAAACACGAATTCTTCTTATTTTTTTATTTCAATTATAAGGTTCATACAGCGTTTGGTTCATGCAAAAATACTATGTCTGAAGAAAATAAATTGTGTCCATAATGAAAAAAAGACTGATTTCATGCCCACTTAACTCGAGCATTCTTATGGCGTTTTGTAAGCTTTTTATGTAAGCATTTTATGATATTTTAAAAACTTACTTGCTTTTAGCCTTCGGTGGACTGTAAATTTTGATACTGAAGCTGTAATTTCTTTGGCTGTAGATCGTACAGACAAATTTTCGGTCGAAACAAGTCTCACAATTTCTCTGTCTTGAATCTTTGTTGTCTTTTTTGGTCTTCCAGGACAAGATTTTGGTTCGAAATTGTCACCTTTCACTAGGATTTGATAAATTCCAGCTTTGCTACGCTTAATTCTTCTAGCAATATCTACAACTCTCATCCCACGAGCTTTTAAACAATGAATTTGTAAAATTTCATTTTTCGTAAATTGC
This sequence comes from Oedothorax gibbosus, assembly GCA_019343175.1. Taxonomy (NCBI): domain Eukaryota; kingdom Metazoa; phylum Arthropoda; class Arachnida; order Araneae; family Linyphiidae; genus Oedothorax; species Oedothorax gibbosus. The sequence goes on from JAFNEN010000372.1 coordinate 1,181,005, forward strand.
ACTTTGGCAGGCATCTTTGCAATCAAACAAAAAAAGGAACAACCCACTAGTTTTTATCTCAGGAAGCTATTACGTCACGTGTACAAATAATAGAATATGCAAATTTATATTTTTATTAATAAAAACAGCTCTTAACACCTTTTGGGACAGCATTTTTTCGTTTTTTTTAAAAAATAAATTTATGATCTCTCACAGTTGTTTGAGCGTTTTATTATTTGAAATACCCTCTTAGATATTTGCATAAATTATTTCGTCATTCACACTCGCTTATTAATCTCTTAAACTTGAAAAAAAACAGCTGTCTATAAACTTTTGGGACGCACAAAATCAACTACTATAAATGTTTATAGAATTTCATTTCACTAGTTCCCCTTTAAGCAATTTTTGAGTGTTTTTTTTATTGTACACAGCACTATGCATCACTTTCTTTATAAATACAGACTTATATTTACTGGAAATACAAATGTGCAGTCATACATTAACTTTCTACTACATGATAATAAGCAAAGAATATGTTATTTACATCTTGAATAATGTTTCCTGAAAATCTCAATAAGCACTAGGGGCCCATTAAAAATGTAACTCGAATTCACCCATTAACGACGACTTTGTGAGCACCGTTATCATGCCTACCGTCGGGTTAACTTTAAAATTAGATGAAGCTCCTCAAGACCCACTCTCTTTATTAGACTGAAATCATGTGTCTCAAATTTTTCTTCAGTTAGAAAAAATAACTGCTAAATCAAAAGTGACATTTTTTGCTAATTTCAATAACATAATTTTAAGTAGCAAGGTGGTAACCAAACCAGATGTCTCTCAATGACCAGATAAATAATGGTTGAATATTTTTATCCTGTAATATAAACAAAGAATCCCTTTATCAGTGTTATGAGTATAAGAATTTGAACCGCATATTTCATGAGGTGCAAGTCTGTAATAGGATCAAGTGTCCTACGATTTTGCAAACCGGAAAAATGTTCCTAAATGTTTTAGGCGCGTTTTTTTTCAAGCCATTTTCGATATTGTTGTCAATGATGCTTTGATATTGATGTCTATGTCCATTGACAAAAATGGTATTCGTTGATCAGCTTTGTGATATTCAGCATTAAGCTAGTTTATGTATGTATAAACATTATATGTTTAGAAAAGAAACTTTAAGATGAAGCCGTTTTTGCAATGGCTAAAGTAAATATCAAACAACTTCCTGCTAAGGAAAATCGGGATGGAAATGTTACCTTACAAAAATGTTTTTTATATTTTTGTCTCTTGGAATCCCTTCAAAAGAATATACAAAACAACTGTATTCAAAACTGAAACGAAATCTAGTTTAAACGGAAATTGCTTCTGTAGGCAGAAACAAAGCATACTCAGCAAATTATTTTTGCTGATAGAGACAGTGAAAATTGTGTTGAATAGACAAAAAGAATTAACTAATTTTGTTTGTTGGATAGAAGATACAAGTTTACTTTGATTAACTGAGTCACCTGATAGAATTAAGTAAATGATTTAAAGAATTTACAAATTTGACCTTAACTATTTATTTGTTCAGAAGAAATATTTATTAAATACAGTCAAACTCGGTTAGAACGACCTCGTTTACAACGACAAATCGTTTGTAAAACCATTGCTTACAGCGACCATTTTTAGTTAACTCCTTGGTTATAAATAACACTAAAAATATACGGTCATATGATATCCAAAATGCTTTCTTAAAGACATTTTTTTAAAAAGCATTTTCACTATTTAAATTTATATTTAATCGCCAAATGATGCGAAAAACTGAAAATCCGAAATATAGTTAACACCTAAAAAATTATTAACTGAAAAGGAGATATTAAACTACTACTATAGAACATAGGGTAAAAATTTATATTCAATAGATGTCATTTTATATAACTTTAATAATACGAGTACATACAGTCCGTCCCAAAAGTGTAGAGAAATAACATTTTGAGCCACAAAATTTCACCGAAAAGGTTTGGTTGACAAAAGTTGTGGTGGTAAGGATCGAGAAGGTATAAATAATTCATGTATCACAAACAACGAAAGTAACACATATAATAATATCATGAATCACAACGAAAATAACAAAGAATAAATTTTATTTGAATTAATAGTGAAAGGTACCCCAAAAAATTTCTCAAATATATAGAGAAAATCAATTTAATGCACGTTTAATTGCCTAATTTCGCATTTTTATTACTTGAATTGTATTTATTTTTTATATGATAAACTAAAAAACAAGATATCTGGTGGGGGAAAAAGGATTTAGCAACACTACTAGTTCAATTTTATACCAAACAGTCCATATAGCCAGTTTACCTCTTTTACGGTGAAATATTGCTGCCTATTTGATTTAACATTGCAAGTTAACATCTCGTTCGATGTAAAACCTTTCCGAATGTTTACCAATCCATCACCTTACAATTTTTCCACGAATTTGTGGATTTGGAGACATGCATTGACGATTGTCGTGAGAAAAGTGCAGTTTTTCCCCATCTAAATATCACAAAATAGTAACAAATTGTTCTGTTGTGTACTTTGGTGCAATGTAGCGATCGTCTCTTCCACACATTGCAAATGTTCCACATTTATGCTAGAGTTTTTCAATATTCGGTTGCACCGAACGTATCTAAATTCACACTAAAGAGACCGGATAAGTATTAACCGGTTTAAGAAAAACGGTTTTTCTCAAAAACTGCAAATTTCAGTATCAAGACAGAACTTTCGTATTGGTGTGGAGCGAATTTGCAAATTTATATTGAAAGGGCAGACCTTTTTTTTTGGGGGGGGGAGGGGGGATTGGAAGTGGAGACTATCTTTGCATTGTACATTTTGTGATATTTATATGGGAAAGACTGCACGTTTCATCAAGAAAACAGGTCAATGCATGAATTCTAATCCCCGAATTCGTGACAAAACTTTAAGGTGAAGGACTGGCAGTCATTCTCGGTCCGGATTTAGATCGAATAGAGCTTTTAACTGTTAAATTTAAAGGAAATGGTCAGTAATATATAAGCAGTATAAAAGAGTTAAATTGACTGTTTGGTACACTGAGAAAAAAATACTGTAAACACACAAAAAATGTTTTTGTAACGTCACAGAAATAACCAATTTTACAAAAAGAGTTTTTGTAATTCTGAACAGAAATCTTCATTTCTACAGTTACAGGAAATGTTCTAGTATTCGCAATTTCTTTCAACCAATCATCTTCGACTTAATCAACCAATCATCTAAAGTTTCGTTTGTGATCTGGATCAATTCATCGCCATTTAAAAATGATATAACGTTTTAAATATGTTCATGAACATTTTCTTAACATGTAATAAAAATTGTTCTGTTTTGCTAGATAGTATTATAAAAGCGTATAGAATTTGCCGTTTGTTAGAAAAGTCTGACTTGAGGTCAATCTTTCATACTTGTGTCCGTTTAAACTTTATTAAAAGTATTTGAAGCCACATTTATTTTTGTCATAAATCAATTTGGAATGACATTTTAAAATGAAGCATAATATGTGATTCATTGATTGTACAGTGTAAACTTAAGAAAGCGACAAGACATATTTTTTGAATAAAAATCTGGTCGGGTTTAATTTCCATTTCTACTTTTTTTAGTGCAATTTGGAGTAGTTTCATGTATTTTTATTGAAAAAAAATTTCTTCGAAAGGAAAATAAATAATATTAATTTAATATGAGAAAGAAAATTAACAATACTAGTTCACTTTTGTTTTTAAAAATTTAAAATGTAACCTGGATGGCTGGGATTTCTTTCGACTTGTTTTACGGTTAATGTTAAGCATATTGATGAATATATTTGTTAGTTTTTATACTAAAGAGGTACTGATAAACATTATTTTGATCGAAGATATTCTTTGGTACGAATTATTTCGTTTTAAACTAAATTTTGGAACATAAGTTTGTTTCTTTATAATTATAAAATAGCTTTTTAAGTTATAGTATTTAATTTTGTAAACGAAATCTTAGTGACACAAATAAATTTTCCGAAAAGAAATTTTTTAGGTAACTTATCTGTGTTTGTGAAGTTGGTGTGGTTCAAAAGTGATAAGGTTTTAGAAAATGTAAATTGTAATTTATTTCTAAATTCTAACACTTTTGTGTAACTTTTATTCATAGATTATCTGAATATTAACAGGCCTCGCTGTGTCCTATATTTCCTATTTTTTTTAGGCTTTCATTTTCGATTCGAAATTTTTCCCCTCCGTTCGCTTTTTGCCGCCATTCCCGACATCATCGTATGTTTTTTTTTTGCGATACGATTGTTGGTCTTCGATTTGTTTTCAAGGCCATTCTGCGATTTTCTCGTAAAAAACACTGCTTACTCTGCTTTGCTTGATTTAACAGTGTAACTTTCAGGTTGTCGTGTAAAAATAAGGGTTATAAGTTTATCTGGCGAGGCAGTAAACCAGCTACAAAAATCTAAAATCCAAACTACAATGGCTGAATAAATAATTTTAGCACTATGATTTCCGTTTTTCACTAAAATTCTCTTGGTCATATAATAATAAAGGTAAGTGTTTTCTTTTATTATTTTGATATCATTAACGTATCGTATGTAATTTTAGATAACAAAGTTAGTGTTTTTGTTAACTTACGGGAAATTTTAATAAAAAAATTATATTATAATTTTTTTCCTGATCTTTTATAAAGCTTGCAAATTAAATATAAAAAAGAATTGGTATATTTTTATTTAAAAGACCGATTAGTCATGTTTAATTTTTTTTAAAAAAATTGTTTTGATTTATCCGGCCCGGACTTTTTTTTTACAAACTCGTACAGGTTTCCAGTTTTGGTTTTTTAAAGGGATTTTAGAAAATTGAGAAGAAATATGTTGGGATGAAATAACCTCTGGCATCATGAAAGGCACTTTTATTTTATATTTTTATACATCTAAACTAAATCAGGGACCATATGTTTTCCATTTTTTCTTCGTTAAAAACATATGGATAAATGTTGCTACTTTTATAAAAATATTTCCATATTTATTTGATAAATTTCCTTATTTACTTGAAAATAATCCTATAAATCCCTATATTTTCTTTAAAAATTCCTATGTTTTCTTTGAAAATTCCTATATTTCTTATTATATTTCTGCTGAAAGTCACTGCAAGGACAACTGCAAACATTGCTTGTATAGGATACATAAGAAAGTCTTGTAAAATTACAAAAACATTACATGTATAGCATACATAAAAAAGTCTTGTAAATATACAAGATATATATATGTAATGTTCACACAAATATATTAAGTTTTTTTACAGTACTATTTTTAGTAGTTATTTACTAGAAATTTTCTAGGAAAAGTTTTTTACATTTTTTTTTTGTTATGGTTACAGATTTTTTTTCACAGTGTATATAAAATTGAACCAGTAGTGTTATTAAATATTTCAAATTCACCGGATATCGTGCTTTTAAATTTATTATATAAAAATAAATACAATTCAAGCATTAAAAAGGTGAAGTTAGGAAATTAAACGCACATTAAATCGAATTTCTCTATATTTTTAATGCAGATTTTTTGGGTACTTTTCACTTAGTAGTTAAAATAACATTTATTACTTGTTATTTTCGTTATGATTCGTGATATTTTTAGTTATTTATACATTCCTAATCTTTGCTACCACAACTTTTGTCAACTAAACCTTTTCAGTGACATTTTGTGACTTAAAATGTTTTTGTCCTAACTTTTGAGGCGGACTATAATACTTATTTTACATGATTGAACCTAACTCACTGACACTACAGTCCGTGAATACGACTCCAAAGTCGTCTGTCTCTCGCCTCCGCTTTCCAATTTTCGATCTTTATGGCATTTAGATATTTCTCTACCTCATTCATCCATCTTTTCTTTCTCCTTGACACTGTCCCTTGAAAATCTTCTTTGTGCCTCTGCCATCATCCATTCTTTCCATATGGCTCAGCCATTGAATTCTTTTTGCCTTTATGGTGTTAATAATGTGTTTCTCTCCAAATAGTCTAGCCACTTCAAAATTGTATCGCCTTCTCCAAACATCACCTGCTCTGATAGGTAAAAATATGGCTTTTAAAATATTTCTCTCCCAGGCTTTTTAGCATCTCCCATTCTTTTTGATTCAAGGTCCAGGTCTCCGCCCCATATATATCACAATTGGTCCGATTAAAGTATAATATATAAGTAGTTTCTTTTCGTTTAATTACTTAATCTTATTAACTTTTTAAGTGCAAATAAACTGCGATTTCTTGTGTACAGTCTTTGTGTTATTTCTGGCATATCATTATTTTCAGTGATAATGGAACCTAAGTATTTAAATTCTTTGACTCTTTCAAATTATATTTCTTCATTTATCTTTAGCTCAGTATCTGCATATATTCCTTTACCAAACCATGTCATATATTTAGTATTTTTCGAGACTGTAGTTTAAGTCCAGTTCACGCTTTATTTCCGTCGATGTTTGCTTTTTGGAGCAAGCTCCACTTATAATTCGTCTTTTATATCTCGAAGACACAGAAGATGGCCTACCTGGGTGTTTTCGTTTTCCATAATTTCCAGGATTTTTCAAAAAATTATATATTACAGTATTTGATTTATTCAATTTCAATGCTATTTCACGTCCAGTTAGTCCAGAATTTTTATAAGCGATTAATTTTCCTTTTTCAAACACCGAAAGCTTCGTTCCTAGTGACATGGTTGAAGATAAGTGTAATGAAGTTTTCAAACCCTCGCAAAATATTTATAACACCATGGAATGACGTGTACAAAGCAGAAACTTTGCTAGTTTTATGTAAATTTATGCTTTAGACTTACAGAAATGCAATTGTCCTTATAATTTTGTCCAATTTCGCTGTATGTTAAAATTTATAACGCATTTTAAAATTATGAATTTTATGTATATTTGCAAAAAATCTTATTTTAAATGCTTAGTTTACTATTGGCTAACAGACATAAAATCTAGCGATTTTCCCATTGTCCTTATAATTCTGACCACCACTGTAGCTATTTCTTCAGTTAAGTACAACTGGGGAAAAAAACGATCCACCCTTCGTTTTTCGGCTGCTATTGGTCAAGGAATTTTGTGAAAGGTGTCATTTTTCAGGAAATAGCTTAAGGAATTGAGAACTGGCAACCAAAATAGTATAAGGGGTCGTCTACATATTAAAATGAGTACCAACTTTGAAAATTTCAATGGCAACACCCAATTTTTTTACATCAAAATGTTCAGCACCTTCAAAATACCCTAGGTATAAAAAAGAATTATTTGTTTTGCATCATTTGCCGAGATATTAAAGCATTAATTTTGAACGCGATTAGGGGGAAATCTCCAAATTGAAAAAGGTAAGATTTAGGTTGTGTCTTTTCAAAACGACAAGCTAACATATTCTCGCCAAAAGGATGCTATAATTAAACCTTCTTCACTAATACGGTGATTTTTTTGGATGCGTTTTTTTAAACAATTTTTGGATTTTAAAATTCAGAAATAAAATAAAAGCTAGAAGATGAAATTTTAATTTTAAATTAAATCACACATATACCGATTATTTAAAAAGCACATATTTTCGAATATAATAATTTATTTACATAGCAAATATTTACATAAATATGATTATTTACATGAATATGATTATATACATGAATATGATTATTTACATGAATATGATTATTTACATGAATATGATTATTTACGTGAATATGATAATTTACGAATATAATTATTACAGAGCAATTTACAAATACGTTTACTACAGATCTATATAGAATGTGTAAACCAAACAAAAAACTAACTAATACCAAAGCGTCCTTGATTGGAAAAAAATTCTACTACCAAGCGTGCCAGATGGAGAGCAAAAGCATTAGGTTGGTGGAATCCAGACAGTTTGCTAGATGGCGCTTTTTCCAACCCCTCCGTCGTTTGTTTACCTTTCTGTTTTCGATTTATCGTACGTTCCTTGTCATCAAAAAACGTTGTTAACTCAGTTAATTATATAAATTTTGACTCTGGTTTTTTGGAGAGTATGGTTTACTGATGGGTGCCTCGGTGCAAAGAAAAAGGGAAAGTTAAAGGCTTTTCTTTTCATGGAGTTCATTAAGGGGACGCGGTACCCAAAAAATCATATCCAGTATTTTTATCGCTAGCATTCAAATTAAACTATTTTTACAAAGAAATAACATTCAATAAACATATAAGAAAAAATTATAAATATTAAAACGTAAGTATTTTATAATTTTTTTTATTTTTAACGTTTTTTCAAAATGCTACTCCTCCTACAATTTAAAGAATTTTTTAACGGATTTCTTTTCAAAATGTTCCCACAACATATATTAATAAAAATCGGTATGGATATTGAGCTAACAGTTAAACAAAAAAAAAAGTTATGTAGCTTTTTGTATAAAAATGGCCAAAAAATAAGATTTTTTGTAAATTTTCACCTTCATCATTTAAAAAAAATCTATTCACACTAGACCTTATCCCATACCAACTTTTGTTAAACGCATATGTTTCAACACAGGGGAAAAAAATTGGAGCTCTACATTAATTTACTTAAAAGCCTTAGGGTTTAAACCATTCACAAGCTGAAAAAATTAAAAATTTTAAAAATCAATAAAATTTCAAAAACCATGCTACCAAACCCCTGTATCATTTTCAATAAACCTCCACCATTATAAAAGAATCCTTCTTTTTTCCAATATCCTTAGCTCACAGCATTCGAACATGTTTAATTATTTTCTGGGCAGCCCTAAATTTTTTGTAATGCGTCCCCTTAAACCAGTTATAGAGAATATTGCCATTAAATATACTGATAGGTTTGAAAATATAATGAAGCTTACCATGAAGCCCACTAATCGTAAACTTTTAAAACTCAGTTAATGCTATGTTTTATAAAATTCAAATTCTTTTCATAAAGTGGTGATTCAATGCCTAATGCATTATTTTTCATGAGTATCTTTCTAATGAGTATGAAAATATAAGAAAATTGTATGTGAAACACTCTTTATGGTATGAAGTATTTTCTCTTACTTTTTTTTATAAGTATGCTAAATAGACTTTCAAGATTTTATTTCATAAAAATATAATTTTGAATGTTTTTCCAGCTACAAAATATATATTTTTTAATTTCTATTCTTCATATGTGTATAAAACATTTGAGTGTTTGCTCTTAATTCTTTCATAATTATGATAAATATACTTTATAAATTTTGTTTCGTAAAAATGTAATTTTGAATGTTTTCCCAGCTACAAAATATTTTGTTTTATAATTTCTTTTCGTCATATGTATCTTAAAAAATAAATGTATTAAAATGGCCTGATTTCTAAATTTATATTTCACATAAATTTTACATGGTTCATTTGCAGATTTAAAGAATTTTGTTTTGAAATTTTTTTCATAAGTTTGTGAAAATAATTAAAATATGGATTATTTTCTGAACAAAAACGAATTGCTGAAAAATAAGTAAACGATAAAGAACAAATTTAAAAATGAATATTTCAAACGTTCATGCTTATCAATCTAGTAATCCCGGTTTTTTATTCTTCCTTTTTTCTTCAACATTCGTCATTTCAATCCATTTTTATATAATTATCAATTTTAAATTAGTTGAAAAATCGCTATCGCAGTATGTAATAGCATCATTACGAGGGGTTGGAAAACGCGCCATCTAGTGGCAGCCGTTGATTCCGAAACTAACTGCCGTGTGACACGCTTGACAGTATAAATTTTTTCCTCTCAATCAAGGACGCTTTGCTAATACGAAGTAAACCTTCCTTCATTATCAATTACTTCTCTTATTCTTCGAGGCATTGATTCGATAAGGCTGTTGACTAGGTCGGGATCTTGGCGGATGCCATTCCAAGAATGTAATGCAGCATCCCATAGCTGCTGCTCTTATTAATTACTCCTTCAAAATTTACATTGCTTTTCCACAAAGCCCAGACATTTTCAATTGGATTGAGGTCAGGGGCATTTGTAGGCCAAACAATGATATGAATATTGTTTTCTATCCACGATTTAGCCACCGCGCTGGTATGAACTGAGCACTTGTCCTAGAAAAAATAGTTCAATATACAATTTACGCTTTTTATTTACTATTCATATTTCTTATTTTAGTTAACTATTTTTTAAGCAGCCCTCAATGCGAGAGGTGCTTTATTAGATCTGAAGACGATTTTATATTAGAATTTGAATTTTTATCAAGTTTTTTGCTTACTCTTACAATATGCGATTGTGAACTTTGATACAGCTAAGAAACTTTTTCATTGAAATGTATCAGTACACAACTCCATATTTATTTTTAAAGATTTTTTTTACTATTTAAATTTATTTTTATTACCTGTTGAAATAAAAAGCATCCATCTCTTCAAAGTGGTTGTCCAGTATTTCGGGAATCATAACATGCTCTAAAATTTCAACATACTGAATTCCAGTTAGATTCCCCTCGATTCTGTGGAGCGGTGCTATGCCCCGAGCAGACAGGCAGATCCAAACTGAAATTGAGATCCGTCCACTACATCGCACATTTTGAGTGTAGTCCGGATGGAATCGCACATTTTTCGGTCGGTACACCCTAGCTCCTGAATTTTTATGTGACTGCAAACAGCTATCATCTGTGAAGAGAACTTCACCCCAGTCTGCAACTGTCCAGTTTGCATGTTCGCGGGCAAATTGTAGTCTCTCCAGGCGTTGTCTTTCCGTTAATAGAGGCTTTTTGGCAGCCGCTCGGCATTTTAAACCAGCTTCTGACAATGTATTTCGTATTGTGCGTGGAGTAACCTGAAAAAACAAAAACATTTATAAATACGAGAGGATACAAATCATGATTACCGGCAAACAACTTATATTTCTAAATTCTAATAACAAAACCAACAATTTTTACCGCTTTGGCAATTGGCAACTTATCTATGTGCTTACAATTATGCAATTGAATTCAAGTTGGTTAACAAAATTAAGGATCCATGTAATTGGGGATCCATTTTTATGTGCCATAAAAATAGCATTATCAAATCACACCAGTGCAAGATTTAAGAACGCTCCAATGAGTTTTCCACATTGAATATATTATTATTATTATGATTTTTAAAATTAGAATTAAGACTTTTATACTGTATAGTTCCATTATCACTTTAACCATTTGTGTCTGTAAATGTTCGATGTTAACAACTGTAAAAACTTATAAAGCTTAAATAATAATTTTCAATAGTCCGCGTGTCAAATTAAATTAGGCACATTTAAAATATTTGATAAACATAAATTAAATGGTGAATGTTTAGTCAAGCCTAGTTAAAAACTTAGTTATCGTTTAACTTCCATAACAGCAAAAACCTTGCCAATTATACTCTACTTACATTCAATTTAAGCTCGTGTTTTATTTGAGTAAAATTCAGAAACGGATCTACTGAAGAGGCACCAACTACAGCAAGAGCTTCATTGTCTTCTAAAGCTGGTAGACGTCCACTCCCAGTTTTTCTTGTAACATCTCCAGTATTCTTGCACCTTAAATTTTTAATTTATAAAACTCTTAAATATTTTTTTTAAAAATATTAAAAACAACATTTCTATAAATGTAAATAGGATAAGTTGGGGTAATTTCTAAACGCAAGTTTTAAGTGTAATCTCTATACTCTCTTTTCATTAATGAAAAAACAATATGGATAAATCTATACATCTTTAAATTATTAACCGTATTTGAGAGTTTAAAAAGATATTTTTAAAAATAAATTAAATACTTAACATATGAATTTTTCAAACATTTTGTTGGTCAGATATAATGAACGCTAATTTTTTGTCCTCAAAATTACGTCAACTTAATAATATAAAACAATAACAAACCTATTTATCTATCTTAAAACTGTAGCATGACAAATGCCCAGAATTCGAGAAATCTCTCGAGCCGACTTGCCGCTGTCGTGCAGTCCTAAAATAGCACCTTTTGTAATTTCGTCTAAATGTTGACCCATGGTTAAAGTTGAAGAAAAGGTTTCATTAGTTAGTTTTTATAGTTAACGTGATTATGAAGACTTCAAAAAGTTAAAGTTACTTAATGTCGTTTTGTTAGTTTGATATTTAGGTTCGGTTCAGCTCGATATTTAGTTAGTTGGTTGGTAGGCATATGGCTAATTCCATATAACTGTAGAGTAAGTTACGATTTAAGAGGAGATTAAAAGCTTTTTAAATTTAAAAAATAAACAAAATTAAATAAAATACATTACATTATTTAGTTATTATAAGTGTAGATCAACTATTCCACAATTTTTTTTCTCATTTAATGTTAAAAGTTGTAGTGATAATCACTTTTTACAAACGTAACTTACACTACAGACAGGATAATTTTGTATGGAATTACCCATAGATATTCAGGTTTGTGTGCAAGAGAAAATAAATTATGTAATCTCCGATTTTCAAAACTATTCTTAATTAAGAGAAAAGAGCCTTGGGTCAAGTATCAGTATGGGTCAACAATCCCCAGTTATCCCTATATCCACTTATGAAATAAATTTAAGAAGTAATACATGAATGTGTATTCATTTATAATTGTGTTTTCCCCCATTTATATAAGAAGGGTTTTAGTGTTAATGAAAAACATGGCGGTTTAAACATATTTTTTAGCTTCTCCACTTCACGTTCAAAATTTTATTCTGTGGCTCAATTTAAATGGCTTCTAACTCTGGAAGACCATCCATCCCTTTGAAACAAGGTTGCAAATTGGTCTTTAACTTTCCTCGTCTTTAAGATTTCACTTTAGAAAAAGATTTCGCACATGCAAAACACCTAACAACCCCCAAACACGCAACACAAAGATCTTAGCATGCTGCTGCGTTTTGTGACGAAAGTCAAACTAAAACAGACGACTTTTGTTGTGCAACAAAAGAGAGACTCTCTTTATGTAAAAGTAAGAAAAATGCGTAAAAAAAGATCACGAAGTATTTTACCTTTATTTTTTACTCTCGCGCTATACTGCTCAACAACTTGAGTATTTTTTTATATGAAAGAAATTTATATTTTTAAAAGCTAATTATCTAATGAGGCAATTGTTATGGGTCAATATATTGGTTCCACCCCATTTGCGCAATTGTTACAACCCCAAGGATTCTCTTCCCCTATCTCAGAGTTTCCAAGGTTGGCATAATTATCCCCCCGAAGAAATATTTGGCGGAAGAGGTACGTACATTATATACCGTCCCCTATTAGACGTTTATCGGTTTCTCCAGGGCTTTGTTCCCAGAGGCTTTGCGGAGGCTACCCCATTTACCTTCTCCGCTTTCTGGCGCCAATTATCATTGACAAATTCTGTCCAGCTGGCGACGGCGACAACCGGAGTCCTGTGGCCTCTTCTGAAATTTTCAATGTATTCTAATTTTGATGCGCTGAATTTTTTGCCGTATCACACTTGTCCGTAGCATTTGTAGTTTGGGCTATGAAAGTGGGTGACGGACTGACGGACGGACAGACAGAGAGACGGACTGAACGATTATAATACCTTCCACTTTTTACGTTAAAAAGCGTGTGTGGAAGGAAGCTAAAATATATTAACCTAAACGTTTTTTTCTGTAAACACAATATGTATGCTTTATAAATTTAAATTAAAGGATTATCAAATATTACGTTTATAGTAAAGTCTGGTGGGCCATTAGAGCAGTTGGCAATACTTTTTAAAATGTATTATTTATTATGTTACTCTTTTTTTATTAATAAATTTCAATAACTAGAAAAGTTGCATTCATTTTATTTTTTGTTACCAGTGTAAGTAAAATGGGGTAAACAAACCCCACATGTAACAAACCTCAAAAGGATTATAAACATAGAAAATAAATGTGTTAAATTTTTGCTAAAGGCAATGTGAGCATAAACATTGAAAATTATAAATTGTTAAATATTCTACCTATTCGCTATATTTATTTCTTTAAAGTTTGTTTATATATTTTTAATAAACCTGATGTGTGCAATAAGCGGATATGTATGAGCCCAAGAAGACTTAATGATATTTACACCATTCCTAAACCTAAAAAGAACATTTTCTGTAAAAATTTTATTTATCTAGCACCAAAGTTTTTTTAATAGTCTTCCGCTTCTTACTTCCTTCAAAAACCAATTAAAAAATTGATTCTTTTGTTTGATATCCCCGATATAGAGAACTATTTTTGATTGTGCATACTTCAATTATTAAAATAAAATAACTGTACAGTAATTCATTAGTGTTGACTAACCATCTTAAATTTACCACCGACACTTCTGTTGCCATAATAATATTTTTTGTTTGCGATTTAATATTTGTTATTTTTTTGTGTTTGTAAATTTACATCGTATACTTTTTTTGTTCGCCAATATGGTACTTGTGACTCTTGGTGTTCTGTCTACTGTATAATTACTTTTGTATTTGTTTTTCCCCCAAATTAATATCTGTTATTTTATCCCTTCAATACTTTGAGTTTTCTCTTATCGTATAAGACTTCATTTTTATTTTTTTAAACATAGAGATTAATACTGACATGATACTGATTTCAGAAAACTAATCACTTACTAATCAACTGAATTTTCAAAAACAATTAACTAATTAATTTATTATGTAAGGATTTAAAAAACAGACTTTAAAGAACGTGACTGAAGAATTTATGAAACTATGTGTGGCAATGTTGTTGTAAAAAAGAAAAAGAGAATGGAGGTTGATTTTCTAAACGCTCTTGTAAATATACTTTAAAAACTAATAAATTATTTATAACGCTACCAAAGATGTATGAATTCCCAAGTAAATCGTCACAGGCCATTAAATTGGCGGCAGCGTCGGGATGGCGATCGGTGTAAAAGAAACCAGTGTGAAAGGAGATTCACCAAGATTGGCTTGAAGTAGAAGATAGGCTTAAAGTAGCCATTGTAATTTTCGTAGAAATGTAAGTTTATATTTTATTTTGGATCAGGGCTGAAGGGTTAAGTAATATTCAGGATCAAAGTAGATATAAGAATTTTATCTTCTAGGAATAGTTTTGTGAAATTGATTTATTTGAAGTTGATCTGTGACGATAGCTAATAGAATATTAAGCTGAAGTTGTTTATTTGGTTACTGTTTGTGGTATATTTAAATAAGATTTAAAGTGAGTTTTGGAATATTATTTAAAGGTTTAATAATATTTTAAGAAGTTAGATTTACTTCTGTTAGTGGATAAACTAATATTTTAAACATTTTGTTGGAATACTGCATTTGACTGATTTGATAAAATTGTTCGTATTCGATATTTTCAGTTAAAATACTACTGTTTGTATCTGATGTTGATGATCGTAATTAATATTAATTGATTTTGTTTATAATATTAATTAGAATTTAAGAAGTTAAAGTTTGAGTTACGTTGGTTTTCTTTTGAAAAATAAAAAAAGAAAATTAACGATTGGCATTTCGATTGAGGTTTTTGTTTGGCGACAAAATGAGTTTTCTTGGAAAGGGCAAGAAGCAAGATTTGCTTGTGGTCTGTGAGGAGTTAGGAGAAGAAGTAGATCATTTAAGTAAGGTCCCGGAAATTAAAAAGGTAATTGTAGGAAGTGAAAGCTATGACGAGATAGAGGTTAAGGTGATGCTTGATAGAATTATTGAAGAAAGACTGAGGAACGAAGAGAATGAAAAGCAAGAGGCTCGTGAAAAAAAAAAAACTTGAGTTAGGAAGTGAAGAATCAAAAAGAAAACTTGAGTTAGAAAGGGAAGAATCATTAAGAAAGTTGGAGTTAGAAAGAGAAGAGGCAATAGCATTAAGACAACATGAGTTGGAATTAAAAAGATTGGAAGTCTCACAAACTCAACCACAGACCAGAACCAACCATGTATCGGAGAATAGTGCTCATAAAATTCAATTGACCCAGATAATGCCGAAATTTGAAGAAAAGAGAGATGAAATGGGTCTTTACCTAATTAACTTTGAACGAAAAGCAGAAATGGCTCATGTTCCAAAAAGAGATTGGACTGCCTACCTGTTGAGCGTGCTTCCTGCAGAAGTTTCAAATATGTTGGCTAGAGAATCACCAGATAATGCAAATGACTATGATTTTGTGAAAATTCTTCTTCTGAAACGGTATAAAATGAACAGCGAAAAGTTAAAGCAATGTTTCTACAGACACCAGAAAACTCCAGAGAAAAATTGGAGGAATTATTACCATGAGTTGCGGAGTTATTTTACAGAATGGATTGAAGAAATGAAAGTAGAAACTTTTGAGCAACTGAAGGACCTAATAGTTGCAGAACAAATAAAATTTCGTGTACCACCAGAAGTTAGAGAACATTTTTTGGACAATTGGATGAATATCAAAGATCCTGAAGATTTGGCGAAAAAACTAGATGACTATGAAAGTGTACGAGATAGTTTTAAAAGAAAAGAAGGCCACCCAGAAATAATTTTAGACTTCAGGAGGGAGACAGATTCAACGAGAAAGACAAATATGTTCCAATTAAAGATAAATTTAATAGCAAGAAGAGCACTCCTGGGAAATAGGATTTTCTGGATGAAGGAGAAAGGGATAAACGGTTTGAAAGAAGAAAGCAACTTAGGTGCTTTGAGTGTGGCTCGACCTCTCACCTGAAACCGCAGTGTGATAAACTGAAACGATGTTATGAGTACGGGTCATCTTCTCACTTAAGGTATCAATGTGATAAACTAAAAGAAAAATTTGAAACAGTAGCTGCTAATATGATTCGGGAAGAAAGTTGTCATGACGTCCTTGCACCATATATCAGTCAAGGAAAAATAAATGGCATACAAATGACTATACTTCGTGATTCAGGTGCCTCAATCGACCTGATTTTCAGAAAGTATATAAAACCTTCAATGTTAACCACGGAAACTGTATGGATCCGAACCCCATTGGAAGAAAGCCCTATTTGTTTGCCTTTAGCTGAGGTGGAAATAGACGGTACTTATGGACACGTTGTTACAAAAGCAGCAGTCATCCGAGATTCTTTAGATCAAGGAAGATACCTTTTAGGAAATCGAACAGCGGAGCTCTTAACCGAAGCAAAGCAGAATATACATTTTGAAATGCATACGATCAATGCCATACAAACTCGATCCAAAACGAAGGTAGTAGAATCAGAGTTGCCAAATACAGAGGCAGATACAAGCGATTCCGAAGAAGACCAAAATTTTGAAAGTGGAACTGTTGATGATAACATTTTGCCAGTGGCAGAACTTTCATTTCCGGAATTGGAGCTTATGAAATGGACAAGTTGCATGAAACGCGAAATTCATAATATATGTGTTTTTCTGGTACATTAGAAGTTGCAGATTCCGAATGTTAGGTTAAATATTCACAAATATGTTTAATTTCAACAAAAAATGCATTTGAAATTTGCCGAAAATGTACGTCACTGAAAACAGCTCTGACGTCAACTATTATGTTTTTGGCGATGTTTCGATCTATGCTGTAATACACTTTATAAAATAGTAAACCTTACAATTTCTCCGAAACCTCATTAAAAGAAGAAGACAATATTATTTGTAACAGTTCATATCAAGGAAGTTAAACAGCTTGTTCCAAGTTTGGTTGTTAGTTAAAATACACACACTAGAGCGCGTATGAGCTATTGCAGAACTATTGACTGTTGGATCTGATCGGAATAGTCGAGTGAAATCGTTCAACGTTTGAAGAAATTAACTGGAATGAACATGACATGTTTCTGTAAAATAGCATAACTTTTTTAAGAGTTTGATAAGGATGAAAGCACGTTTCACAGTTTCAAAAGCGATACAGTGAAACGTGATGCGAAATAACGCGCCAAGAACAAAAAAAGCCAACCGTGACGTCATCTGTTATGGTAAGAGAGGTTTAACAGGAGTGACGTATCATTAACTTTAAAAATGAATTTAAAAATAAATCCATCTTTAAAACCAGAAATACTTGAGTTTTAGAGGTTTTTTAATATGCTTAATCGAATAAATATGTTTGTGGAAAACGCTGTAATTGTCCATTGTCCCCAAACGAATTTTTGGACGCTCAAATGCAAAGTAAGGAATTGGAACCCCTTTTTATAGAAGCAAAAGAAACCACACACAAGGAGAAGAATAAGTATCTGATAAAAAAACAGAAATTATTTTTCGTGAAGATATATAAGAGAGGAACAGAGCGGCATTTGCTTGTGGTTCCCGAAAAGTACCGGAACCAAATGATGACTTATTGTCATGAAAGAGCTGCATCCCATCTTGGAATAGCGAAGACTAAAGATGCTTTGTTCAAGACGTTTTATTGGCCCAACTGCTATAGAGAGGTAGAAGCTTTCGTTAAGTCATGTGACCTATGTCAAAGAGTAGGAAAACCACAAGATAAAAAGAAAGCACCCCTCAAGCTTGTTCCAGTCATTACAGAAATATTTTCAAAAATAAACGTTGATGCTGTTGGACCGTTGCCTGTAACACCGTCGGGAAATAAGTATCTTATCACGGCAGTGTGTATGTCTTCAAACTATCCAGATGCGATTCCTGTGGAAAATCTCAAATCTACTTCCATAATTGACGCCCTTCTGCAAGTTTTCAGCCGAATGGGTTTTCCAAAAGAACTGCAAACGGACCAAGGAACGTCATTTACGAGCGCACTAACTACAGAATTTTTAGAAAGATTTGGGATCAAGGTTGTTAGAAGCTCGGTGTACCACCCTCAGAGTAATCCGGTAGAGAAGATGCATAGAACTTTGAAGAGAATACTTCGTGTCCTGTGTCTTGAATCTGGTCCAGACTGGGAAAAGATTTTGCCTCAAGCCCTATTCGCTTTAAGGACTGTAACTCACGACAGCACCGGCTTCACACCTGCTGAGTTAGTTCACGGGAGAAACCTGAAGACTCCTGTTATGTTACTCTATGACAAGTTAACTGAAGAAGACCAAGAAGAGGACTGTGTAGTAAACTATGTGTTTGAATTGATGAACCGTATGGAAAAATGTCAAGAGTTAGCAATACGGAATATGGAACATGCCAAGGAAAAACCAAAACTATGGTATGATAAGAAATCAGTCGAACGACAATTCAAACCTGGTGATCTCGTATTGGTTGTAGCTTCTTCAAAACCAACCAAGTTGTCAGTACATTGGATAGGACCTGGTGAAGTAGTTAGACAATTGTCAGACACAAACTATGTGGTCAGGTTTCCCGAAAAGAATAAAGATCACGTTTACCACATTAATATGTTAAAACCCTATTTCAAAAGAGTGGAACATCTAAATCTTTTGGTTTTAGGAGAAACTGAAGATGAAGAAGAAATACCAGTTCTTGAATGTGTTGATAAGTCAAAAGGGTCAAAACTGTGTGAACTTTTAGAGGAAACCAGATTGAAATCTAAACTTTCGGAAGCACAGCAGAATCACTCGAGAAACTTTTAAACCATTATTCTGAACTTTTTTCAAATGAACCTGGTTGTACGGATCTGGCCAAACACGATATTGAGTTAGAAGAAGACAAACCTATCATAGCAAAGCCATATAGGATGTCTCCACGTCAGACCGAAATTTTGAAAGCTGAAGTAAATAAAATGCTAGAGCTGAATGTAATAGAACGAGGAGATTCGGATTTTACTTCTCCTTTAATACTTGTTGAAGTACCAGGGAAAGACCCAAGACCCTGTATAGACTATCGCCGTTTGAATAAAGTGACAAGAACTCAGTATTTTCCTATACCAAATATCGAAGAACTCATTGAGAAAGTATCATCAGCAAAATGCATATCGGTTCTGGATTTAACCCGAGGATATTGGCAAATACCTTTAAGTAAACAAAAGCCCAGAGATATGCTGCCTTTGTAACCAGTTTTGGTACCTTTAGGCCATTAAGGTTACCATTCGGGCTGAAAAATGCTCCATATGATTTTAGTAGACTAATGGCTAGTTTGCTTCGAGACTGTGAGGAATTTGCGGCACCTTATTTGGATGATGTAGCCATCTTTTCTAATACTTGGGAAGATCATGTGAAACATTTAGAAGAAATGTTTGTAAAAATGAAAACTGCCAAGCTTCACCTAAAACCTTCGAAGTGTCAGTTTGCTCGTGAGCATGTCAAGTATTTGGGACATATAGTTGGACAAGGCCAAAGAAAACCTGGTGAACTTAAAATTCAAGCGGTTAAAGGATTTCCTAGGCCTCAGAACAAAACCCAGATTTAAGACTTGCTGGTTATTACCGACGTTATATACCAGATTTTTCGGTAATTGCGGCTCCATTAACAGATCTTTTGAAAGGAAAGGACGTAAAGTCATCAGTAAATTGGACCTCTACTTGTGAAGACGCCTTTGAAGAACTAAAGAAAAGACTTTCAGAAAGGCCAGTACTATACAGCCCTGATTTCACCGCTCCATTCATCACTCAGTGCGATGCTTCAAACTTTGGAATTGGCGTGGTGTTGTCCCAGATAAATCAGGATAATGAAGAACACCCAATAATGTACCTCAGTAGGAAATTCTCCCCTGTAGAACAAAAGTACAGTACTACAGAGAGGGAATGTGCTGCCATTGTGTATGCCATTCAGAAATTAAAATGCTATCTTGACGGGCAACAAAAATTCACCATACAGACTGGTCACAATCCTTTGGTCTGGCTAGAGAAAAATACAGGGACTAATCCGCGACTTTTGAGATGGGCCCTCACATTACAACCATTCAATTATGAGGTTGTTCACAGAAAGGGATGTCTCCATCAAAATGCCGATACCCTGAGTAGATTTCCATGAATTGTAATTTAGTTGTTGCATGCGTACACATTGTAGTTCTGAAGTTGTTAGTCTTACCTTAATATTGTTAAGCATTTTAATTGTAATTTATAACCCTACTGGAACTTTAAAAAAAATTAGGCACTTGTTAATTAGTTGCACTGATCCAAAACTGCTAGGGACTTATAGTAAGACTTTAGGACTCTTTAAGACTTTGGATATTTAAAGACTGTGAACTTTTAAGACTTTTTATCTTCTATCAAAAGTCTTCCCTTGGTGGGGAGGAGTCTGTAAGGATTTAAAAAACAGACTTTAAAGACCGTGACTGAAGAATTTATGAAACTATGTGTGGCAATGTTGTTGTAAAAAAGAAAAAGAGAATGGAGGTTGATTTTCTAAACGCTCTTGTAAATATACTTTAAAAACTAATAAATTATTTATAACGCTACCAAAGATGTCTGAATTCCCAAGTAAATCGTCACAATTACTATGCTTTATAGATGTAAACATTGCGATACAAAAATAATTATTTCACTAAATCATAACAAGAAGTACTGAAAGAACTAAAATAGCCTACTTTCCTGTTGTTGATTTTTTTTAAAATCTGATAGTTAGAACGGAAGTTGTGAAATGGGTTTCGGACAGACGGACAAAAAGTATAAAGAAAGTGCTCTGATGTTATGCATTCAAATAGAAAAAAGATTTTTGAAAACCTGACAATTAGAACGGAAGCTGAAAGGAGGGTATGGACAGACAAAAAGCATAGAAGTTATATATCTAATGTCATAGCTTAAAAAAAAGAATTTTGAAAATCTGACTGGAAAAAGAACTGACGGACCGACAGACGGACAAAAATTATAAAAGTTAGGTATCTGATTTACATTTTACACTTATAAGAATTTTGAAAATCGGTCGATAAGAACGAGAATTGAAAGGAGGGTACATACAGACCGACGGCAATATTCACGATTGCAATATCCTACTTTTCATTTTTTTTAATTAAAAAAAGAAAGCTAATATTGGATTTTTTCACTTGACCGTAACTGTAATTCCATCTTGATTAATGAAATATATTGAATTAAAAATAAAAAGTAGTGGTCGTCGTAAAAGCTGATCGACTTTAAACATCTTACTCGAGGAAGCCGTTTTTTCTATTGAATCTATTTTAAGTGGAAAATATACAAGAGCAAAGATAGTACATTCGCCGTCTTACCGATTTCTTCATCTTACCCTAACAATATCCACCCAAAATTTAGTTGTTGTACCCATACAAATTAAACGCAACACGTAACCAAAAGAAAATATCATAGGGTTAACAATCGTTTTTCAGTGTTGAACACAAATGGAAATTAATACAAATGAAAATAAAAGTTATAAATAGCGTCTGTACATACAGCTATTTAATCTAAAAACTACAATCTAATTCCCGTTATTTATTTGGAAAAATATTTTTAAAAACTTATAATGTTAAGCGATTTATATTTATTTAGGTAACATCATAACGATCAAATAATAGTTCTCTTTTTTTTTTCTTGTTATTAAAAACACCGTACTATGTTTCAGAGTCACCTTTAAAAAAAGTATTTGGGTATTTGGGACAAAAATGTTGATTTTCTGTTTTTTTTTTTGCTTATCTTTAGCTTTTATTTTAAAACTAAGATTATCGATTTCTGTTTAGTAGTTTTCTCTTATAAGCATTTTTGAGAGAAACTCTTAATATCAGTTCTTACCTAAACCTTACTTTTCTTTTGCGTTTCCTGAAATCTAAGGTTTTTCAGCAGTTAGGAACATTTTGCTCAGGAACTATAAAAGCTATCAACATATTTTGTTATGTCCTCCCCATTAATAGCTCTTTGATTTAAACTGAGGAATTTTAAATATCTCTGCTAAAAAAAAAGTTAGATACCTAACTTTAAATCGGATTTTTTGTGTTTTTCAATACAAATTTTTTAAAAAATCACTTTAGTTTTTTTTTTAATATTTTGAAATAACCTCAGTTTAAATCAAAGAGCTATATGTAAGGAACAAACTATAATATAATTTTTTTTATAATTATATCTCATATAGTTCCTGAGAAAAATTTTAAAGTTAGGTAAATTAACATGGCCGAGATAAAACCATCCGACTCCCCTTAAGCTAAATATACCATAAGGTAATAATGTTTTACCCTATTCATTTCGTACCCAAACCCTGATAACTATTTTAGACGAAAAGGGGAAAAAAACAATTTGTCAGCATTTAGGGACCAACTACGAACTACGCATTTCTCACAAAAGTTGACACTTGTCTTGGCGTGAATTGCCCCCTCTTATTTCGCCAAACCAGCTGGGTCAGTCTGAAGAGGGGGTCGGCACTGAGCTAGGGTTACTATATTTGCGCAAGTGGGCCGTCACCAATATATTTACGGATCAATATTAGGAAAATGGTCAATTTTCATTCCGACGAATTTTTTAAATAGTATTTAAAGAAAACACATTTGTGCATTTGTGTGTGTTAGTGTTTCCATAGACGCCTACTCGTGGATAGCGGATAGCGCGTCTGCGTCCCATCCAGTAGGTCCCGGGTTCGAATCCCGGTTGGTAAGCACATGAAGGTTTGTCTTCTCAATAAAATGTTATTTGTCTGTGTGTTTGTCTTTGTCTTTATGTGTGTAAAAAAAGTCCAACCTCTTCGGAGGCTCTGGCAACCATCTATCCATGGGCAGTACGACAACAACAGTGTTCCTATAAAACATTTTCTGCCACTTTTACTGAGTAACATTGCACAACAATGTTGGGAAATCCAGCGAACACAAATACATCGAACGCTCCACGCCATTTTGAGCGATAGTGTATCTCCAAAATCTTCTCTTTTGTCACATTTTGATCGATCACTTTTTTAGATTTTTTGTCTGGTCGCCTCCGCACTCTCACCTCAAATATAGTAAAAAAAATTCAATAAAATTTAAATTGACTATATGCATTTTGCAATACAGTACCTTTAACATACTATGATATTACCTTTAGTTTATGTTTATAATGAGAACATTGCTTTTAAATAGTAATTTTACTAAATACTATGTAATGCTTTTATCAGCTACATTGTTAAGAAGACAGCAGATGTGAAAGCATACGTTTTATGTTTGAACCAATCAATACAAGTATGTTTTCATGTGTACTAGAGAATTGGAAATGTGGAAAGTACTATCTCCGAGAACTTATTTAATCCCAAGGAAGAAGTCGAAAATAAGACTTAAAGGAGTTTTTTTCAAACCTCATAATTTCGATAAGACATACAAATTACGTGATTCTGACTAGGTGAAAAACCAAATTGAGACAAAAATGACTTCCAAATATAATCTTTTTGACTTCTTAAAAAATCAATAAATTAAGATTTTAACATTTAAACATCTTAAGACATCTTCCATTTTTGCGCGGAATAATGTCGATAAGAATAAAAATGACGTCCATATATATGTCATATGTAGTAGAAAAACAACTACCACACAGACAAACATACTTATTATTTCAGTTATTTCTAGAAAAGGAGAGAGATTAGACGTCTAAAGTAATTTATTGTTAAAGAAATCAATTTAGAGTATTTAACAGGACGGAGTCCGGAGCCGTAGCTCGGCCAGCCAAAAAGCACACAACCTTACATCTCGAAGTCTAATTAAAAAGAAACTCTATTTTTAATGGTTGTGAGAAGAGTGGATCAAAAGTCAAAACAAATTCGGCTGCGTCTGCAATTTCTCTGGGAAAGAATGTATTGACGCCTATTAAAACGTGGGAACTGTTCGATGGATCGGCAAGACATTAACTGAGAGTTATTAAGAAAGAACTTAATATTAGAATATTATAGAGATTTCTGTGATTAATATTATAACTTTATAGAGATTTGTACGATATATCACATATATGTTGAGCTAAAAAACCACGTTTGATGTGTTAAAGACTACATTTTTGTTTTATTGCATAATCTGCCATTTTATTTAGTTACTACTTTATTCGGGAAACCTCAAATTATTTTTTTAACTACCAAATTTTGCCATTCCGAAGAAGTTACGGAATCTTAAGGCCATCTTATGCTACATTAACACATGCCATTAGCCTAGTGAAATGTCAAAGTTCGACAACTGATATCGTTCGACGACCGATATTGAAATGCATTTCTTAACATAGACACTCCGCTTTAATGTAAATACATTAAAGCGGAGTGTCTATGTTAAGTAATGCATTTCAATGTTATATTGGGAAGTTATATTTAAAGTATTGTTAAATTCTTCAGTTCACATTCTTCATTGATACACAGAGTATTAATGTTAAGGAAGTAAACAAGATTCAGTAATATTGCATAATACATGCAGCGTTTTTAATGAAATTTCGAATTGTCCAAATGATATTCAATGTCGTACATCGATTTCTGTTTAATAATTAATTCTTGCTTTCCTTACAAACCACATTTCCAATTCCAAATTTGCAATAGTTCGTTTTACTAAATGTCTGCAATATAGTAATTAAAAATTATTGTTTTTTATGTGAGATAAAACTAATCATAGATAAGCAGATTCTGTTATAGAAATCATTAAGATATAACTTTTTGGTCGAAAACCAAAACAATACAAAAATATAGATACATATTATGTGCATTAGATAACTTTATATTAAAAAAAGGTGTTGTAATGCAATGTAATCATCGTTTTTCGAAATTTATTTTGCTAATCGTTATGCGAGAAGTGCCAGACATCATTTTTAAAAGGTAAAGAAATAGTAGTATTGATCAATGTCAAGCACAAATAATGGGCGGTGTCTTGGCCAAATATAACAGAGTCATTAAACAGTGTCACGCGTTATTTTTCGACTTCGTCAAATGCAGTTATTAGTAAATTCACAAGGTCAGTTTACGTGCAATTTAATATTTTAACCCTTTATCTTCTGACGATGGGTACTTAGTACCACTTATAAGGCCGCTGTTTTACTTTTCATTATTCAATTTGGAGGGGGGGGGGGAGAGATGGGACGTTTTGATTGACTTGTTCGGCGCATTAAAGTTACAAATTAGAGAAAACTCTCCAGGAAACTTTTACTTTAGTTATCCAACCAGTTATGTCCTGACGGTACTGATAAGTCCAATTTAAAAGCCCTTTTCAGTGTTCATTTGAGGGAAAATATATGGAAGTGAGGCTTTTTTTAAGGCAGTATTCGATTTTAAAAGACTAAAATGGTAAATCATATTTATTCAACAAAATTTCGTTGTTGGTCAGTGTCATTTAGTTATTATAAGTAGAGGGAAGGAAAATAAATTCCTCATGAAGAGCATTTTATGTTCCTACCATTAATTATAATAAAGATTTTACCTTAATTCGGAGCATAAAGGGTTCTTTTCATCCATGTAGATAACTCTGGAAGTACTATTTAACAGATGTGTAGTTTATTCATGAGTTACGATTTTTAATTTTTTTTAGTTTAGAATATTTTATATTTTGGCGGAAAATTCAAATTACCTAAAAAAAATACACCATTTTCGCTCAAATACCATCATTTTTAGCCTCAACTATTCTTTTTTTTTAATTCAAAATAATTTTTTTAAAAAACGATAGGTAGTTATTGACATGCTGAAAATGTCCGTATTTATGTAACCCCTTCCAAACTCGGTTGTATCTGTCGGATCTAAAAAAATATTTTTTTTGTTGGAAAGGTATAACCTCATAGATCTTGATTCTTTTTGCCGTCTGATTGAGGACTTGAAATCACATTATTATACAATTACGGATTAACCGGGATTTTATGAGGGAAATGACGACGACAGTAACTTCATATTGATAAAGAATTATGCTTCATAAGAGTATACATTATGTAGCGTATTTTTGACTTGGAATTATATGTTAATATAAATAAGGAATATTATATTTTATAACAATAACATAGGCTTATTACCCATAGCTGATTAAATGGTACGAATACTTGGACCCATTTGATTTTTTAGTCCGTGCGAAGAACGGGTATAGAAATTTTTGTAGAAAGTAAATTTGTTATTTTTCGGATTGTCCTTAAAAAATAAAATCAATTTCCATTACTTCATTTATATATTGATGAATACTATTGTTTTCTAAGATTATTTTGAATCAGCCATAAAAAGTGTCAATTAAAATTTAACTTTAAATTAATTATTTAAATCCATTAAAGCATGAGTCGGACAAGACGGAGCTTCTATTGAAATACGAATATCTTCTTTTTAAATACAAATCTGATAGGTATAGGATAGATAAGAAATTTTTTAAATGTATGAAAGATTTATCCGATTTCCTTTTTTCAGATTAAAAAGTGTTTTGCGGCGAAATAAATAATGTTTTTAAAAAATAGCATAAATGGGCATGCTTCACGTCTTGAGCGACTCCATGGAACAAAATTTTCGAAATTCTCCTCGATTGGTGCTTTATGTCTAATTGACTTCTAACCCATGTAGTGGTGCGATTCCCGCCTTCGTCCTGGGTGTACTTTAATTTCTTAGGAAAAATTCTTTCTGTGTCTGTCTTACTTGACGAAGGCTTATATAAGCCTTCGTCACGATTCAAGCTCTGATCAAGCACACAAGCCGGAATATACAGTCCCTGGACAAATTATTAGACGCACTGTATTTTTTTTAGTAATTTTATGTTTCTTAAGAGTTTTTATGCAACAATTATAATGGTATGGTTAAACTACAATATTATTGATTTTTATTTAAAAGAATTGTTGTAGAGTACATATTTGTATTTATTTTAAGATAATTATGATTAATTATGATTAAGATTAAATTATATTAATTATTTGTTATAAGATTATTTATGTGTGTAATCATCATCCTCAAATGCAGGAGACAGTACAGTCTTGCATTGATAGCATGCCGCGCAGAATTAAAGCTTTGATAGCGGCTAAAGGTGGCTCAACTAAATATTGACTTTTACTAACATTAATTTCACTTTTCTTTAAAACGTAATGAACTTATGCTTTTCTAAATTAATGCTGTTTCATTTATGTCAAATAAATCGGTAATTGATTGGATAATATATATAAATAAAAAGGAAATCAATTTAAAATAATAAAACAATACAATATCAACCGGTAATTAATATTTTACATGAAATCTTGCAGTGCGTCTAATAATGTCTTAATCTAATAACGTCAGGGCGGAGCTTACTATATCATATCACCAATCACAGACACACCAACGAATTCCTGCAATAAAAGCTGGATGGTATAAAGTCGAGTGAAACATGCCTATTGTATTCTTTTTAGCCTATTTCTTTCGGAAGAATTAAAAAATGAAAAGTAGGTATTGACATGCGGACGATGTCCGTCTGTACCTTCCTTCCAAAATCGGTTTTATAAGTAGGATCTTAAAAATTCTTTTTTTGTTAAAAAAAGTATGACATCAGAGAAGAGACCCAACTTTCATACTTTTTGTCCATATGTCTGTACGTCGGGACATCTGTCTACTGTCGATCGGTGAATTCAGCACTGAGTTAGCATTGAAATTTTATGTCATGTCATTTAAATCGCCGTCGCCATATCAACAATGGCATGAGAAACTTTACAAAATTAATTTTGTCATAAATCAGTTTGGAATTACGTCATAATATGTAGCACAATTAGATTATTTGATTGTTTATTATTTGTTTACTAAGAAGGCGTCAAGGCATTATATTTTTTGCATAAAATTCTGGTTAATAGTTTAAATTTACATTTATTTTTGATATGCAGTTTGAAGCAGTTTCATGTTTTTTATTGTTAATAAGTACTGAATTATTCTTCGAACTACAAATAAATTAAGAAGACGATAAATTATAATAATTTAATTTGATGATGGAAATTGATGAAAATAGTTGATTTTTAGAAGTTTAAATTATAGCTGGATGCTGTGTTTGGCGATTTTTTTTCCTAATGCGTATAAACGGTGCTTGTGTAGAAACGGTTGTAGACGATATTCACTGTTACAAACCTACTTGTTTTCCTATAAGAATTTCAATAATTATTTAAGTAACAGGAAAGTAGGCTATTTTACTTCTTTTAGAACTTCTTGTTTATTACCATATTGTGAAAACTTTTATTTAAAAACTTTGTTTGAATTTAAAAGAAAATTAGTACATTTTTAGCGTATTTCTTTCAAAAAAATTTATTTATTCTTTTTTTAATGAAATCCTTTTTTTATGGTTTTAGGTTTTTAAAATAAAAACAAATCATCGCTAGACATTAGATACTGATGTAAGATGTTTTTATTAAGAAAGTTAAACCAGAATAATTACAAGGTCACTAATTTTAATGATGATTGTCAACAATCCAGAGATTGTGGTCCCAAATATTTAAAGTTGTATGACGTGTACAAGGTGGTGGAAAAATTTATTTTTCTTAGGTTGTCCATACTTTGTACAGGTACTATATTATTCACCTAATTTAATTTTAGTGGTCTTCCTTGTTTGCAGATAAACTATTTTTCAAAATATAAGTGAAATTTTATATAAAAGTTTAGCATACCGTACCCATTTCGACAGCTTCCATTGAATAGTTTTTCTTTAAAAAAATATTCTTGGAAACATGCTCTGGGTGGGACATGCTCTGAAATGCTATTCCTAATTGAAATAGAACCTCAAATGGAATTTTATGAAAGCAAACTTACATAATTTTCGGAGTTAGCTTCCAGCCATTTCGCAAAATTGGTTCCTAAATTGTGCCAGAGCTAGTGTGATGGGGCCATCTAGCGGCGGAGAACTTCAATGACTCTTACTTTCATTCCGATTTCACACCAATCCCACGACATTGTAACCATGGAGCCTCATTCAAGTACAAAAACAAATACCAAAATTGTCGACCAACAACAGGCCAAAGGCCCAGCAAGGTTAGTCCAAAATAAATCTAATACATTACCAGTTTCCAATGACCGTCAAGTTTCTTCTTAAAATCTTCTACTCTCTTCGAGTGCACAACATAATCTGGTAAAGCGTTCCACTCATTGACAACTCTATTGTAAAAATAAGGTTTTCTTACCTCCCTTCTAAAACTCGATTTATTCAATTTCTGATCATGACCGGCTATTTAAGGTAAAAACTAAGCCCTCCATGTCTCCCTGTTTTATGAACTTGAATAACTGTATTAAATCACCCCTAGCTCTCCTGTTTTCCAGGGAATACATGTTTAAAGATCTTAATCTGTTATCATAATCAATACCAGATAGACCTTTAATCATTTTTGTAGCCCTATGCTGAACTTTTTCAAGCAATTCTATATCTTTTCTGAGGAAGGGAGACCAAAACTGAACAGCATTATTCTAAGTTGTCTTGATCCAAAGTATTTTTCTTACAACGCAAGTCAGGATTTTTTTTTTGTATTTTAATGAAATATATTATTCTCAAATTTTTGAGAATTGTACACGCATTTATCCTTAACCATATCCAAGCAGCCCCAGATGTAGATAAATTGTGTGACCTTTTATTAGACAGAACAACAATTAAAATTTAAAAAAAAACATTTAGCTTTAATTTTCCGATTGTCTCAATTATTGATTCGAATATTTGTATTACGAAATTTTAGTAGCAATTTGGCATGCAAATACAAAAAAAATACAATTTTACATCAACAATATACTGTAAA
Organism: Oedothorax gibbosus; assembly: GCA_019343175.1. Lineage (NCBI taxonomy): Eukaryota > Metazoa > Arthropoda > Arachnida > Araneae > Linyphiidae > Oedothorax > Oedothorax gibbosus. The sequence continues at coordinate 1,211,257 of JAFNEN010000372.1, forward strand.
AAATTCGCAAAACTTCTTTACAGTTCAGTTCGCAAAGCTAGTTAGTATTGATAAATACAATTTTAAAGAGACTGAATATTGAAATATGTGATCTTTATATTCTAAAACTAATTGAAATATATTTCAAATTTCTATGTTAATTGTCAACTGTGCTGTTTCTTGCTTTTATAATTTTTTAACCATGATCAGGGCCGTGTGGTATATAATTTTTCCATATGATGCAAATCATTAAAATGCCGCTCTTGATTTTTTTTTAAGTTTTCATACTAAATAATTATGTTTTAACTCAAAAACTGAACATTTTTCTATCCACAACCAATGTGAATTTTTTTAATCATTTTTTAATCATTTTTACATTGTTGATTGTTCACAACTGTTGGGTAAAAGCACATGTATCTTTTTAAAGTTTAGTTATTTCTATTATATTGTTATTAATTTTACAATTGCAATATACACATAAAAAACAAAATATATACGAGGACTTAAAAATTCAAGTAATCCCCAATTTAAAATGAATATTTTGTTAGAGTTGGGTTTATATAATAACAGAAAATATGCATTTTGTTATAAATATAAAGTTAAATGATAATTGAATGATAAAAAATTTATATTTGCAATCTTTTAGTGCCATCGCACACTGGGGTATTTCACCCGAATTCTTGGTAACAAATATTTTCGAATAAAATTCGTATTTTTTTTTACTTTCGACTTAATTTTTTATCAATAAATGAACTTATTATTAAGCTATATTAAGATATACGTATTATTTTGTTCAGGGCTGTTGCGTGGTTCAGGGGTCTGTGAAAATTTTGAATCACGTTATTACATTTTAAAATTAAATTTTACTACTATATTAAATTTAAAGATAAATAATATTTTTTGCCTAAATTCTTTGTCCTAAATTATGCAGAGTTTCCAAATATAACCTTAAAATGCATTCATGAAAACATCGTGTGATTAAAATTGAGATACTATTTTGAAATTCTTTAGTTCAATTACGTAGGGTATTATGCTGTAAACGTGAACAGTACTACCTACTAGTTTAGTTCAAAGTACTTTTTGCAGTGCGGCTCCAAGTTGGTATTGTAATACATTGCTTAATTACGAAACTTAGTGGTAAAAATAAAACGTTAGTGATGTATCAGTTTTAATTAAAAATTGGATTTGCAAATATTTCATTTTCTTATTGCACACATTACTCATTCGTAAGATGCATGACAGAAAGAAAAAAACAGACTCATAAGAGATTCAATACATGTTCTCCAAAATCATAAATTATCGATCAAACAACTAATAAACAATTTATAAATATACTAGCTTTATACCCGACGTTGCACGGGTAGAGGTGGAAAAATAATTTAACAGTCAATTTAACTATTTTTTTTTCTTTCATTTTAGTTACATAAGATATGAAGATTACCCAGTAATTTTCCATTTAATTACCCAACTTAGATATAGCAATGATTAATATTAATTTCAAAAATACCTTTGATAAGAAGCTCAAATTAAAAAGAATACATATTTAAGTAAAAAATAATCAGTAAGAATTAAAAATGGAAAAACAGCTAAATCTTAAAAGGGTCTCAAACATTTATTTTAACGCAATTCAAGGGAGTTATATAATAAATTAAGTAACTTTTTTTTTGGACACTTTGTAGATATAAATACAATATAAGCAGTACAAATTTCTACCTTAATTCAATACAAATGCTGAAAAATTAAGAATTCAATGCAAATGTATACAGTACTAAATCAATGCAGATATGTACAATAATTGAATGAAAATAAATACAATAATTGAATGAAAATAAATACAATAATTGAATGAAAATAAATACAATAATTGAATGAAAATAAATACAATAATTGATTGAAAATAAATACAATAATAACGCTAGCAAATTTATACCCGTTCTTTTGTCACGGATTAAAAATTATCAAATCGTTCCAAATATGTGTACCATATAACCTGTCCCAGTAAACAGTGAACTGCTGGCCCAGCAGTTGATTAACTGCTGAAAGTGATGGTTTAGTGCTTGTCGCAAGCATATTTCTGCTGGGAAGTGCACCTTTACGTTGCTGGCATATGTGTGCTGATTATCTGCTGGCAAATTGTTGGTGGGCTGCTGCCGGTCCATAGTATACTGGATAAGTGCTGTCTTATTTCTGCTGAGCCAGTGTTGGCAAACAGCAGTTTGAGAGTAGTTGTGATTGTGAGCATGCGCAGAAAAGTAATAATATTTTGGCTAAAGATTTTAGAACGATCACCTTAGATTTTTTTTGTTTTCAATTCCAACTTGCATTTTTTTTGCAGATTAGTGGTCTGAACAACATTGACAGGTAATTATAAACCTTTTATTAGTACTGTTTTTATGTGTTTTGTAAATAAAAAGTGAGGTCAATTTAATATGCAAAACGTAGCGTTCATAGTAGAATTTTGATAAGCAGTATAGTTTTAAACGTAGAATTAGATAAATTTGATTTCATTTTGCATTAGTTTGCTTTTTACTGTATTGATTGCATTTCCTTAAGTAAACACACTGTTAAGGTTATCATTAAGTTGGAAGCCTGACCATATTTGTTTCAGTAACTAGATTTTAAATTATGAAATCATCATAAAATTTCATAAATCTTGCTTTATTTAAGTTGTTTCCTTTCGTAAAAACTATAACAAACGAAACGGATATCTATTTGGGTAATTTTAGGTAGCAGGGCTTCCCGATAGTAGAAAAACAAACTTAAGTGGGTACACATATATGGTATAATGGCCGGTACGACAGTTGACGAGCTGGAAAATTTAACATAGGGTTGTTTTACTTATCGAGTTGAATGGAAATATGAATTGGAATGTTTCCACATTTTTGCATTTTCGTTGCTTGGCAACATAACTCGAATCGCCAAATCGAGACCAGGCAAAATATCATAGCTTTTTTGGGCCGTAGTGAGCCTAGTGGTCAGCGTCTCGGTCTCGGGATCGGAAGGTCCTGCGATCGAGTCCCTGTACCACTGAAGACCTACCGAGTATATGCGGAGTACGTGCTCGTTAAATCTGTTGGGTCCGAAAGTCCTCTAAGTTCCCATACCAAATCAATACCTCTGGGGGTGACAAACCAATTCTGGGGATCCTCTAGTTGGCCTCTGTCTCTAAAAATTAGATGGATCCACTTATGTGTGTGTGTTGTCTGTTGTGTCTGTCTTACTTGACGAAGGTTTATAAGCGGGTCGTTGACCAAGCACACAAACCTGAATATATATGTCTACCAACCAATCATAGCTTTTATAAAATTAAGATTATATACACTGGGGATTATTGTAAAATTGGGATTATTGGTTAAACTATTGCCGCATCTAGCGCACATTTAAAAGTTTACCTTATTCTTGTAACAAACTTAAAAAGTAAGTTTACATGTTAATGATATAATACAATTATATTTATAGGATTATTTATTTGTTGGATTAGTAGTATTTTGTGCAAAAACAACAGTTTTGTATTTTTTCTTTTATTGAGATTTCTTTTTCTTTTAGTTGCTGTTCGTCAAACTTCAAAAGATTCAAAGCATAGATTGATGTAGAAGTGTTAAGAAGAAAATTTTTATTAAAAAATGTCAAAAATAAATATGTATTTTAAAAAATAGAATTGAATCTTGTGTTAATTTTTTAGTTAAAATTATTTATAATTAATGTTACTTGTCAGAAGCTAATTGTCTAGAATAATTTTATTGTACTTTTGTAATAAAGATTGCCTATTTAAAAGAACTGCATCATGAGATTGAAAAATTAAATAAATAGGAAGGCATTTGTTTTGGGCAGGTTGCATTGAAAAAACGCTGAATTGCTGTAGTATTGCTGCCGTTATTTAGCAGTTTTCTGAAAAGGCTGCAGGAAAAATACTGCTGAATTGCCACAATATTGCTGTTGTCATACAGCAGCATCCTGCTGGGGGGCTTACTAGAAAAGTGCTGGTAAATCGCACTTGCTGCTGGCCCGCTGCTAAATTGCCGCTGGAAAACAGCAGTAACTGTTAGGTAACTGCCGTTTCACTGCTGGAGAAAATGCAGCTGTCTGGAAATAAGTGATGGATCGCTGCTGGCCAGCACTGCTGGACAGTCATTTTTTCCGCGTACTCTTTATTGACTTTTAAGTACTTTTTCCCGGCACTGAATCAGCAGTTCGGCTCCTGGAAGACAGCAGTTTCCCGCTGCTGTCCCAGCAGATTTTTTTTATTAGGGTTATAGGATCATAAACTTATGTTATTGTTCCCGCTCGTTATAAAGTATAAAATCCCGTTTCATTGCCTTAAAATTCCAAAATGAAAAATATGCTATAAAATGCACACATATATGTCATCACAATTTCCTCATAAATATACATAAAACCTTTTAGCTCATTTGGTGCGTTTTGGGAAATAATTTAACGAGAAAATAGATATAGCTACAAACACACCCATTATACAGCTTTAACACAATGACCTTCAAACAACCGACCAGATTATAAATTATTTATGAAAGAAATTGCCCATTTGGCGAGTTTTAGTTAATAATGTGGCGAGTTTGGCAACGTATTTGGCGAAAAAATAAATACATAAAAGACTAATATCGTCACTTAAGTTCCCACATGTGCTATCTCATTTTGCAACTTGGTTAAAGTATACATCAGCGCCCGGGTTTGGCGACAAGTCAAAAATTGTCGCCAAGTCAAAATGATAACAAACCACATGTGCTATAAAAATTTTCTCGACACTTGTGCTATCTCAAAATCTTCCTTCTGTGATGAAGACGACACTCTCATCTCTCCCCGTCTTTTTCTCTTGAAAACGGTTCAGTTTTTTATTATATTTAAATTGGTCATTGCAAGTCTCTTGGTCATCGTTGGCGTGTAATTTTTGAAATCAACGTTGTAGGACGACGCGTAAATTCGTTAGACCAGTGTTCAGTGCCTTCCACCGTGACATCGGACATGGCGTGATTCTTATTGGTTTCGTAAGTGAATTTTTTGTCTTATTTTTAACTTACCTATATATATGCTGATGGTTTTATTATTCAGTTTAATTCTGGCTAAATCAGTCCAAGATAATATGATTTGGATGTCCGCGTTAAAGGGAGCCAGACAGTAGTCGAACACCTAGTCTCCTGTACCTTCGGTTAATCTCAGAACCGAGACTGGGGAGCCCAATCGGTTAGGCACTCGCCTATCATGCGAAAGGTCCCAGGTTCGGGTCCGGGCATCGCCAAAATAACTGCCGACCTATAAACGACCCGTGTAGCCAAAAATGTACGACGAATAATACCCCGTGTAAGGGAGTGCACGTTAAATATCCTTCGAATGCCTAAAGCTTTGTACGATGTCACCCTTAACGGTTGCTTTGGGTGTCTATTTAGATGTCAGCTCGTTACTTGACTGTGGTTCTAAAATACGACGCCCGTCGCCAATAGCTCTCGTGTAGCTCTAGTGCGACGATAATTCAAACCTAACCTAATCTCAGAAACAGCCCAATGTCATTGCTATTTTTCTTCGTTATTTTATTTTTTTTTACTCTTCCTTCAACAGGACGGTTCAGTATAATAGAAACGGACGAAGACTACGAGCCTAGCGGAAGTGAGGACTCGAAAGATTCTTCTGCCTGCCTAGTTTCCTCAGAAGAAATATGCCTGGCGCTGAGGCAATCTGCTCCACATTCACAGACACCCATTCATCAGATGAGTATACCTACCTTCGTTGGTGATAATGGTGATAGAAACAATAACGACATTTTCCCACCCAATGCAGTATCAAATAATCCAGAGGTGCCGATCCCCCCCCCAGAGCTAACGACGCACCCCCCCCCCCCCCCCGAAAAAAAAAACGGTGAGGATTTTTTATTTATATGGGCTAATGGAGTAATAAAAAAATTACCCCCCCCCCTAAAATTTCAACGATGCAGCCTGCGTCGTTGACCCCCCCCCCCCCTTGTAGGCACCCCTGAATAATCACGACTTAGATAAGCCCCAAGGAACTAGATCAATTATAATCATCACTGCTGATCGAGATGGTTCCGAGATTGACCACCAAGTTCATGATGAAAATGGCCCACCCAACAACGAACCAGATTTAGATGTTGCTGGAAGCAATCCACTAAGTTCCTTTGAAAATGAAGTTACCTGTGAAGAAGTACAAAAAAATAATCCTCATGAAGAAGAAGCCGTTTCCTGTGATACAGAGCCAGTCATTGTAATATCAGCAATAGCTGCTACTGGTGTTGATGATCTTGTAGCCTGTGATAATAACGAGCCTGTGGACCAAATGAATTCAGATAGTGAGTCTGCTGGAAAAATTATTTCCTGTGATGTTCAAAACGACATGAGTGGTGTTACCAATAAAGTTAGTCTTAAAGAAAAAAAATATAAGGAAAAGCGTTCCAAGTAAGAAGGAGTGGGCTAAAAATCAGTGCAAAGCCAACAGAATGAAAGGTGACACGTACATTCAGTACCAGAAGGAAAATCCCTAAAAAAACAAACATTATCCTACTGGATGTTGAGCGAGAGGGCCGAACAATGGGACCCCCATGTACATCCAAACTGTGCGCCAAATGGAAGACAAGGCTATGCGATACTATCTCTGAAGAAGAAAGACAGCAGCTCTTCCATGAATTTTGGAAAAAACATGAACTGGTCTCAGAAACGTATGTTTGTTTGCTCTTCAGTCGACATTAAAGCGACTGCCCAAAAAACCTCCAAGAAACCAGGGCCGTCGCTAACAAAAATCGACTGGGGGGGAGGGGGCGTTTAGCACAATTTTGCCGAATAAAATATTAAATTAATTTTTTTATAACTGTCATAAATTAAAAAATTTAATTACTTTTAATTAAACTTTTAGTAATTAGAAATTATTAATTACTTTTAATTAAACTTATAATAATTTAAATATCATTAACTACTTTTGATACAAATTTAATTGCTTTTACAAAATTACTTCAACTGCAAGAATATCGAGAATAAACTTTTTTTTGTTCTTTGGGAAATGACGTAATGCATGCATTTTACATGCTTCTTCGTTCTACATAAAAACTTATTTTGAATCAATTAGTTAATTAAGTCTATTATTACTTACCTTTTTATGTAAATTAATTAGCAATGATATAATTTTTATTTAATATAAAAACAATTTTATTATTTACTGTAAATTAAATTGGTGATTTTTATAAGTTAATTGTTTTAAAATAAATTATTCGTATTTGGTGATTTAATGTTATTTAAGTGCAATTAATTCAATAAAAAAATAATTGATATTTTATACATTTTTCAATAGTAACAATGCGAATATCTACAGGATTGTACAAAACAAAACAAAAATTAATTGACTTCATGAAATTATGGAAAAGTATCTTTGACACGCAATTCAATTGTAAAATTTACATTTCTCATTTTCTATGTATAATTATAAAATTATAGTTTTTTATTACTTTAGATTCTTTTTAAGTACAAGTACATATTAAAAAAATATTTAATTTAACACCCTAGAGTGATTCACTTAATTGAGTAACTTATATAATAAATAAAAAAATAGTAATTTCTTACCTAATTTTCAAAGAACAACAAGAACTAACTTTTCAAAGAACAGTTTCTTCTCGATATTTTTGCTGTTTGAAGAAGCATTATTTTTTCCCGATTGCTCTTGTTCAATTTTTTTTTTGTTAGCCGCAACAATCGTAAAGTATAAATCAAGAGTATTTTCTTTTAGTTTCAATTTTAGTTTTAGAAGACATGTCAAAAATAAAGGCAGCTAAGTGGAGTGATTGTTTTGAATAATGATAATCATACGAGCATTATCGCATTGACGAAATAAAACAAAAACAGTGGACACCGATACGTCTTGTCTCTCAAACGCCTCTTTAAAAAAGTAAGTTTAAAAAACACAATAAAAGTACATACAAGATTTCTCGAGATCACGTAACCTCCGCAATAGGGTGGAGTGAAAAAAAATATTTTTTATTTAACATTTCTAATAGTGAAAAAAAGTTGTTTCACATCTTACTAAAACATGATTTATAATTTTTTTAAAGTTAAAGTTAAATTATCAGGGTCCACAATGAATTTATAAATACGAATGTGCTGGCTATACAGTAGGGTGGGACGAAAAAATAAATTTTTGAGTACAAACTTCTAATAGGACTCAAAAGTTGCGTTTTGTCATGCTGAGTACTGGTAAAATAATAAAAAAATTCCTAATTAATATTATGTGCTGCCTCAAAGCGGTTGAAGTTTGAAAAAAATTCCAAAAATCAACTCATTTTAATTTTACCGCCAGAATTTACTGATTACGTTTCATACTTTGAAAAAAAAAATATCGTTCAGTTATATATCGTTATCATAAAAAATATTTTACAAATGCTATTCAAAATTTTTAAATTCTCGAGAAAAAAAATGTTAAAAATACGCGATTTTGATGAAAAATCACAAAAAAATTTATAGCTTTTTAAAGTGAACCTGTTTGGAATTTTAAATTATAGAAAAGTGCTCTTATACATAGGAATGGATGCTTTACATTATGTTTAACCTATATAAGCAGCAGCATAACAGTTATTATGAAAAGTCAGGGCCGTAGTTTGGGTAGTGGGTAAGTTTGCTCCATTATAGTTTAAATTGTAAAATGCATTCTTATTATTACTTTATTTGCCAACTGCATGGCAATGAATTGTTTTTAAGGCATTTGTTTGAACATTTAAATGGAGTAACAAATGGACCCAGGGCATATTCTGGTCCGAGTCTGGTTGGTTGTGAAGAGCTTCCAATGTGCAGTTTTTAAAAAATTGTAGTTTTGCCAAGTCGCTTGTAAAACATTACTAAAAGCCCTTAGTACAGAGCAAAAGTATTTGATGGATATTTGCAAGGGAATTTCTGCAGGAAAGTGTTCCACTGACCTGTTGTAAAGGACGCCTGGGAACATTTGTCATTCTAGGTGGATTACAACTGCTAACAGAATATTAAGGTTGTATGTTGGAACACCTGCACCTTCAAAAAGCGTGCAGATATTGGCAACGTTTGTTTGCAAAGTGTATGCTCCGAAGGGTTCCAAATCAGGAACAAGCCATCTTAAAAATATGGAGTTTGTCATCTTTTTGACACCATAAATAAATGTCAATACTTGAATCGAGAACTCAGAAATATTATCCATCCGGTAATCCGACGTAATGGATACTTTGGTCATCCCGAAACATTATCCTCTGCATGATAACTGACGAAGGCCACATGCCCACATGTGATGGAATTGGCTTTAAGAAGGATAAAGCAAGCAATGAGGCTAACTAGGAAAATTGTAAGAAGAGTTGAGCTTCCCAAGTTTAACTTCGATGTCAAGGAATACATCGACATCATCGACTGGTCCAACACAACTGAAGAGCTTAGTGGAAGAACGTGCTAAGTGACTTTTTTGAAAAAATTGAGATTTTTGTGTAAATGAACATATTACTAACTTCTTTAACGATACCCCCTTTTCATAAACTTTAAGTTTAGTATATTTTTTACGCTTTACAAGTAACGTTTTCAACAGATCTGAGTGAAAACGATAAACTTTAAAGCTCATTTTCTCGTTTTCACCTTTTTGTCACTTAGCATGTTCTTCCACTAAGCTCTTCAACTGTGACAGAACCTCCGATTACAGCATCTGTCATCAATTACAATATCATTCGTACTTTTCCCAGTCGGAGATGCATCCGCCCTTTTTCAAATTTTATGTAAAATACTATATTTTTTTTATAAAAAACACACAAAAACTATTTTATTCTCAAGGTTTATAAGTCCATTGCTTTTTGTTATTTGTAACCATATTTTTTTTCGTATAAATGAAGCCATATTAGGTTCCCAATATAAGTCTCACTTTTCCTATGGGAGATTAACATGGGGATTTTTTTCGTGTGTTTCAAACATTAAACCCGATTGTGGACCCTCAAGACATTAAACTAGAGTTCTGAAGTTTTTACACTTTTTATTCAGTATATCATAATACAACTTTTTCATGCTATTAGATATGGAAAAAAAAAAGAATATTTATTTTTCAGCATATGAAATCACTCCACCCTACTCCGCAAGTAGCCTATGAAAGTATTGAAATTGAAAGACAAAATGAGAGCGAGCAGTTTAACAACAAAAGGCAACCACCCAATTGGACCCAATGTACGCTCCCTTTATGTGACCCGACCCTTGTCGCCATGTGCGGTCATCACTACTTTTATTACTAAAAAGCACATTTAGACGTCTGCGTAAACTTATCCAACAAAAGGCTGAGATGTTGAGGTTCCGACAAAAGAAAAGATCTCGTAAGTCTCATCTACGATCTACGGTTCTTTGAAAATCATTTTACTTTCCCTTTTCGGAACAATCAATAGAAAATTTCGTGGGAAGCTCATGATACATTGGATCTTTTTCCTCAGAAAAGAACAATTCTACTGTAACTTTAAGTGACGCTTGTCTAGACACCTTTTGTGTTTTGGGAAACACAACCCACAATCCCAATGAGGTTGTAAAGTCATTTAGATATATCCTATCAGACTTCAGAGTAGAGACAAGTTTTCCCCGAAGCCTTATTCCTTCAGGGTCCTGGGGTACCCTTAGTAGAAATACGAAGATGCTTCTTTCAAGCTTTGGGGGAAGGAAAAAAAGGGGACAATTGGACCCCCCATACTTTGGAACAAGCGTGTCATGTCTTTTGCCTGAGTGGTGTAAGCTTTTTGCGTGTTCCAGGATAGATTTTTAAGTTTCTATCTGTGAACAAGGCTGTTATTTTTATTTACTATTTCGGATGCCTGTGCAAAAGCTATCTCCAAGATCATCATTTTTAATCAATCATTAATGGATTTTTTTAAAAACTGTTAGTTCTCAATTTTTTGAAATTTTTAATTCCTACTCCAATTTAATAATTATAAATTTAAATATAAGTAACGTTACACTACATTATTAGATTCAATAAAATTAAATGGATATTAGATAAAATTATTAACAGATCTCCAAATTGGTACATTTGATAAACTTGTAATGAATATCCCCTATCAATCTGTTATGATTAATAATTCAAAATTATTTCATATAATATTTCATTAATGATATTCATTATATACATATAATTTCAAAAGTTTAATATTAATTTTTATTTTTGTGATGTGCCGAGTAGAACCTCGAAGCGCGAAACCCTTGTTTTTAAGAGTATATGTTGTCTTCAATTTGATTTAAAAAATTCAAATTAAGTCAATAATAGTTTTATGTTCAACGTAGCAGATTCTAATGCACCGTTTTAGTCACAAATTGAAACGAAGTAATTGACATTAGTTGCATTTTAGTCGGTTTCCCGAACCACTGATAATGAAAACTTTGGCTCACTGAAGCAGAGAGCACCGAATTCCAGATCAAGCCCTCAAATTACCTTATTATTAAATAAAACTGGATTGAGATGAGAGCAATTATACAAATACCAATATCTCCAGCTTTGATTTAAACCACTTTTATTAATATCCCCCCCCCCCCCATCAATCCGCCACTTCATATCCTCATATGAAAGAATAAAATAAATAGAGGGCCATCTAACAGTAAGAAATGTAATTTAAATTAGTTGAAAGCATTGTGAACTTTAATAAACAGATATCAATAAACTTTTGTGCTATACTGTCTAAATTTTCTATTAATGTCTTACTAATTATTATTAAAATATATATAAATGCCAGCTGCCAGCCATTTCTAAAATTTACCGAATGACTTTACGGTTTATCAGGAGTTTTGCTAGAGTCGTCATTTGTGTTGTGTCCGTATTTTAATCGGTGTGCACATTTCACTAAATAATTTCACAGTTCGGTATTAAAATACAAACGACAAACATTTCTAAAATTTGCTGAATTAATGAATGGTATATCAGGAGTTTTGAGAGTCGGCATTTGCGTTGTGTCCCAAGTTTAATCGGTGTACACATTTCTCTAAATAATTTCACTGTTCAGTATTAAAATACAAATGACAAACATTTCTTAAATTTTCTAAATGACTTTATGGTATGTCAGGAGTTTAGTGAATCGGCATTTGCGTTGTGTCTGGATTTTGATCTGTGTACACATTTCACTAAAAATTGGCACATTTTGGTATTAAAATGAAAAAAGTTTATAAAATTTGCCGAATGTGTGTGTGACTGTATGGTTTGTTAGTTTTGTGAGTCGGCATTTGCGTGCGACCCGATTTTCATCTCGGTATAAACATTTCTTTAAATAATATCACCAGTGCGGTATTAAAATATAAATGACAAACATTTCTAAAATTTGCCGAATAAATTTATGGTATGTCAGGAGTTTTGAGAGTGGGCATTTGCGTTGTGTCCCGATTTTAATCTGTGTACACATTTCGCTAAATAAATTTCAATGTTTGGTATTAAAATATAAATGACAAACATTTCTTAAATTTGCCGAATGGCTTTATGGTATGTCAGGAGTTTTGTGAGTCGGCATTTGCGTTGTGTCTGAATTTTGATCTGTGTACAGATTTCACTAAATAATTTCACAGTTCGGTATTAAAATAAAAATGACAAATGTTTATAAAATTTGCCGAATGACTTTATGGTTTGTCAGAAGTTTTGTCAGTCTGCATTTGCGTTGTGTCCGGATTTGTATCACAATAAAAATGAAAAAAAATTCTAAATTTTGCCGAATGACCATTTTTCAAAAAACCCGCCCCCCGCTCGCGACGTCCCTGCAAGAAACTTACCTCTCGAAGAATGTCCACTCCTCAATACTACCTCAAGATTAGGGGAGAAAAGGTACGAGTCTGCCGTGAATTGTTCTTGAGCACCTTTGGGCTGAAAAGAGCTATGGTTAGGAATTGGCTGAATAACTTTCACGACCAAGGTTTTTTGAGAGCGTCAGATGCGGATGCTCTGCTGATGGAGATGAACCTGACAAAGAGGAGGAAAACGTTAATGAAATAGGCAGTGATGCTGAGGAAACGATCAATAATAATATTATGGGGCAAAGTCATGAGGTACGACGTAACCAGCCAAGTACATCAGGAAATAACTCCAATGGAGCAGAAAACTTTAACCGGCCGTGCACCTCACGTGAAGCTACTGCGGCGGCGTCGTCCACAACTAGACACCGACGGTTGAACCCACTGAAGAAACTCTTCCAATGGGAAGCAGGAGGCAAAGAACTCCGCCCCGGAGACGAACTCTCACGAGTGAACTTTCCTTCGGACATTCATTCTCTTCGCGCTCCTACTAGGACCTGCCGCTCTCAGACCAGGCCTGTGCGCTGGCCTCTACTATCTAGAAATTGTCTTGTCTACGCTAAAAGAATGTAATCTAATTTAATTTAACCCCTCCAATAAAGTAGATATTCTTTCCTCAACTAAGATGGAGCAATTGTGTAACGCAACTTCATTCCTTACTTAGCGGGCTATAAACAGGCCCCCGCACTACTATAAGCAAGAGAGGCTTGTATTCTTGAAGCAGTTCTTCCACAGATTACCAAAACTACCGAGCCACTATTGCAGAAAAAATACAAGAAAAATGCACCTACAGACCGATATAAAAACTTGGAGTCAACTTTATGACCTTTACTTGTCGGAGTGTAAAGAAAACAACATCATCAATCCTCTCTCAAGGCATACCTTTGATAGAGCCAAAAAAGAATCCAACGTTGCTCTGTACAAACCCAAAAAAGATCGCTGCGATCTCTGCTACAATTTTGAAAATAAAATATTGGGTGGTTCGACAGAGGAATACCGTCAACATCGACTGAAGAAAGAACAGACTCAACTGGAGGAAGAAAAAAAAAAAAGACAAGGCTGCTGCCATCAATGGGGATTGTCACACTCTCTGTTGCGACCTGATGGCCGTCCAAACAGTTCCTCGGATTAGAGCTAGCAGTGCATACTTTAGACTAAAGTTGACCATACACAACTTCACGGTGTATGATATGGAATCCCATGAAGCCACGAACTACTGGTTTGATGAATCAGAATCGTCCTTAAAATCTTCGACGTTTGCTTCATTCCTGGTGGACTTTTTGATAACACTGCTACCCAAGTCCCCTAAAACGGTAATTGTTATCTATTCGGATGGTTGCGGATATCAAAACCGGAATGCAATTTTATCCAATGCTCTTCTCCACCTCAGCGTCGAGAAAGGAGTCACAATTGTTCAAAAATACCTGGTTAAAGGGCATACCTACATGGAATGCGACAGCGTCCACAGCACTGTGGAACGTACCTTCCAAGATCTGGATGTCTACCTCCCTAATCACTATGCATTACTCTCAAACACTGCAAGGAAGAATCCCATGCCTTACCGCTCGATGCTGGTCGACCACACCTTCTTCAAGGACTTTGGACGGGAAGAATCTATGGCTTACTGGTCCATACGCCCAGGGAAGCGAGCCGGTGATCCCACCGTGAGCGACATCAGGATGCTCCAATACGATCCAAACGGAAAAATTTCCTATAAACTTGACTTTTCTGACGAGCTGAGAGAACTTCCCTATCGACCCAAGCCCATCACCAGATCAATGTCAAGCTTCCCTGCACTTTTCGAAACCCGGCCAATTATACCCAAAGATAAATTCAACGACCTGCAATGGTTGAAGAAGATGCTCCCATCTGACGCTCACCATTTTTATGATAACATCCCTTGTGAAGAAGAGAGCAGACGTCAACAAAAGGCAAAACTGGCAGTCGTAAAAAACAAAAAAAAAGGAGTGACGAGGATGCCACACTTACAAAAATGCCAAAAAAGAAGAAGAAGTGAACGATGTGCGAATACAGAATAGTACGTCAATCATCATCATCAAGAGCTGTTTTTCAAAATTAAAATATTATTGAATTCAATTACGGTTTTTTCTTTCTGCTGCACTGTTAAACCTTCAAAAATGAGTCTTTTTTATAAATTAATTATTTTTGAGAGGGACTATTTTGGATGACCACAAGTGCTATCTCATGCTCGTACCAAAAACCATTTGTACTATCTCATTAACCACATATGCTATCTCATAAAACAAAAATCCACATGTGCTATCTAGGCTATTTTTTACATTTTTCCGAATATTTTACATAATTTTGCTGCAGATATACGTAAGAATATATGTAGAGTAGACCTATATTATGTAACAAGAAAGTCCGAACAGCCGGTGTTTATTGAACAAACACGTTTTTTTGATCTCCTGAAAAGTTGAGAAAATGAGATAGCACATGTGGGAACTTAAGTGACGATATTTACTTTTAAATAAAATCAATTAAGATTTAAATAGATTAAAAAATAAAGGTTTAGACTAATCTGCACCGTTTGATCGTCGCGAGTCGGAGTGGAGAAAAAAATAAAGCATGCATGGTTGCCGAAGGGTTGCCGTAAAACTGAATTTGGCGGGGTTGCCAGATTGGCGACTTTACTGCCGGGCGTCAATGTATACTTCAGCCAAGTTGAGAAAATGAGATAGCACATGTGGGAACTTAAGTGACGACATGCAGCTCTAGTGCGATGGCCTTTATTAACTATCATAGTTCAGTAATAGCTTAACTATACATTTATTGCTTAAATATATGCATACATGCAGTCAACAGAAAAATCAATGAAAAAATCATCAAATAAACCCACAATAAAATCCGGGAATGGAGACTGGCGGAATTACGTCACTTGAAACATGTCAATTATTTTTCAATGAATAATGAAATTAGTTTCTGAAGGTAATGGCAACAGAATAAAATAAACATTTTCAATTTAAATGTTTTCGTTGAAAGTTTTATTTAATTTTTTCAGCCGATGGAATCAGGAAAGTAAAAAAAGATCGGATTTGAGACAAAGTGGTGTAGTTTTTCAGAAAATTCGAATAAAAACGTTCGAAAACGATAGAAGGAATGGTCTGATTCGAAAAATTCTTAGCCTATGTTTGTTCCGGAGATGAGATGAATTTTTGTGCCAAATTTCGTGACGATTTGTTGCGTGGTTCTTTAGATCTCGCATCTTATACAGACAAACGGAAGTTGCCTTTTATGTAT
Organism: Oedothorax gibbosus; assembly: GCA_019343175.1. Classification (NCBI taxonomy): domain Eukaryota; kingdom Metazoa; phylum Arthropoda; class Arachnida; order Araneae; family Linyphiidae; genus Oedothorax; species Oedothorax gibbosus. Next base: position 1,227,246 of record JAFNEN010000372.1, read on the forward strand.
ATAGATTTTTAAAAAAAATCGCTGGGTAAATTTTAATATAAATATTCTTCAAGAAAAATACGTTGATGATACAAATGTACAAAATTACTGAATTTAATGAAATAGAAGTAAAATAATTAAACTCTTTTTTTTCTAAAACAGCTGTTATATAAAACATTCAACTGGTTGTTTTTATATAATATAAATGCTCTAGATCTTTTGCAACTGTTTTGAGAATATATTTGTAACACAAGTCAAAATTGTTGCTCAGGAACCAAATTTAAACTCTATTTTTTTTAAAGTAAAATGTCATAACACTTACTTTTCCAAAAGAAATCAAAGTACATATAGTAATCTTGTAAGTTTTTTATATCTTAAATACAAATACAAAAATTGTCGACCAATAACAGGCCAGAGGCCCGGCAAGGTTGGTCCAAAATATATCTAATTCTTGACAATGATATGTAAACAAACTCATCCTCTTCCCCTTAAAAACCAACTACTATCTAGTTCTTCGACGAGTTCCATCTTTAGACCCAGCCTTTCTTCTTTGGTCATAAAACCCAAAAGGTTTCATCTCCTGCTTTGAGAAAAATCATAGATAATTTTTGCAGAGGCTGGACAACAAGGATTCGGATTTTGTTCTTGGAAAGTTGAGGTGACGATCCCCAACCATCCCTTCCCACGAAAAAAGCTTTTTTCGACAGATACCCCTCCTACACACACCACACTACAAAGATTATCTTGTGTCTCATGGTGTTTAAATTACTTTCAGCTTAAAGCGGTTTTTTTTAGAAATAAAAATAACATAAAAAGTAAATAAAATAAAAAGTTGGCAAAAAAGAATGATTTTTTTTATTTTGGAGCAAAAATTGTGAATTCTTTTTAATTTAGTTAAAAATGGGTATTTTTATAACTCTCAAAAACCCTCTTAAGTTAAGCGTATTTAAGGGTATATTTTTTTTTAATACGAATGAGCTTTTTTATTTGACAAGCATAAATGCTAGTAAATTCTAACCAAAACACCCACTTTCTGCCAGAACCTCGTTTTCATTCAAATTACAAAACGTCTTCTAGTGGATCCAAAATTTAGCAAAAAAAAACATCCAAAATATTTTGATGTGGCCAGTTTAGAGCGAAGTAGCCAAATGAGGTGCTATTTATCTGTAACTTTGGTGTTGAGTAAAACCTTGTAGGAGAGGGGTGTGAAGGCTGCAAAAATAGCCCCTTACAACGTCTTTAGCGGAAGACAGTGGTAATAGGGTATTTGACTAAATCGGGAAACTGCCCAAAAAAGTTATATAAACATAGTATAGGAACTAGAAAACGCATATTCATTGGTTTTTCTTCCAAAAATTACTCAAATATTATTTAAATTGAGGCCCAGTGGCTTAGTGGTAGTGCTTCGCATTGCCACGCCACAGGTCCGGGGATCGAATCCCGGATTGGGCGAGGTTGACCCCTCCTTTCATCCCTTGAGTGGGTAGATAAAATGGGTACCAAGCATGCTTGGGAACTAAACACTGGGGGTTCCGCGTGAAGCTGACCACCTTACCGGGACATATGCCTAGCACCCCAGAGCCCTAGGTCACGAAAGCTGAAATGGGCACGGCAGGCCTTGCCCCAGTAATGGGCGGTTGCGCCGAGGAGTTTAGTTTATTATTTAATTAAGTTTTAAAATCGTGATATTCCAAAGCTTGGTCACGTGATTGCAAACGCTACGCTGATTGTTCTGACGTCACCTGGCATTAAACCGCCCCTCATACTATTAAAATTTAGTCATCCTAAACTTTTTAGCGCTCTTTAAGTCCAAAATGCATAGGTTTTTTTAGATAAGTCTTTTTTTCTTTGTGAGTTTAGTGCTTATAAATATTTAAATAAAATAAAATTAAAGGATTCCCAAAAACGGCCAGCTCAAATTTGCCGAGAATCGATGCTTATGATGGTAGGGCCCTTTTTTTTTTAAATCTTCGGATTTCTGTTCCGATGAATTCCGAAATATTAAAACTTCAACGAAAGTAATAACCAATTTAAAACGAATTATAAGGAAACTATTAATCTTTTTAACGAAAAAGTCCTAAAAGTGTAAATAATAATCCAGTTAAAAAGGGAAAGTGTTATATTTAATGTTGTAATGTTAACTAGTTTCATATTTTTATCTTTGCCTATAGATGGCGCCCCGAACTTATTTGTTTTCTTGAACTAATCTAGAAAATAAGAAATAAGTGAAGCACTTCTGTTTACAAAGTGTAGTTCCTGCGTTCTACTTAAAATAAAAAATTTTATTAAAAAATCTATTTATTAACAACTACATCAGTTTTCCCCTAATTTTGGTTTCATTAAATTTCAAGTATCTTTTTTCATGTCTGCATTTAAATATATAGTAAATATATAGTAAAACTTTTTATTAAACTCAATACTTGAATAAATTATCTAGTAAAAAATTATTAATTTAAAACAGCTTAAGTTGTTTGTGAATGATCTTATTTTCGATGTTTCCAAGCGTTAGTCCAGTAAGTTCAGAGATTGATAAAGGCAATATGGATGATGTTATTTAGTACATCGATTTCCAAAAGGCTTTTGATAAACATCCTCATGAAGCTTTGTTATTTAAGTTGGAAAGGTTTGGGTTAGGGGCTGCCGTGGTACGTTGGATTAAAAATTGGTTGACCAATAGAAAACAAAGGGTTCACATTAATGTTAAGTACTCTGATTGGAATGAAGTAGTAAGTGGAGTGCCTCAAGGCTCTGTACTATAGGGCCAATTTTATTTATATAAAGTATTTTTGTAGTATTTTTAAGTATTTTTGCAGATGACTTAAAAGTGACGAGTACAGTAAATTCTGTTGAGCAAATCGAGCAGTTACAAAATGATCTTACGAAAATTACTGAATGGGCTTCAAGGTGGGGCATATGCCATTCAGTGTTAACAAATGTCAAACCTTGCATTTGGGTAAGAACAATGTTAAACATACTTATGTTTTACAGGGAAAAAGTATCCAATATAGTGAGTTTGTTAGAGATTAAGGAGTTTTGGTGAGCAATGATTTCAAAATGAGTAAACAGTGTGTTGAAGCAAGTAAGAAAGCCAATCGAATGTTTGGCTATATTACAAAAAGTATCACTTCTAAATCTAAGGAGATCATTTTGCCATTGTATAGGGGATTGGTAAGGCATCTGAAATATGCTGTTCCGTTTTGGTCTCCCTTCCTCAGAAAAGATATAGAGTTGCTTGAAAAAGTTCAGCATAGGGCTACAAAAATGATTAAGGGTCTATCTGGTATTGATTATGATAACAGATTAAGATCTTTAAACATGTAGTCCCTGGAAAATATGAGAGCTAGGGGTGATTTAATTCAGTTATTCAAGTTCATAAAACAGGGAGACATGGAGAGCTTAGGTTTTACCTTAAATAGCCGGACCAGAGGACATGATTAGAAATTGAATAAATCATGCTTTAGAAGGAAGGTAAGAAAACATTATTTTTACAATAGAGTTGTCAAGAGTGGATTGCTTTATCAGATTATGTGGTGTATTCGAAGAGAGTAGAAGATTTTAAGAAGAATCTTGATAGTCATTGGAAACTGGTAAAGTCTTAGATTTATTTTGGACCAACCTTAATGGGCCTCTGGCCTGTTGTTGGTCGACAATTTTTGTATTTTGTAGGGAGCGTTTGTTTACTATTACAGTCATTGCGATTTTTCGATTCTCCCATGCTTTTTTACGGTTCATTTTTTTGCTTTATAACTTTCTTATTTTTTGCGTTAATTTTTTTTATTCTTGTTTATTTTTTTAATATTCATTTAATCATAAGTTATTTTTTTTAATAATTTAAAAAATATATTTTAAGAGGATACGGTACCCAAAACATTATTTTTAGTAGTAATAACATAAACTTGTAAATTATAGTGCTTTTATATAATGTTTACCCTAAATAAACATTTTCCAGCGATAAAAACAAATATTTACAAGTAGTTTTTTTATTTTTTTAAGTCAAAATTTTGAACTTTTTTAAACCTTATACTCCTACTCTTTCAATTTTGAGAATAACTCCACCAAACTCTTATAGTTTGTTTTTAGAACTATTTGTTCGAGACTGTGCATGGATTTTAAAATGTGAGCTGCAGTAAAAAAGAACGGAGTGTTTACGTGCACGGGCACCCATAGAGGTAGGAAGAAGACCTCTATGCGGGCACCGTACACGCATTACACCTACGGGTATAGTAACTACGCAGGACTGAGCCTTATTAGCAGTTTGAGCTTGAACTTTCACGGACGTCGTAGCTTAGTGGTAGCATAAGCGATTCGTAATCAATAGGTCCCGGCTTCAAATCCCCTCTCTCGGCAGAAGTACAAATGTTTGTTTTTTTTAAGCTTTTTTTATTTCACCCAGGAAGCTCATCGTTTTAAAGTTGTCCTGGATAGTTTACTTGCATTTTTTAAGTTTTCATGAATTATTTAAATTTCGAATTTTTTGAACGCTCATTACAAATAGCTAGAACTGATGTTTTTTTAGAGAAAAACTATTTTCCCGTTCCCCTAACTAGTGTTTAGGCTTTCAATGCGCCCTACAATAACTGCCCCATGATGAATACTGATGGTTTTTTTTAGAGAAAACAAAATTGCCCGGAATACCTTCATAAATGCCGAAATACGTGGAGTAAAAGCTAAAAGATAAAGTTATTTCTTTCTTGTTTTATCTTTCGAATTGTGACACAAATGGGTCACTAACTAACATGCGTGTATTTAAAAAAAAATTAAAAGCTCTTACTCGTTTTTCAAAAGGGTAATTTTTGTAGTTGCAGCGTGCCACTTTGTTAACAGTCTATAGGGACGATTTAATGACGAAGTTTTCTTCCACATATGACATTTTCAGCCCGGAAATCGTTTCGGAAGTTGATGTTACCCATCGGCCATGGAAACTTGTGACATGCCTATTTTTAGTTTTATTGCGTATTTCGGGTAAATTTTTTTTAAAAATTAGATATATTCATAAATGACATTAAATAAAGTAGTCGTCATTCTAAAGTATATTTAGTATGACAATATGAAACGAATAAGATGGTTTTCCAAATAAGTATTGTTAGTAGTGACACGTTACCGATATGACTTTTCAGTGGCGTAGCGAGGGGGGTTACGAGGGGTTAGAACCCCCCCCCCCCCCCCATTGGGTTCTTACAAAGGTTTTTTGAAGAGCTCCAAAACCACTTATCTCAAAAAATTTCGCATTAAAAAGTTAACTTTTTTGAATTGCTGTAATCATTTTTACATAGAATCTCTTTCATGCCATCTCGATTATCGTACCCCCCCCCCCCTTGTCTTTTCAATTACACTAAATTGTATAATAATTAACGTTGCTTCAATTTCTACTCTACACTCATGAAAGATTGCAATGAGGGTTGTAATTGTACAGTAATTATAATTCAAGATCTTTATATAAAATGGCCGGATTGTAAGAATAACAAAATTTTGGTGACGCAGTTTTTAGTCAATCGCGCGTGGTTATAATAATCGTCTCCTCGCACGATCTTCAGTAGTATTGAAACAAAACAATATTGTGGTAATTTGCCTTTTTTACACAAGACTTGTTGTCCATTTGTGTAGTTTGAATACCATTTTTTTCTGAATGTGTTTCTGCATAAGGTTATCTCATGATAAAATTTTCATACGTAATTCAGCCCAACTAAACTTTAAAAAAAAGTTTATAAGATTATTTAAAGAATTTTTATTCTATTTTTAAAAGGGATATTCCGTTCGTAGGATAACGGACAATTTATATTATATGTTTTAATAACTAATAATGCGCGTATAATTTAATGCAAAGGTCAGTTAAAAAAAACAGAGTTAAAATTTTGTTATTAATTCGTATGAAATAAGAGAACAATTCAAATATAATAAACTGTTTTTCTGACTTCTGACACATTTAATTTGTAACAAATAGGGTATATAGCAATATTAATGCATCAAGAATATTAAAAATAAGTACATTGATTTTTATTTTTAATGCAATATATTTCATTAAAAATGTCCGGTTTGTCCTATTTTATTTCATTCTGTAAAACTATAGGGAGAAACCAGGGACATTTGACCCATAAGGATACATGACACAATGCCTTTTTCTCAGCAATGGAAAAGTTTTGTGAGTTGAAAGGGGCATCACTTTTTTCCTTTCAGCCAGCTGATCACATGGTGAAAAAATCGAGCTGAATCATTGCGTATGTGTTTAGTTATGGGAAGAAATACGTTTTCATGCACTGAAAGTAAATTTTTGAAGCCGTAAGGTTTTTCGGTCTACATTTTTTGGTTTGAAGGAAATATTTTTTCAATTAGTTACTTTTTTAGTTCATGCTTTTAGTTACAATTACATGCATGATAGTGTCAATGTATTTATTTGCAAAATACTTTGTTTTGGGGTTAAGAAAAAAAGTGCAACTAGGGATACTTAACCCAAGTCAATTAGGGATACGTGAACCAAGTAAATAACAAAAAAGCAGGCCAAAGTAGACCAACTAATTTTTTTAAAAAATCACGGAAGTACCAGAAAATGACTGGGTTCTTACCAAATATCGGGGAAAACGGAATATAAGAAGTTTTTTGGGAAGGAACAAGAACAAAATTCTGATGAGCCTAGAACTCTCAGTTTGCAAATAGAATAATAGAGATGGAAAATGTTTTAAATGGCCTGAGAGAGAAATGGATAATATATCCCAAGTTAATAATGATAAAATAGAAGCGATTCTTTAACCACGTGTTTTCAATGTAAAATAAAAGGATCCCCAGTTTTGTGTATTTAAAAGTCTTTACGTTTAAATTTGAAAAGTTCGTTAAAATAAGAATAATTAATGAAATAAAAATAGGAAGTAATAATTTTAATAGGCAGCCTTAGATTTATTTCCCCAAAACGTGAAATTTTTTTGTTAACTTATATAAATCAGTAACTTTAATCATTAGTAACTTTATGATAAATCAGTAACTTTAATCCTCAGTAACTTTATAGTAAATCAGTAACTATAATCCGAAATAAGTGTTTAAGCGTGTTTATTAATAGCTAACTATGTGTTTTAAGCTCATCATTAATGAAGAAATTTGACTTCTTATGATAAAATTTATTTTATTTGTAATAATTAATTTAAATTTAATTAATAAGTTATAATTAAGTATTTTAATTTATTTATACTTAGTTATGCAAATTAATGAATCTTATTCATTATAATTAATTTTGTTTTAAACAGATAATGGTATAATTAGTTATAATTATTAATATTCATTAATTAGCATTTTCGGTTACTAACTAAAATAATAATTATTATAATAAAGTTTCTTTAAACCGAGTCAGCAACTTCAAACTTTTGTAACCCCCCTCCCCCCCTTGGATCAAACCTGGCTACGCCACTGTGACTTTTGAACAACCTTCCCCAGTAAGAAACAATCACGAAATGTGATGAAATTGATTTGGTATTTAAAGCAAAAAAAGTAGTTGCTAAATAAGATATAGTTTAAGAGGCTATTTAAATAAAAAATACTAAAAAATCGATCGTGACATAAATTGTCCAGTGTCCTATTGTGCAGAGCATTCGTTTCAGTAAAGTAAGAAAATATTTTTCATTGTCAGAATTTTTAAAAAAATGATTAGTAAAATATTCTAAGAAAACTCACTTTCTCGAATACCGAGACAAAATTCCATAAAAATGAAAATAAGGCCCCTCCAGCTGTTGCCATTCATGACCTGCAAAACTTCATTTTGTGAGAAGAAACCTTAAATTTTTTCGGATTTGGCATCACAACATTATTACTTTGTGCTAAGATTTATCTATTGCTTTTGATTCTTTTCTTTGAATGTGTGTCATTTATCTCTGATCGTTTAAAAATTGTCTTGTATATTTATTGAAACACTTTTACCACTTTTTGAGAAAGAAATCATGGAAGATTATGAAACTGTAATCCTTATTAAGCAGGAAATATTCGTATTTCAGATACCTCCTAGAGCTACCAATAGGGGATACAGGTACTTTAAATAATATTTTACAATTTGTTTTAGTCGTGATTAAGAATTGAAAATCTTTGTCTACATTATTGTGTCGTTAAAAACATGTCTACGTTATATGTATGTTATATTCAACGTTTCCCAAATCTATATTTATTCTTCCCGGGAAATTGACGTGAAACTGTGGAGGCGTATCGACCAATCCATAGCAATGTTTGACAGAAGCATGAATATTGTTCATTTTAAGCTTTTTATCGTCTATTTTTTTAAGTATAATTTTAGCAAAGAAATTTATAGAGCCTTACTTTCTCTTTATTAATCAGTTTTTTTCTTGCATATTGAATTTCTATAGTCTGGCTCAAAAATTTACGCAAAATTTCACTGAAAAGGTTTTAGTTCAAATAGTTGTAGCAGTAATGATCCGGCAGGTATAATAATAAAAAAAATATCATGAATCGTAAAGAAAATAATAAATTTTATTTGAATTAATAGTGAAAATTACCAAAACATATAGAGAAAATCAAATTAATGCCTAATTTCATGTTTTATTGGGTTAATAATAATCCGACGGTGCTTCTGTCGCCATGGATTTGGCGTATTTCTGGAGGGTGATAATTACTTTTTGTGGTAATACAGCATTTTCTGTCAAAATGCATTGTGGGTAGATGGCAATGGTGTTGCGTGCATGGGAATTTTTTTCTGTTTTTTTGTCATCGTATCCGAGTTTTTCTTGCATCTTTTCAAAATTGCCCTGAGCGTGTGTTGATTTATATCAAAACTAAACAAAGTCGCCGGAACCCAAACTAAACAAAATGTCCTTATCCAATCAAAAACAAAATTGCCTGGTGCCTCAAATGAGTGTTTGGGCTTTCAATGGGCCCTACAATACTGCCCCATGTTGGATAATGATGTTTTTTAGAGAAAACAAAATTGCGCTGAGCTCAAAATGAGTGCGTACTACATTGTCACACCGGGACTACTAGCTTTTTTGTCTTAGCAGCCCTAGTTATTTTTAACAACCAATTCAGGAAAACTAGGATTAACGTATTGGCGTGAAGAACATGTGACTTTGGCAAGTTGGTGAATTTTTTAAAACATGCCAAGCAGCACTGTAGGATTAAAATTTACCTGTTATTGCTTAAATTGTACTTATTTTTAAAATGATAAATTAAAAGACCTGATATCCGGCGAATTTAAAATATTTAGTAACACTCCTGGTTTTGTTATATACCAACCAAACAAACAATATAAGTTTTAACTCTTTTACAAGGGGTGGGGAGCCCAGTCGGTTAAGGTATTCGCCCTTGCATACGGAAGGTCCCAGTCCTGGCATCAGCAAAAATAACTGATGACCTATAAACGGCCCGTGCAGCAAAAAATGTCCAACGAATAATTCCCTGTGTAGAGGGACTGCATGTTAAATATGCTCCAAAGTCAAAAATCTGCGTATGATGCCGATAACTAAATCTGGAACAAACACCTGCATGTCAATAACAACTTGGAGACATGCATTGATAGTTTTTCTAGATGAAATGTGCAGTCTTTACTATCTAAAACCACTAAATTGTTCTGTTGTGGAGTTTAGTACAATGCATAGATGGTCTCTTCTTCAAAAACACCCAAAAAGTCTGTCCCTTCAACATAAATTACCTCCACACACTATTAAAAACGTTCCACCTTGATGCTAGAGTTTTTGAAGCATCTTTTTGGAATTTCATCGTAAAAGAGTTAAAGCCTATAATGGCTTTTTGGTTTAAAATTTAACTCGGAGTGTTACTAAATCTTTTAAAGTTGTCAAATATTGTGTTCTTAAAATTTATCATGCAAAGAATAAATACAATTCCATCAATAAAAATGCAAAATTTAGCCATGAAGCATGCATTAAATTGATTTTCTCTATTTTTTTTAGACAGATTTTTTTGTGTTAATTAAAATAAAAACTTTCTTTGTGATTCTCATGATATTTTTAATTATTTTTACCCGCCTGGATCCTTTCTACCATAACTAAACCTTCTTGGTGAAATTTTGTGATTCAAAATGTTTTTTGTCTAAACTTTTACGACTTACTATAAATGTGTAACGTGAAAGCAAAATAATTGAATATTATTCCCTATAAATTTAGAAAATAACTTGAAACTAAAATAGTAAAATATATTATTTACAAAATTTTTATTTGAAGTGCGGAAAAACAACTCGTGTTTGCTTTTGTTGAAAATAAGCTTGTAGTATCATTGGTTCTCAGAATTTACTTGGTAAATAGTTGATAGTGCTCGTATTTATCAAAACTGCCATTGATCGTATCATATCCATGAACAGAACCATATATTTGTTAATCGTTAATGATTTGATGTGCATCAAATTGAAAATACGATCGCCAGTTTCACAAGATAAATATAACCAACCAATTTCCTACTCTATAACAATATGAGAAATCCTGCTTTTTTAATAATTTAACAAAACTATTTTTATTATTGTGTCATATTTTTTTTCCTTACATAATAGTTAACTTTCACATGTGTTTGAAATATTTAATTACAAAAAAAAAAGAATTTACCACATATTTTAGACTTAAAGGCAAATTTATCTTGATAGAATACAGTGAAGTACTTAATATTCAATGAAACTAACATGGGGGATTAGAATTATTTTGTAGCTTGCTGCATTTCTATTAATGTTGTATACTTAAAATCAAAATTTAATTTGATATTAATTTGTACAGTCCGATTGTAATAGTATCTATAATTCAAATTCGTCAATATAAATTTTTTATTCATCTAATTTGGGATATTCTTTTATTTCCTAACTTTTTTTTTATGAATAAAGAATAGTTTGTATTAAAAGAAGTTTAAAATAGTAGCATAGTTGCAAAATTGTTTTGAACCTCCCCCCCCAAATGCAAGATATTAATCTGATTTGTGGAGTTTTTGGTTTCTTTGATTCATTCTAAGTAATACTAGTTTTTTTTTAGTACTGTTCTTAAATATAAGCTGAAAATGATTAAAGACCTTCATTGATGATGGCTTTAACAAATTCCAGTGTCTATCCGAGTATTTAGGGTTAATGCCAGATTAGCAACATTTACCTCCAATTCATGTATAAATGTCGCCAAAGCCATATCAATAGAACAAAGGCAACAAAAATACATATTTTAGGCAACACATATGTTTTCCAAGCTTTTTTTGTAATCTGAAAAAATCTTTCTTGCATTTTAAAATTGGTAAATTCCAGCTAATTGTAATTTTATAAATTTACAATTTGTAAGGATTTTTTTTATACCAAAATCTGCATCCAACTCTATTGACCAGCTGTTACAAATTTCAGCCTGCAATAATCTTTATTCCAATGATTAGCCACCATAGCATGTTTAATTCATAGATTGATTGCTACCTATTTTAAATAAATTAGCTACAGCCCCCATGTAAATTATAATTATTATGACACATAATAAACTTTTAAGGGTAAATTTTAAATTCACGGTGCTGCTTGGCGCGGTTCCAAAAACAACAACTTGGCGAAACTCGCGTGTTTCCCCATTGCCAGATTCCTTTCTGCCGATGCAGTAACCCTAGTTACTTTTGACAAAAAACACAGACTCAGGGTTTTGGTTTGCTTTGGGCAACACAAAACAAACTTTACACTACACAATGGGCTAGTAGTGGCAATCCAGTTTAGTTTCGTTTGAATTTTCGTCGCACTAGAGTTACACGAGTGGCAATCCAGTTTAGTTTAGTTTGAATTATCGTCGCAATAGAGCTGCACAAATGGCAATCCAGTACACACGCGTTTGGGGCTCCGAGCAATTTAGCTTATTTTGAATTTTTGTCGCACTAGAGCTACACGAGTGGCAATCCAGTACGCACGCGTTTGGGGCTCCGGGCAATTTTGTTTTCTCTAAAAAACATCAGTATCCAACATGGGACAGTATTGTAGGTCCCATTGAAAGCCTAAATATTGGTTTGGGGCCACGGGCAGTTTTGTTTTACAAAGCAAAACAAAAAAAAAAATTTGCAAAGCAAAACTAAAAAAAATTACCTAGTTTTATTTGTGAACAAAACCAAAAAAAAGTTAGTTTTGTTAGTCTTTCAAAACTGAATGACAGCTAGCTGTCCAGCCCTCTTCAAGACGATTAAAAATTCAGAATTTAAATACGCACCAAAACATCACTCCAGAGCTATGATTTGATCTATTGGTTACTACCTTGTTCATTGTTAGTTCCATGAATCCTTTATTGAAATAATATTGCACCATGAACTGACTGAAATATATATATATCACTGAAACATGAGATACTTAAATCATACCGTGAAATTGCTTTTGCCCCAAATTATAATCAGGGGCATAGTTTAAACAAAAAATTTTCTTGAATACATTGCTTGCTCCATTTAGGGAATAGTATGTACCTACAAATTACCATCAAAACATAAATTATTGGTGGTGGATTAAAACGGTGCACAGTTCTTTTTTTTTTTGTTACAACTGAATGGTTTAGGAACTTTAAAATTGTAAGTTCTCAAACTGGTGGCAGTGCTTGGCCCTGACGGGCCGCCTCACTCAAATCAAACATTCTCAAACACAAAAATATAACAATCATCAAACTGCACCAAATTTATCCTATTTTAGTTGAATTTCAAATAGGTTAAATACCCATAAGATGCGTTAAAAAAATTATTATTATTCTTTTTAGTTAAAAAAAAATGTTTTCTGTGCTAGTGTAGTTATTTTTGTTGGAAGTACAATTATTTACAAAGATTTATTTCACACTACTTCTTATTCCAGGCAACAAAGTAATAAGTAACTATATTGGTACAGTCGAACCTCGTTAACGCGAACTCGAAGGGAGCACCGAAACATTTTGTGTTAACCAAATTTGATGTTAACCATTAGAAATTTTTTTTACATTGAACCAGTGAATATTTAATAAAAATTTTAATCAAAAAACGATTCTTGTTTTATTATTTAATACATAATACAAGCATACAATTAGTAATTCAATTAATATAGTGCATTTGGAGTAGTATATACTATCGAAAAACTAGGAAATTTATTAAGGAATAGCAATTAAGAAGAGTGCATAGTTACAAATGCTATTTAGACGCAATTTCCACTTTTTTTTAAAAAACATTTGTCGTCCATATCATTTAAAAATTTTGTTTTGTTACTGAGGAAATATACAGCTGCTTTCGATTCATTTTGAATGAAAATCAATAAGTTTAATTACGACCCAATTCTTATTTCATGTCCTTTACCTTTGACCTCTGTAGAGAAACATCAACGCTTTTCATGACGTAATGGATCAGCCGACACATGCCAATTAAAATTGACGAATCATGGAAGATCTCGTGATTTTCTTAAAAGTAGAAGGCTATTTTTAGAATGTTTGTTGCCGTTTTTTTATGTTTTGTTTCATTTGTGATTAGGAAAAAGTCAAATTCCGAATATTTTTTGTTTGGATTAAGCGGAATTTTGTCTAAAGCGCATTAAGAGATTTTTTTAGAATTAGCTCCAAGCTTTTTAGTCCAGGGAAATGCTTTCATTTCACGTTAAGTGGAATTTAGTGTTAAGCGAGTTCGCATTAACGAGGTTCGACTGTATTTGAATTGACAGAAAAAATTTGTTTAAGTTTGTAAAAAAAATTGTAGATAAAAAAAATTCGACACAGATTTTCAACATTTTTAAAGCTCTTTTAGATCAAAGAAGTAATGGTTTTGTTCTTGCATAATACATTTTAAAGTAATGTCCCATTATTTTTATAATATATAGTTTTTAGTTCAAGGCGGATCGTTGAACCAAACTTCAACAAATCGTTAATACAGTCGAGCCCCGTTAACACGAACTGGAAGGGAGCACCGAAACATTTCGTGTTAACCGAATTTCATGTTAACCGTCAGGATTTTTTTACATTAACCTAACCAGTAAATAGTTTTTAAAAAAATTTAAATAAAAAAATATTCTTATTTTATAATTCACTAATAATACAAGCATACAATTAGTAATTCAATTAATATAGTTCATTTGAAGCAATACATACTACAGAAAATTTAGGAAATTTTTTTTTTCTTGCAAATTAAAATTAGTTTATACTGCGTAGGTCGCTTAAATTTTATACCGATTTTTTAAATCTTTGAAATGGTGCTTGTAGCTATACCATATTTTGACACAATTTTTGCTTTTTTTAAAAGTATTTGTTGTCAATATCATTTAATTTTAAAAATTTTTGTTTCTAAAGAAATAGACTGGCTTTTGATTCATTTTGAAAGAAAATCAATAAGTTTATATGCGTCACCAATTCTAATTTCATGTTCTTTACCTTTGACCTCTGTAAAGAAACACCTACGCTTTTCATGACATAACGGATCATCCGACACCTGCCGATTAATATTGACGAATCATGGAAAATCTCGTGATTTTCTCAGAATCGGAAGTAGAAGACAATTTTTTTTAGAATGTTCCTTTCCGGTTTTTTTTTTCATATTTTGTTTCATTTGTAATTTGAAACTTTGAATTACTAAGGAAAAAAGACAAATCAAGAAGTTTTTGTTCAGGTCAAGAGGGTTTTCGCTTAAAGCGATTTCGCGTTAAGAGATTTTTTTAGCATTAGCTCAAAGCTTTTTAGTCCGGGGAAATGCTTTCAGTTCATATTAAGCGAAATTTCGTGTTAAGCGAGTTTGCGTTAACAAGGCTAGACTGTATAACATTGATGTTTTTAAAATACTTTTTATTAACTACAATCAACTATTACAGAGCTGCTGACTGGAAGTTACACAGTCCTGACTGGACTGGTCGAATGCGTATCGTGTCTAAAGGGAAGAAATGTTTCATAAAGTTAGAAGATAAAACAACTGGTTAGTGTTATATATAATTCAGTTCTGAAATTCTTTTTTAAACTAGATTTCAAAAATTGTGATAATTAAATGTTCAAAGTCTGTTTATACTTTTAAAAATACTTTTTGTTTTCCATTTCAAAACAATCTTTTCTTTAATGAAACCATCCTTGCTTCCCATGGTTACAGATGAATAAGGATTAAAATGACAAAATCATAGTAGTACAACTTGCTGTATGGGCAGTTCTACCTTAAATTTTAATTTCAGGTATACAAAACTTGTGAAATGTGTAAGTAATTTTAAATCATGCAACCTGTGACCCGAATTCTTTTTTTGTTTTGAGCGGCAAACCCTAGCGATGTGCCCTTTTAAACCACATAAATTACAATTTGCATTCTTGAATTTGCAAAATGACCTATCGTGATTAGCACCGCACCCATAGCACACAGCAGCATTTCCTTGCTTAAAAGTCTTTGGTTTAGGATGACTATCTAAAACTTTATTTTTATTTCTTTTAATTGAATCAATAGACACACTACCCGAAACACGATGCATTGATCGTGCCTGAGACGTCGCAGTTTCATCAGCCAGAGCTTTTTTAACAGCAAGATCTAAAGTTAAATCACTCTCGGCTAATAAACGCTTCTGTAATCCTTCATTTATTATTCCACAAACCAATTGATCCCGCAAACGTTCTGACAAAGTTGTTGTGAATTCACAACTTTCAGCTAAACGTCTTAACTCAGTTACGTAATCACTGATACTTTCATCAGAACGCTGCATGCGTTTATGAAATAAAAATCTTGAATAAATAACAGACGTTGCAGGGTTAAAGTGTCCGTTTAGTATTTCAATAATCTCATCATAAGACTTATCTGAAATACTACTTGGAGAAATTAAAGAACGAATAATACCTAAAGTTTTCGTACCATATACCGCGATTAAAGTAGCACGTTTTTTCCCTTCATTAGTTATATCGTTGGCTTCCAAAAAGAACTTTAATTGTTCGCTGTACAACTTAAAACTAGAAGGATCAGCTACATCAAATTCGGGCATACTACCAACACTAGCCATCTCTGTAATAAGGCAGGCCGGAGGAAAAGTCAACCCAAAACCTGGGCCGGAAACTCAGCTCGCAGAAGGCAAGATCCCATTTTCGTCGCCAATGATAAATTCTGATGTTGTCGGCTTGGTGTAGTATGAAGTCAGGAAGGATTCAATCATAAAGATGCATCTTGTTTATTACAACGAAAACAACATAAGGTAAATATGGAAAAGAGCAACTAGAAATTGAACACAGAACTTATATACAGTTAGTTATGCGCAGCATGCACAACTATCTTCATATGCGCTGGTATGACGTGATGCGTAGATCACAACACTTATAAAAGTTTTAGAAAAAAGGCGGGACTAACTGAAATGTAACTTTTCTGAAATCCAGTTTTGATGATTGAAGAATTACTGTAGCTCCATCCAATGTCTCTCTTCACTACTTTAGCAATGAAACCAGTGAATGTACCAAAACCCAGGGACAAAGTTAAGAGAAGCGAAATCCATATTATAAATATCAAAAGCCAAAATTTTATGGAAGGAATTTGTTAAGATATGGTATTAGTTCAATTTCAAATGAATGTAATTTTTAAGTAAAAAATGTGTTAGTTTGAGCAATAAACTAAACATTTTACATTCGGGACAGGTTAAGGTGAGGAATTTTCGGCAATGTTTTGTGTCCTAAAATTTTCTAGGAGTTTCCTTGTTTTAAAATGCCGTTTCATAATTATATAAGGTCCAGTCTGTTAGTATAATAAGAAAAAAATGAAAACAAAATAGTATTTTTTTCATGAGTTATGCCCAAAGGACATAAAAGTAAAAAATTTGGTAGAATTGCCCATATACATTTTATTTTAAATGCATTGACATCCTGAAAACCAAAGGTGTGAAAAAAAATTGCTGAATCTCCTTGAAAACAGTTATAACAGATAATGTAGAGTTGAATGTTCATAGTGGTTTTTTTTTTGTAAAAATTTTTATTTTTTTAAATCTTCTCATTTTAAACAGGTGAATTATTTGCAAAGGCTCCTATCGATAAATATCCAGGAATAGCTTTAGAAGCAGTCACAGATTCTAGTCGATATTTTGTGCTTCGAATTGAAGATGATAATGGTGAGATTCTCTGAAAATTTTTAAATCTTATTTTTCACCCTTTTTTCTTTGATAGTTTTGTTATGTCTAACATATACATTATTTCTTTGTTATACTTTTAAATTAATTCCTGTTCCTTGTCATATAAACTCAGGATAAGCAACTCTAGGTTACAATAACCTTTGTGGTTGTAGAGTTTGCCCTTTTTTCATTTAACCAAACTATTATCTAACTAACATTATTGTAAACTTAAATTGACTTCCAACAGAATTCCCCCCCCCCCCCCTAATTTTCTAATCACTCATTGGGAGTACAAAAGACTGCAGTTTTTGACTACCATGAAATCTCACTGCTGTAGCAATTTAAGAGTAATTTTTGAGTAAATTCGGATCAGGAAACAATCCTTATCCACCACATAGTTTAACTATACTGGTTTTCCCATCTTCCCCGTTTTTAATTTTTAAAATCTACTGAACCTCACAATACCAAATTCTTTTCAAGCAATCCTTTCAAATTTAAACCACTAGTCGGCAGATTGAAAGTCTCCTAATATTTCTCTTTTCTTGTATCGCTTTCTTCCCATCCTTATTAATAATTTCTATTGAAGTAAATTTATTGCGCATATAGCCAAGGATTATCCTTGTGTAAGGAAGTTTTCCTATTAAAATTTATTTTCAAAACTAAAAAAGTTGTAACAAAGACTGCTGCCTCATGTTGTGTAAGCCATGATAGTAATAAATAAATCCCAATGCACTTTATTTTATTTTATTAATATTCAATGACCTATTAAAGTGGTTTATTATTGAATTACATATAAATTGCAGCTATACCCCCAAAAAATTGATTATTAAATAGAAGATTTTTTTCCATTTATATATAACTTGTAACATTTGAAAAAGCTGCAGCAATACTGCAGCACATATTGACATTAAAGTATGGGAAATATAGGTGTTTTTAAGTAGTATTTTAAACAAATGTTTTTATTTTTATTCTTTGTTTTTAAATAACAAAGACGCTAATTATCCTGTCTCGAGCACTTTATTTCTACCGCATCTGAAAATGAAGTGAATATTTTATTTACTTAGCTGTGTAATGCTAAATGTTAGAATCCCCTAGTTCTATCAATTGCTGAAAGTTTTCAATCAAAATGAACTTTGAAATCATTTTAAAAGTCTTAGTAAATTTTTATGATTGTAACATATTTTATTTACTTATTCATATAACAGGTAGAGCTGCTTTTATTGGCATTGGTTTTGCTGATAGAGGGGACTCATTTGACTTGAATGTATCCTTACAGGAACATTTTAAGTAAGTATCGTTTTTATGGTTCACTTATAAATAACCCTGAAAATGTATTTTTACTTATAACATACATTGTCTCTGTATTTTAAATATTTTTGTGTGTATGCGTGTGTAATATATATATATATATATTATAATATATATATATATATATATATATAATATGACATATCATAACTTAACCCCCTCAATATAACTTAAATCTTATAATTTGTACCTCAATTAAACTTAATAACTTAAATTATCTTTCTCATATATCCTTAATATCACTTAGTACTTTAACATCCCAACCACACCCTGTCGGCGACAAACAGTCGCTTAGATCAATTCGTTCCCACAGAAACTATTTAGTCAGCACATATTTTTAATTGATCTTTCAACTCTCCCATGGATGTAATTGTTCAGTGAAACAGAGCACGGATGTTTTCGCCATTTTTTGTACACATTCGATCACACTCTTTCGTCGACTGCAGACGTCAAATCAATCTCTTCCTGAATCCTGATGAATAAGTCTTAATAAAAGATCTTTAATTTTTACGAAGTTTCCCTGTCGACTTATTTGACATAAGTCGGCAGGATTAAATGCTCCTGCGCAACATCCCAAACTTAAACTCGCACTACGACTACAGAAAAAAAAAACTAAAGTGACAGAAAGAACATTTCAACTCTGCGCCATACGCATTAACCGCTCCTACGCATACTACGTGTCTCCCAACATCGAACATCGCAAACTTCCTGCTCGAACCGCGATGACTGCTTTTGGTGTCATTGAACTTCAGTGTGTGATTGGAGTGGAAATCACCGTCCGATCTTCAATCTTGACTATGACAGTGTAACAAAGCCTCACGACCATTTCTCTAAAGCCTTCGCAACGCGTGCCGGCAGTGAAGTCCCGCTCGCTGCCCACCATTCCAAATGGCTGCTGAACAAGGATGTCTGTCGCACCAGCCAAAACATCTCCAACACCATGTAGTCACCGACTCCATCCAGCACATCTACAAACATGCTGTTCCCAAAGGTGTTTTCAAATGACGACCAGTACCAGTCCTCTTCGCTATGCCAACCTGCCAATTTATGAAGAATCCGATCAGTCAACGTCGTTCGCAATCTATACGGAATACTATTCAATCTGGCTTCAAAGTTTTTCCAGAACCTAATCAGTCTTCGAACGTCCTTTTAAGGTTTCTCAGTCCTTTTAAGGTGTCTGTGTTTCCACTAGTTCGATAGTCTGTGTTTACAATATACAAAGATGAATGTCAACATGAAAATAGTGCTTGGAGTTAAATTAGAATAATTATTTAACTTGTGATTTTTTCTAGCAATTATTAATTATCACGATTGCACCTGAGATTGGAAATAGAAGAATGTTTGAGATATTTGATATAATGATGAATGTTTGAAATATTTGATATAATTTAATTATAACCAAATTTAAATAATTAAGATTATAAATTTAAATTTCTTTTAATTTTAATTTCGTAATGAAGTTTGTTTGCCAGTTAGTTTCTCCCATGCTCGATAACCAAATTATTCGTTATAAGAAGCAATTTAATTTAAATTTTTCATACTAAATAAAAAAAAAATTCTATGCTATTGCATTCAGGCAAATCAATCGAGAGCATGGCGGACCAAAAAAGTACTGACCAACAAACTGAAAATAAAACTCTAACAGATAGTAATGAAATTAATAATGTACAATCACAAAATCAACCCAATAATGTAACACCTAATTTATGTACAGTTGAAAATTCACCGACTCCCCAAGTCAACACTCTAACGTTAAACGAACTGGAAAATAGTATTTCTGATATTAAATTACCAATTAATGAAATGTCACCCGAAGCGATTATTAGTTTTGATCCTGACATGGGGATTAATGTTAAAGCTTATCTAGCATATTTTAACAACTTAAATACCGATCATACTTGGAAACTACAAAATTTACCTCGTCATTTAAAAGGATCTGCTTTAAAATGGTATATAAATTATTGCATAAACGTTCAATCTTGGTCTGAACTTGAAAATAAACTTCTTGAACACTTTCTTGTTCCAAACATAACCTCTTTTAATGAATTTAACAATTGTGTTCTTAAAATGCAAGACGATATTGTTGAGTATTTTCGCAAAAAAACAGAAATTGGAAGGAGATTAGGTCTTTCCACTGACTTAATATTACAGGGTTTAACTGATTGTGTCCCACTTCCAATAAAACAAGGGTTAACTATTGGCTCACCAGCCTCATTAGCTGAATGGTTAGATATGGCGATTCGCCTCCAACAAATAAATCGACCTTCTCCCGCAAATGAAAGTAATCAAACTCCTTATCCCTATAGATATAACAATGTTAGACCGTTCAGACCACAATCAAATGAACCGTTCTATAGACCTCAGCATAATCAAAATAACTTTAATCAATCTTTTACTCCTCGACCATATGGAATCCAGAATCGACCTAACCGATATGACCATAGTTTTGGACAAAACAGACTTAATTCAGGATTTCGACCTCACAACAACAATAGGTCGTACACTCCTCGGCAACAAGGTCCTAGACCAACCTACCATACGAATCATTTCCAAAGTCAATACTTACCATCTTCTCCATGTCGTCACTGTACCGAAAGAGGAATACTACATGCTTATCACTGGATGAGCGAATGTCCTTTTAAAACCACAGGCCTAGGAACTAGTCTCTTTTCTAGCTATTAGTATCTATTTTTTTAAGTGTCTCTAAAAGTATCTTTTTTCAGGCCAAAGTCTCTAAAGTCTCTTTTTTTTTCACCAGTGCGGCTAACTTTCGTCGAGATTTCACAAGAACATTGTTGGCAAATTAAGAACTTTTTTCTCATGCAATTACATATCTTTCAATTTTCTAGCGGTGATGTTACGACTCAAAGCTGCGGGATTGCAGCGTTTTGTTTTGTATTTTTCAACGGGTTCTCGTAATGATATCAGTGTCCAGCCATCGGGCAAAATCTGGAAAGTCAGGAATTGTACTTGGATTTTTTAGCGCAGGGAAAATCAGGAATTATGCTTGAATTTGTTGAAATTCTGGTGTGCGCCGGGAAATTTCGCCACTTTCTGTAAGTTTTGAATCATATAGATTTATGAAGATAAGCTTTTTGTATCGTTTATTTCGAGGCATAGCGATCAGCCAATTAAAAAAAAAATTCCCCCATTGTAAATTTCAGATTTGCTGGTTTCAAGAGTTCTCTATTTTTCTGCAAATGTCCAATTCCTTCAAAGTTACAAGATTTATCATTTTCTCTTAAGATTTATAATTTTGAATTAATTGCTTGAATTTTTAAAAGTTATTTGTTATGAATTTTTTTATGGTTCTCCGTTTGTTTGCTGATTTTCAAAGATTCTCGATTTTCCGTCTTTGCAGTTAGCCTAGATTTATTATTTGGGCGTAATTTTAAGGTTATGTGATATGCTAATTTTTTGGTTTGTTTATTTTCAAGAGTCTTCAATTTTCCGATTTTTGAAGATGCATGATTTACACATTTTCAGTTACACGATTTAAATATTGCTTATTTGTGATTTTGTCGTTTTTACTGATATTTGAGGATTTTTTGATTTGTCGATATTCAAGGTTTCACGATTAAGCGATCTTCGAGTTTTGTTGCAATTTGTCTATTTGTAAGGATAAGTGATTTTTTGACTACAAAGTTTTGAATTGCAGTATAAAACAACAAGTTTAAATAATTTTAATAATAAATATTAAAATTCAATTAAAATTTCAAGATGAATTTGATTTGATTACACTAAGATGTCTTTGAATATCAGTTACCGGCCAGTACAATCCAATAATGCTTCCCGATTTGCTTATTTTGTTGCCTAGTATTTTTCATGAAATCCACCGATGAGGTCGCATTGCTTCATAATGATTGACACTTTTTTGCCTATGCTGATCGGAATAGCGTCTCGTTACTTTTGTAACTCCGGTTCAGGCCAAGTCGGACCAACCATAATATTTTCGGCTGGTCAAGTGTTCGTGAGTTATGTGACCTTGTTAGGTATAACAAGAAGAGCTTGATTTTTCTCCCCTTTTTTAACTTTTTTGCCATTTTTTCTTCTGCTTATATTGTGGTTTTTGATTTTAGACAGGTTTAAGTTTTTAAAAAAATCTGAATCTCCCCAAAATTCAAAAGTGTCCGGATTATAGAACATTATGGGTGTTTGGTTCTGAACTGTATTAGCCAATTTCCGAAAATTCGCTACATTACTGATGTTTAGTTTTACGTTTTATAAATTCGTAATTTATGGATTTTCAAGGTGTCGTTAATTGCAATTTCTGATGAAAGTTTTTTTTTTGCTGAAATGGTTTGCAAAACGCTGATTACTATAGTCTACTTTTAGTCTCTATTTTTTATTTGAAAGTATCTTTTGTCTACTTTTTTTAGAGCATTCCTAGTTCTGAGGCCTGAAACCACTACTAATAATACTGAAACACCTCAAAGTACCCCAAATACAGAAAACTCGTCCAGTGGAGGAAACACCATATGACATATGGAACATTTGATATTGAAAAGTTGTATTAATCAAAACGACAATATTCCCTGTATTATAGATACAGCGAGTACTCTGAATATAATTCCTAATAACTTTGTTGTAAAATATAATTTAAAGTGTAAACAGATTAATCATTTTCTTGTTAAACAGGCAAATAGCAACTTTTCAATAAACAAATGTGTCGATGTTTCACTTAACTTGGGAAGGATTACCAAAACAATTACCTTGTTTGTTAACCCTAGTCCATTACCTTATATAATACTTGGCTTATCTGGCTGTTCTACATTTAAGTTGATAATTAATTGTGAAAATAAGCAAATAACTCAAAATAATGTAATCCTTCCTCACTATTATGACATACAATTACCTATGATAAACCATTTATCTTTAATGATGCATTGTGAAAATGATAATCAGTGTTCTAATAATCAATATTCTCTTAACAATAATATAAACCAAGGGTACTCTTTGTTTGAGCAAAATAACAGACTTCCAGAGCCTCTGTAAACACAAATTATTTACAAATTGCTCATGAAGATTCTGAAATTGAAAGACTTTTGCTCACACATAGGAGTGTCTTTGCTACTTCTCAATATGATGTAGGTTGTATTAATGTAGAACCACAAAAAATTATTTTAAATAGTGACCTCCCAATTAACCAACGCCCATATCGTACATCATTAGTTAATGAACGCGAAATTGATTCTCATGTACAACAACTTTTAGAAGCAAATTTAATTGAAGAAACTAATTCTCCCTATGCAGCACCTGTTACATTGGTTGCAAAACATGGCGAACCTAATAAAACAAGATTTTGCATTGATTATCGAAAATTAAATCAAATTACTAAGTTAGACAGTGAACCATTGCCAAGAATAGATTCCATCTTAGATAAATTGTATAATTCAAAAATATTTTCCACTATTGATTTAGCATCTGGTTACCATCAGGTTCCCATCGCGCAATCTGACGAGAAAAATTAGCTTTTGTAACCCATAGAGGATTATACACTTTTAAAAGACTCCCCTTTGGTTTTAAAAATGCTCCTGCTATATTTAATAGAATAATTCTTAGAATCCTCACTAAATATAAAGTCGATTTTGTCTATAATTATTTTGATGATATTATCATACATAGCAATTCTAAAGCCGAACACTTGCAACATTTAAATAAAATCTTTGAAATTATGCATCAAGAAAATATCAAATTAAAATTCTCTAAATGTGTGTTCGCTCAAAATCAAATTAACTTTCTTGGTTATGAGATTAAGTATGGAATCATCACCCCTAACAATGTAAATATAGAAACAATTAAAAAGTTAACCCCTCCCAAAGATAAACGCTCACTTCAAAGATATCTAGGTAGTGTGAATGTGTATGCCAAATTTATAAAAGATTATGCTAGAATAAGATACCCTTTAAATCAATTACTTAAAAAAGATGTTACTTGGAGTTGGACTCCCGAATGTCAACAAAGTTTTGAAGCCTTAAAGAATGCTTTAATTTCCAAACCTATTTTAAAATTATTTAACCCAAACTCCCCTTCACATATCTTTGTTGATGCATCTTCTACAGCTGTAGCAGGTATACTTAAACAAGAAGACGAGAATGGTATTTTGCACCCTGTTGCATACCACTCTAGAACACTTAGAGATTATGAAAAAAATTATGCAATAACTGAATTAGAATGTTTGGCAATAGTTGACACCATAGATAAATTTCACTATTACTTACATAGAATTAATTTTACCATTCACACTGACCATTCTGCTTTACAGTACATTAAATCTATTAAAAACTTAAGAGGAAGATTATTTAGATGGTCTCTAAAATTAAGTATGTATAATTATAATGTAAAATACATTTCAGGTTCTCAAAATATTGAGGCAGATTTTTTATCAAGGCACCACACTGTTCACATGTTACAACATGCTTACTTACTAGATTTAGAATTAATTAAAAGTAAACAATTTGAAGACAATTTATCTAACCCAAAGTATTTAAATGTAAATGACACAATAGTAATTAAAAAGAGAAATTTATATACAATTGTTATCCCCTTTTCACTAAGAAGAAAGTTATTAGAAGAAGCCCACTTAAAATTCGGACATCCGGGGATCAACAAAATGATACAATTAATAACTCCTCATTACTATTGGCCTAAAATTAATGAAGATATTGCTTTATTCACTAAACATTGTCAGACTTGTCAATTAAATAAAAAACCTCATCAGAAAAAATTTGGTCTTTTACAAACAGTCCCTCAACCTGATGTTCCATTTGAATTAATTTCATTCGATACTGTAGGTGGTTTTAATTACTATAATTCCACGAAGAAATTTTTGCATGTTCTTGACCATGCTACCCGCTACATTTGGGCTTTCACTTCTAAGAATGAAACTGCTGAAACTTATGCTAATTGTTTAAAACAAGTATTCCAAATTCAAGTGCCTTCTAAAATGTTAACTGATAGAAACCCTGCTTTTACTTCATCTCGCCTTGCTAAATTTCTTAGAAACTTTAATGTTAAACATTTATTAACTTCTTCTCATCACCCAGAATGCAACGGTTCGTCAGAAAGGAACCAAGCTACCATTGTATCAATGCTTCGAACTAAAGTAAATTCTTCATCCCCTAAAATTCCTTGGACACGATTATTAGAACAAGTCGTCCACGAATACAATAATAGCCCTCACACCGTTACCAAATTCCCTCCTAATTATTTAATGTTTGGTATTGTACCTTTTCCATCCCCTCTATATCAAGAAATTTACCCTCCAGTAGACGAAGCCAGGGTTATTGCTAAAAATAGAACAATAGAATGTCACGAAAGAAATAAATTAACTTATGATGCTAGCCATGTAAATAAAACTTTTAACATTGGAGATTTAGTAATTTATGAAGAATTCCACTATCCAAATACCCGCAAATTAACTTCCCCATTTTCTGGTCCATATACTATTTTAAGACAAACTAGTCCAGTAAATTATGAACTTGATAGACAAAACTCGAAACACAACGAAATAGTTCATGTTTCAAAATTGAGACCTTATTATGATCCAGAACAACTAAAATTACATTTGAATAAATAACTAAATTCTATATTAACATTTGAGTATATAACTTAATTCTGTATTTTATTACTATTTTTTATTATCATTTTATTGAACTGTATTATCAAAATGGAACTATCTTGTGGTGTGATGAAGAAGGCTACAAGATTCAGCTTGGAAAAGAACTTTCAACTCAGTCAAGTGATCTTCATCCCTCCAGTTGACACTACACAAACTCAATGGACATGCATACTTTCACCAGAACTATCAATCAAGTTTCCTTTACTTTACGAAATGTATAATTTGTTTAGTACTCTCCTCTTTGTCTTCGATATTCTAACCAACCACTTGGGACCTCGAATGAGTTCTTAACTGGTTTACCTTTTTTTTTTATCAAATAGCACTGGATAGGATACTCGCATAATCAACCGAGCGCTCAAAATTAGTACACACTCCTAGCATTCACTCTTAACGCAATTTTATCACAATTTTATTGAATTAATTATTAGGAAGGAAAAATTTTATTTACAAAAACACACAGTGCACTGAATTATCGATTATCATTATTAAACTTTACAACTTTTTATGACACCTACAAGGGCCCTATAAACTCTACACAATGTAGACAATCCCAACTTGATTACTTGCAAACGTTTGCCCCAATTTTTTTTTACCTCCCAATTACCGCCATTCCCCGTACCCCAGTTTTTTACAGTTTACTATATTTTTTCCCAGGCTTTTGACAACACAACTTCAATAACAGTCTGAAGAATCAGCTGTTCCCTATTTTTTTTAGGACACACCAGAACTCCACACCTATCGCCCCATTTTTCTCTTGCGAGAAAATTTTTGAGACTTTGGAGTTGGGAACATACAACTTCGGTTGATGTCCTTACCTCCTTTTTCTCTATACAAATATTTGAGAGACTCCTTCGCCAAGGTGTGTACCTACAGATTTTTCTAAATGTCCACATTTTTGGTCCGGAACAAACTTGTCGACATTTAACTAGCTATCCTAGTTGGCAATTAACATTGCTTGTGACTTTTACAAAACTTCGTCAACAAAACTGACAAGTTTATTTTTGAAGAAAACACAGATTTTCTTTGAACTTTATAAATTTCTTTTTAAGAATGCACGTTTTATGTTTCAAATCTGAAACTTTTTCATGTTTTAATATTTTTTTTATATTGTATGGCAAATATGTGTTACCTTTGTTTCTGTTTACACATTTTAATATATTGTATTTTAGGAGTGTTACCTTTGTTTATTTTTACATATTTTTGGTATTTGATATATTCATATATTGTACTTTAATGAATGCCTAATTTCCAGTATTTTCTTCATGTTTATATTCTGTGGCATTTAAAATTTTTTGAGATGTTACTTTTACTTACCTCATTTAAGTTTTATTTTTGTATTTTACAGAATTAAGTGTCAATTTTAGTATTATTTTGCACTGTTTCTCATCTAATGATACATTTTTTACCTTCTGCTGCTCTTTTCGGTGACCACTTAGACGTTTTTTTTTTTTTTTTGTCCTTTTCACTGACATTTACAATAACTTTGAACTTGTCTTCCTTGGTCGAGAGGTGCGCAACTCTCGGTTTTGTGAATCAAGTTTTCACCTTTCTACTTTTTTTTTGTCCCTCGTTCCCCGTCCGAGCCGACTTGCTGGGGGGATATGACATATCATAACTTAACCCCCTCAATATAACTTAAATCTTATAATTTGTACCTCAATTAAACTTAATAACTTAAATTATCTTTCTCATATATCCTTAATATCACTTAGTACTTTAACATCCCAACCACACCCTGTCAGCGACAAACAGTCGCTTAGATCAATTCGTTCCCACAGAAACTATTTAGTCAGCACATATTTTTAATTGATCTTTCAACTCTCCCATGGATGTAATTGGTCAGTGAAACAGAGCACGGATGTTTTCGCCATTTTTTGTACACATTCGATCACACTCTTTCGTCGACTGCAGACGTCAAATCAATCTCTTCCTGAATCCTGATGAATAAGTCTTAATAAAAGATCTTTAATTTTTAAGAAGTTTCCCTGTCGACTTATTTTGACATATATATATATATATATATATATATATATGGGCAATTCTACCATAATTTTTAACTTTATGTCCCTTGGGCATAACTTCATATTCATATTTCTTTGCAATTTTTCCTTATTATACTAATAGACTGGTCCTTTTATAATTGCAAAACGGAATTTTAAAGCAAAGAAACTCCAAAAAAATTTTAGGACACAAAACAATGCAGAAAAATCCTTACCGTCGTATGTCCCGAATGTCAAATTTTTAGTTTAGTGCTCAAACTAACATATTTTTGAGCTAAAAATTACATTCATTAGGATTTTAAATTGAACTAATACCATATCTTAACAAATTCCATCCATAAAATTTTGGCTTTTAATATTTATAATGTGTATTTCTCTTCTCTTAACTTTGTCCCTGGGTTTTGGTACATTCACTGATCTCATTGCTAAAGTGGCGAAGAGAGGCACTGGATGGAGCTACAGTGATTCTTCAAACATGAAAACTGTATTGCAGAAAACTCACATTTCAGTTAGTAGCCGCATTTTTTTGCTATACTTCACCAATAAGCCCAAAAGTTAACAAACCCCAGTAAAATGAGCTGCGTGGCTTTATTACTTTCCTTACAATCCCCCATGGTTAAGGTTAATTCTTGCCTAATAATTGGAATTTTTTTTCTATAAATATGTTTCAGTGGAGTATAAGGAGTAAAAAAATCCATTGTTATTAAACTGGAGTTAGTTTCAACAGATAAAAGACCGGAAAACATCGTGAATTTCCTTGCCTTCGATTCCTTGCCTTCCGTTCATCACCGTCACAATGATCTAGGGATGGAAAACCGAAACCGGTTTTAAGACTAACCGTGTTTTTTGGACTTCGGTTTCACTGGAGATCAGTTTTTGTTTTCGTAAAGCAGGTTTAAATCGGAGACCGGTTTTTCTTAAAAATGGATCTGATTTTCTTTTTTGATTAATTTTTTTTTGTAATAGCATCTGTAATAACATTTTCTTTTTTGTTTTATTGTTATTATTATCCTGTTTTCATGTTGTTCAACTTTTAACTTACTTTCTTTTTCATCAATTTTCCAAGAATTGTCCTTATTTCGTCTGTCCGTACCCCCTTTAACCGTCCATATTTCAAATTAAAAAAAATTCCTCTCTAATCCCCTCCCCATCTGACGATGATTGCAATGCATGCAGTATAAGTGCGTAGTAATAACTGCCGACCTATTAATGGCCAGTGCAGCCAAAAATGCCCGACGAATAATACCCCGTGTAGAGGAAGTGCACGTTAAATATGCTTCAAAGTCCCAACGCTGCGTACGATGTCACCCCGTTGCGTTGGGTGCTACTCAAGTATCGGCTCGTCACTTGAGTGTGGTTCTAAATTACGACGCCCGTCACCAATAGCCCTCGTGTAGCTCTAGTGCGACCAAAATTCAAACTTACCTAACCTAACCAATGTAACCCATAAATTTACATTGGGTCCCATCCAGGTGTTGTCCTCGTCACTTAACCAGGGTTCTAAAAATTACGAGGCATGTGTACTAAAACAAACTAAATACAGTAAAAACCATAAAATATCTGGCAGAAGCGCCGAACTAGTCTAGATGCAACAAACCAGAGTATTTCCGCTTCTCCCTGGGTGTACTTCCTTTCTCTGTGACAGTAAAAATTCTTTCTGTGTCTGTCTTACTTGACGAAGGCTTATAAGCTGGTCTCTGATCAAGCACACAAGCCGGAATATATATGTACCTACCCCTACCCTACCAGAGTATTTCAAAACTGAACTTTGTCAATCCTAGGTATTAAAACAGCATTGTGCAACTTTATATAAATATTAAACTACGATTTATTAGAAATTTCTTCTGAATAGAGGTAACATGATTATTTAATATGTATGATTTTTCTTATTTGTTCATGTCTTTCAATTTGTTCATATTTCATACGATATTTATTTAGCCCGACCAGATTTTTCTCAGTAATTAAATTTTCAACTGTAAAATCATTATTAAAAATTCCTAAATCATATTTAATTTACGCTGTGTTTGTTTTGAAAAACTATTAAAAAATTAAACAGACTATTTCCACAATTTCTATAGCTAGACAGTTGATTAATGAACTCAACTGTACTGAGAAATGCAGTACGTCTGGTCACCTTATATTTATTACACTTAGATAACTTTTTTAGTTTTCTTAGATTACTTGATAAAATTGTAAGAACGGTCGTAGCTAAATTTGAAGGTGTTCGAGTGGTCATTTTGACATTAGTTTTTAAATAAAAATATTATTTCAAACCGGAATCAATGATTTGTAGGGTTTATTACCGCAATTTGTATAGTTCAAATTAGTTAAAAAGAGTACTTTTTTAGTGTTAACTAGAGCTTCTCTCAAAAATAAATATTAAATGTTTTTGTATTTTTTTTAAAGAATTTTTAGAATCATATTTTCTTTTTTTTTTCTATTGTAATTTTAATGCAAGATACAGCTTTTCACGCTTGCTAATCCAAAGTATTAGCTGCAAAAATGGCTCCTAATTGCCAGAGGCTTCGGAGTATTGCAATGAAGGACTAATCTTGTCCCAAAAACTATTTTTTAATGTAATTATAATCATGCGATCAATTAAATATCGAATAAATGTGAAATTATAAAAATGCAATGTTTTTTTCTATAGTTATGGACGTTAGTTCCGAATTAACACAAAAATTGGAACGAAAACGAGCGTATGACAGAGAGAGAAAAAGAAAGCAGCGAGAGAAGCTACGAAGTAATCCGGAGGCTTATAGTAAATATTGTAAATTTGAGAGAGAAATGAGAGAAGAAAAGCAGAAGGGAAGTTAAAGTCAATTTCCCAAATGAATCCCATGGAACAGATAAGAATACGAAGTATGTGGAGAGCTAACAAGATTCGACAAAAACAGAGGGAACAAGAGCAACCCGATCTGGCAAATGGTACATCAACAAATGCACCACCAATGTCTGCGAACAATCTACCTCCATCGAAAATTGCCCGCCTTAAAACATCTACTTGCGTTGAACCCAAAAATTGTGATGGTAGCAGTAAGAGCAGTGATGGTAGCAGTACAAGAAAAACAGCAGGAAGAAAGGTTGTAAGAAAAGAGCGTTCCAAAACTTATAGAGAACTCTACAAAACAAAACTCAAACTTAAAGCTCAAATACGTCAAACAGAAAAATGGGGAAAAAAATATAATAGACAAATGAACACAAGGGCACAAACTTCTTCACCAAGAACACAAGTAAAGGAAATTCTCAAGAAAGGTTCTTCAGAAGTTTAGAAACCACTATTATTTGGAGCTACGCTTGTATCTCAGCTTAAAAGTAATGCAAGTAATTTTAATTCCTCCAGAGATAGGCAGCTATTTGCCAAGTGCATCGCCGGAAAGCTTCTGAAAAGTACCGATGCATCAGAAAATCAAAGCCATTTATGAGCAATTACATGTGCAGAAAGCTGCAGTTTACAATATTACAGGAAAAAGAAAAATGCACAAATTCAAAAACAGCAAAAGATGGCAGTATTAGCATTTCTTGAAGAAGATGTTAATTCATGTCCTGCACCTGGAAAAAAAGATACGTTAACGCAAAGAAAAACAAAAAAGCAGGTTCGCTATCTTTGCGATACACTGCAAAACTTGCACAAAAGGTTTATTGAAAGCACTGAAATCACATTATCCTATGCTTTATTTTGTAATTATAAACCATTTTGGTTTGTGAAGCCAAAAGTTAATGGCCGAGATACGTGTTTGTGTGTAAAACATGCTAACATGCAGTTTATGGTGGACAGTTTGCATCGATGTAAAATTATCAGTTTTACTCAAGCGTCAAATCTACCAAATAGTCTATGTTGTGATATAAATAATAAAGACTGCATGTATGGAACCTGTAGCCGATGTAAATTGAAGCATATTAACTTAAATCTAAACGACATAGAAGAGCAGCAAGATGTTATAACCTACTACAAGTGGATAAGAAAAAACAAAGAAAGACTGGACTCTAAGAAGAACCTTATAAGGGTAAGAATTGTTGTAAAGGAAAAAATACATTGTTCATTAAGAGATCTCATTGATGAAGCTAATGCAGCAATACCCCTGTTTCTAACGCACGTTTTTAACGTCTTTCATCAGTTTAATGCGATAAAACGACTAAAGAATTCGTTGAAAGTTATAATGAATCTTTTATCGTCATTGACTTTTCCGAAAACTACGAGGGAAAATACAATGCAGAAATACAAGGCGCTCACTTTGGTGCTTCAAAAGCACAAATTTCAATCCACACTGGTGTGATTTATACCTGTGGGGATGGGGATGAAGACACAATAGAGAAAGGGGATAATAATGTGAAGTGCGTGCAGTTTGGATCTATATCCGAAAGGTATGCATCATGATGGAAGAGCAGTTTGGGGTCATCTTTTGCCAGTTTTACAAATGATTCAGAAGACATGGCCCCATATTAACACCATCCATTTTCATAGTGATGGGCCAACAACGCAATATCGAAATAAAACGAACTTGTTCTTGTTGACATGTTTTGCAAACAAACTAGGTTTGAAAGAAGTTACGTGGAATTTTAGCGAAGCTGGCCACGGCAAAAGTTCTGCAGATGGTGTCGGAGGGCAACTTAAAACAAAAGCAGACCAGTTTGTAGCACATGGAACTGATATTCCTGATGCGTTTTATACGACCTTTTTACGGTATTGAAAAAGTCGGAAATTAAAGTTCAATTGTTTCAAGTATCTACTAAAGATATTGAAGCGGTTGATGAACATGTTATGCCAGGTTTGAAGGCAATTACAAACACCATGAAATTAAAACAGGTGGTGTGGGGTTCTAAATCTCCGAACCAACTTAACCTGCGTACACTTTCATGCTTTGCATGTGAAGTTAAATGCAAACACTATGCATCAAAGCCAAGTGTATGGAACTTTGCCACTATTCCATCAGCCAAAAACCCCATCGCCCCATCAGCCAATGTACGAAGAACAAGAAGCTCTTGTCAAACATTAAATTGTTAAGTGTTAAATTGTTAATAGTGTTAAATTGTTAAGTGTTAAATTGTTAATTGTGTTAAATTGTTAAGATTAATAAATTTTCAAATAGGTATTATTTCCTTGTCTAACTTTACAAATCAAGATTATATGCACTATGCTAAAAAAAATTGGGTTTGACTAAGTTTATTGCTTTGATTTCCGAATTTCGATCCTTACCGATTTTGCGTTCTTTTCTTTCCCCATCAAAATTTTAGCCTTCCTAAAATGTAACCGGTTTTTAAATACCGTTGTTTAGTGTCGGTTTAACTGGACGTTTATAACCGTGTTTTAAACCGGTCTCTTGGAAACCGGTTTTTTTAAAAACCGCCATCCCTTATTTTTTTCATATTTTTTTTTACAAATGAGCCTTGCTAGACATTTTTCTGAATATGTAGAACCCTTATACGCATTTTCGCACAAATTTTAAGTGATTTTGAAAAAGTAAATTTCACAAGTTTTTTATACCTGAAATTAAAAATTATGGTAGAACTGCCCATATATATATTTAATATATAGTAGCCTGGCTCATGTACTGTGAAAACTGGAGATAGTTTTGTGTACTAAACTATTCCCAAAAGAGATAGATCTCATAGTACAAAAGTAGGTATAGTAATTCGGTCACCAGCCTAAACGTTTCTTCTAGTCGACTATTCCACTACCCTGGGCTACTAAACTATAATTCTATAACTGATAACTAACTTTACTATACTAACTTAATTTGCTTTGATCTTTTAATTTATCGTATTCTGATTCATGTTAGGTTTTTTTCTTTTACATCTATGGCATTCACTATACTTGGTGCCAATAAAAGATGATTATATAGAAATATGCTAGGGAGCCGATGCTTCCACGGGTGTTAAGTGTTCCAAAAAATTTTTGTGAATCCACAAGAAAATATGTTTAAAAGATTCATTTTGTTTGAGTTAACATACACACACTGCTATGAATACTAATTGTGAAAATTAGTTAAATTTGTCAGAAAGAAAATGTATTTTGGTTTTTAAAAAAAAGTACTAGAATTTTCTGATTTATTAAAATTTAATTTATATATAGTAATTGGCTAATTTGAAGAAGCTGAAGTTTAATAGTACCTGTATTGTTCAATAAGTTTTTCCCTCCTCATTTACCATATTTTTATTTACTTAAAAAATTAATGAAACTGAATGTTATATTAATAATAAAATCATTACATCTAAAAAATATCACTTATTTAAATATAGTGTTATAAATTTAATTAGCAAAAAATATTAATACTTGACTGAACAAATAAGGAAGGTCAAACCTTTATAGAATTCAAAAACTATTAACTGTCTTTGTATTTACTACCTTTCTTTTAAAAAAAAGTTCTCTATTAGGCATAAAGAAATATTTGTAGTAACCTTAATTTTTAACCAATGTTGCTCAACTAAAGTGATATCGGCTAAATCTTTCCTCTTGTTTTGTGTGAATCAGCCTGGCGGCAGATGTTATTATTTATTGTCTAATTATGTTCATTGACCTTTATGCTCTGGCTTTCTTACTCATTTTGCTCGATCATCTTTTGTTGACAAAGCTTTTTCATTTGTATTCTAGATGGCTGCAGACTACTGAAGAAATTGAAAAAGGAACTGGTGAAGCTTCAGAAAACAAGCCTAATTTAGATTTAGGTTTCAAAGAAGGACAAACTATAACAATCAATATGAATATTAGTGTATGTAGTTTGAGGCATTGTTTTTTTTAAAGGGGAAAATAGAAAGTAGTATAGTGTTTCGTTATGTTTTCAAAATGCATCCTCCTATTTATTGTATTATAATTGTAATAAGTATATTATAATTGTAATAAGTCTTGTAATAAGTATAAAACTGCAGTGTAGTGTAAATCTACTTTCTATGAGAAACTATCAAATAAGAGAAATATGGGTATAGAAGTTGCACCATAGACTGAATATGTATGCCCCTTACAGAGAAACCTCTTTATTCTTTACAATACCCTCTAGTAGTGTTCTACCTTTTTTACTATAGTTAACATTGTGTATCTGTGTGCAGCTTAACTATCCCATCTTGCCCTATAATATAGCCATTCCCGTTCTCTCCACTTATTCTCATGTTTTTTTACAAAAACTGTTTTAAGCTGAAGAGTAATAAACATTCTTTTAAAAAATGTTTTTTAGAAAAAATCTAGCAAACCTCGTCCCAAATCCACTTCTGCTGGTTTTAGTGGAACACCAGGTCTTTTGCCTCCACCTCCAGGAGGTGTGAAATTGCCTCCCCCGTCCACAAGTAAAACTGCAACCCAGAGTAACCCTGCAAAGCCAACTAATGGTGCTTCTTCAATCCCGTCAGTAACAAATGATCTTTTAGACCTTGGATCTCTAAGCTTATCTTCAGTTGAACCTGCTTTAAACCCTGCACCTGCATCACAGAATTCCTCTTCCAATGAACTTTGGGGAGATTTTACCACAGCTGGGTAATTTTTGTGTTATTTTAAAAATGCATATTCCTGACAACTAAATATCATTTTTTAGTACAACAATATTGTAATGTAACATCTTCATTTACATAAATGCTTCTCTTCAGCATATCAATATTTAAAAAAAAAATTATATTGTTTGTGAATTTTATTTACGTAATTAAGATTAGTTTAAATGCTTAAACTTACAGTGAAACAGTACAGTTAAAGCTTGTTTATCTGGCTCCTAATCAACTGAAAAGCTCAAATATCCAGAAAATTTCAAATTCGGGTTGGGCAATAAAACTGTTTTTTGGAAAAAGTGAGATTTCTCGCAAATAATAGTAAAAACATTTCAATTTTTTTTTCTAAGAAAAAACTGATTTTGGTGAAAACATTTGGCACAAAAAAAAAGTTTCAACTGACGGTCTGATTTAACCCCCATCCCTACTATCCCCTTATAGTATTCTGGTTTAGGTAAGAATGAGTTGCAATAAAATCTCAATGTTTATAAGATCCTAATTGACTGCGTCACTCAAACATAGTAGGGGATTTGGAAGTTTTCAGCCATCTGGATTCATAAAAAAAAATCACTGATTTATCCAAGGGCGCAACATATTATCATTTCACCCCTCTTTCCTCCAAGCAACTGAGAAACAATAACAAAACTTGTTCTTGGCACATGCAATGACTGGATTTTGCATGGTCATGCAAAAGTCACTGATTTGGAACCTTCAGTTGTTTTGCATGTTGGTTCCTAGGTTTGCTTTTGTTATAATAATATTCTCATCTATTACATGTAACAGTTCAGAATCAGATTGGAAATTTCACAAAAAATGTACAATTGTTTTTCAATAATTCGTTTAGGTTGTTTTCTTCAAAAGGCATTTTTTCGTCTAGTTTGAAAAATTATTCCGAGTGTTTTCTTTTACTAAAGGGAATATTTTGACTTTTTGTTTTGAAAATTTCTTAACAAGCTATAGATATTTGATAACACTATTTACAATTGGTCGAATCACAGGATTCACTTACCTTATACAGCAGATAATTATTAACAGACAATCAGTGCATCTGACACATATGAGGATTATTGAAAAAGAATAAATCAAGTTTATAATGGAGTAATATTAGGCAGTCATATTTTTAGCGAAGGAAGCGTGTTTGAACAGCAAAGCTGTATATAGTTTTAAAATATGTATAGATTTTAACAGTGATTGGAGTAACGCGTTACTTGTAACAGTTACTTTTTTTAGGTAACGATGCGTAACGCCGTTACATTTTTCAAAAAGTAACTGTAACTGTAACTTAGTTACTTTTAGCGGTAACGAAGTAACGAAAAATTCCGTTACTTTCCGAAGGCTGTCTGATGCTCATTTTGAAATTCCACTTCTAGAAGGGAACATTTCGTATTCCCGAGACCCGAAATACAAGCTTTTCTTGGGGGGGGGAAGCAAAATAACATGTCCATTGTGGCTGCTAAAGGCGTGACAGCAGCTTTCAGCCAGAATTGTTAAAGTACGAATGTTTCTCCTTGTCTGTTTACCTTTCCAAGTATCACATTATAAGATCCATAATTACAGGCATCTACCGAAAAGAAGGGTTTTGAAATAAATCACGCTGACTGTCAAGCAGGTTGTATCCCTCAGGTGCAAACCCCTTTGTGTTGCCTGAATGGGTTCTACAACAATGACCAACACCAGTCTTTCCTCTTGAAGAGGGGGGGGGACACGTTAATTTTTGAGCTATTGAGCTTTCGCACCTATTTCTGTCAGTACCCGCCCGATAGTTTCATAATGGGTCCGTATTTGGCTAATTATTAGCAGCAAGGATTAAAATTAAACAAAAACCGGGTGCGTAGCGAAATTTCATTATAAAATTAAGCACCTTTAAACTTTTTAAGTACCCATTTCATCACAAAATAAGCACTTATGAAGCAAAAAAAAACTCAATTGCAAAAATTATAATAAAAACTACGGCTCGACAGATAGAGCTTTTTGGCCAATAACGATTGTTGCCGATCGTTAAAAAATTAAATTGGCCGATTGACCGATTATTTTTTCCCATTCGCCGAAGCTAATGAAGAAAAAAATCAAATACAAAATTCAGTTATCTCATGTGAAAACAAAAAAAAAGTGATTTAACATCGACGATCATGTAATTTTATTTTTAATTTGGGATTTGTGTGTTGATTTGTTTCTTAATTAGGACTCCAATTATCTCAAGCAATTTGGACCTAACCTCAATCGGTTAATCATCAACTAAATCCAAATTGTATATAGACCGAAATAAAAAAAATGAAGAAAAAAGTTTCAAAAGTTTTTTAAAAAAATCTTTTAACGTTCAAGCTTTTCTTGTGATCACAAGGTGACGACTCAAAAACGCTAGATCAGAAGGAAATATTCTGGTTGGTCCGATTAGGCCTGAACCAGACCTACAAAAGTAACAAGACACTCTTCCGATCACGCAGATCAGGAAGAATTAGACTACATATTTTTGGTCGGTTGAAGATAGTCCTCTTCTAATGGGGGATTGCACTGGCCGTTGGCTGATATTTGAAGACATCTTAGGGTAATCTAATCTTAATTGATCCTCAAATTTTAATTACAAATTTTATCTGTATTATTAAAATCTATTATTTAAACTAGTTATTTATCAAAATTTAAGTTTAGTTTTCATTTCATCGATATAGATCGAGAATGAAGGAAACAATTTTTTTTCCGGCGGCGTTAATGTTCTGTAAAATTTGAGGTCTTGGTGTTAAAGCCGACCCCCTTGTTCAAGACGCGATTTTTGGATCGAAATTGCTCGATTATCTTAGGATTTATTTATGACTATGTTTAAAAATATGATATAACGTAAAGTTCAAATTTAAGTTAAAATTTATATAATTATAATTTTATAAGTTCCTAACATAATATATACCTAAATTTGGGGAGTTGGCCGGTGGGCAAATAGCAGACCATGACAATGCCGTGAACCAAACGTTGTCCAAAGTAATAAAATACCAAAAGGTTTGATACTGACCAATTTGTTTTGAACTGAGAAAGAGCGCGAAAAAGATACTTCACTGCGATAACGCCGCGAACTTGAAAATATTACGAGGCATCGAGGTTTGGTTGACCAATCGGTACTGAACTAAAACAATAAAATAACGGGACTCGAGACACTTGCGCTTTCGCCGCGAACTGGCATATATTACGAAGCATTGAAGTTTGGTTGAACAAAGTTCGGTCCTGATATAAAACTTTGGAATAAACGAGGGGGGAAATTTCGTTTCTTGAATTTACAAAAATAAGAACCTAGAGAAAAAAATATGCACTTTTTGCAAACTCAAAATAAAAATAAGCACCTTTAAGAACCCTTAAAATCGAAAACTAAAATTAAGCACTTTTAAGAACCGCTATGCACACTGATTAAAAAATGTTTATTAATTATAATTTCAGTATTTTGTTTGTGCTTACATTTCGTTTAACGTAACTTTGAAAATCGGTAAGATGGCTAAATTTGAATTTTTCTTATAACTTGAAATTTCAAAAAGTAACTGTGAATCGTTACTTTTCGTATTAAGTAACTGTAACGCGTTACTTCCATTTTTTTCTAACAGTCGAATGAGCATGTATATATCTTTATGTGATGCTTTACTAAGTGTAGTTCA
The DNA here is from genome assembly GCA_019343175.1 of Oedothorax gibbosus. NCBI lineage: Eukaryota > Metazoa > Arthropoda > Arachnida > Araneae > Linyphiidae > Oedothorax > Oedothorax gibbosus. The sequence goes on from JAFNEN010000372.1 coordinate 1,266,225, forward strand.
CAGTACGATGGTCAGAGGTGATATTGCTACTATTAGCTTTTGAAATTGTCAGATAAAAAGATGAATGGTTGTGAAGATATTCCAGTTTCTTATCCATCTATGCAATCCTCTTATTTTGACTTCAGTGTTTACAACTGTACTATCATGCTCTATAGCAGTAATGTTCAAAATTTGTTTCATGTACTCTCTATTTTCAATAAACTTCAGTATACTGTTTGCAATATCTTTTACAGAGCCAAATTTTGTTGCAACTTGTAGCCTAATTGTTGTAAAAAATATACTGTTTTTGTAATAAATTATCAAATATATTTTTTTCCTTAGGAACTTGGATTCGGAGAAAAAGACGAGTGTTAATTCTGATGATTGGATTAATTTTTGAACTTTGAGGCGTGGAATATTACAATATTTATTTGTAGTATTTTTTTAATGCAATTTCAGATAGTTGTATAAATAAATATTTAGTTTTAGTTGAATACACTCTTGTAGTATCTACATTTATAAGCATTTCTTTAAAAGTAATATTTTCTCAATTTTTGGTAGCAGATTTGATTGATTATATGAATATCTAAGCTCCTACTAAGTTATTCAATATAGTCTAGTTCTAAACATCATACTATATATTCAGCATGATAATTTAGTTTTCTAAATAATTCTTTAGAACAGTTGCTTTTTTGCAACTAAATTTACTATGGTTACAATTAAATGTCATGTCAACTGTCATAATTATTTTTGTATTTTCAGACTTCTAGTTTGACTGTTAATTTATCTAAACGTTTTGTGAATTATAAGCTTCTACTTTTCCATTTTTTACTGTTATTACATTTGTAAAGTGTTTCAGATATATTTAAGCAGTTAAAGAAAAAATATATGTGAATGCATTTCTCTTGTGGTTAGGACATCATGTAGTACAGTACTTTTTCTGCAAAGATAATTTACTGCTGTATCTGAGAAAAATTTAAACTTATAGTATAATTTTGCATTTATATTATAGTCAAATCTATAGTTTATATTTATATTTCAAATATTTTATAGTTCTTGTTATTTTTGTAAAAGAACATTAAAGGTTTAAGTATTATAATGTGCTTGTAGAGCAGGGTTCCCACTGGTCCTTGAAAGTCCTTAAGAAGTCCTTGATTTTCAATTTCAAGGACCCCCTAGTACTCTTTGATTTTGACCAAAAATCGTTGAAAATTCCTGGAATTTCAACCTTCATTAAATTCAAATTTTGATTGATAAGTCATTCCCCAGTTTAAAATTGTGATTTGCTGTTTTGTTACGTAGTTTCTCTTAAGTTCTTCTTAAGGGTTATTTAATGTATAATTACTTTCAAAAGAAAAATAATAAAATAATTTGAATTCTTCAGCGGTCTCTATATTTTTGAAGTCTAGACCAATGCATCAAATCGACTGTTTTAAAAATTAGTCATCGATTGGCATCGACTTAGTCATCAATTGGCATTGACTGCTGATGTTAATTGGGAGAAAAAAATTGACACTAACTGCAATTTTGCTGCAGATAAGCAAAAATTACGAGGTGTCGAGGTTTGGTTGATCGATCTGCCTGAATTATAAAATTAACGTTTCCTCAGCCTTGAAAAACACCGAAATACCTATGGAACTAGTTGTTTTTTATAGGTAAGTAATTTTCATAAATTCGATGGCTTTATCAAAGGCTCCTGTTAAATATGTAGGTTTCATAAACTGAGAAAATCCTGGCTCTGGATACAATTAAGCATACAAAATTAATTTAACAACGTTCCTTGCAGCTTCTAACTCGCACAGACATTGTAGCAAATATCACACAATTATCAACAACATGTCTCAATAACAATTCTTGGACTTCCGCAGATATCAAGTCAGTACAGTACATGACAAAAGAAAGAAAACAAAATAGACATGCATCTTCTTGTATGATAGGGAAAGTTTTGTTATAAAGTACTAAGTCCTTAGTTATGCTTAAATATTCCTCCATATATTATCATTGTAAACATCAATTAAATTCAATTAGGAAATATAATTAGAATCAAGTTGAAGAAATCTAACCAGCATAAACAAATCCTATAAAGATTTTAAATCAATAAATAAAATAAAGATATTCAAATAACAATCCTACAAATTGAACCCATGTGCTTTTGCATGTTTAATTTTTGCTCACGCTGAAATATCTTTCAAAGTGAAAAGTCTCAATTCTAACCTTACAACAACACATTTTTCCCATGGAGAAATGGTCTCGTGTTTCGCCCTCCTCTACCCGTTTGGTTTGAATTTCGAAAAATTGCTTTTTAGGACTTGAATGAGTAAAATGACGTCTTATGTACAAAAGGAATGAGCTCCTAAAATTCGAAATCTATACCTCCAATAATTTTAGCAGGGCGTTGATACATGACTCAGTCAGTAAGGATTTCTACCTTTATATATCGATTTTGTTTTATTTGTAAAAATGGTGTGTTATGATCTAAGATCCTTGAAAAAAATTTTATCCCTTAGTCCTTAAAAACTCCTTAATTTTTATTTTGAAATAAGAGTGGGAACCCTGTAGAGCACATTTGTCTGTATTCAACTCTTATTTATATTTATGTTAAATATGCAAAGAATTTTGTTTTTTCCATGGGTATTTAAAATATCAACTTAGTAATATAGTTTTTAGTTTGTTCTTCATTTTAAATAATTTTATTGTAATGTTAAGTTTTCTGTTGGGAAAATTAAAAACATGTGTCTGTAGTGCCCTCTTTCTTTGTGATTATTATAAAGCCCTTTATTTTTGCAAATATGCATATAAAATAGGTTATACACATATTAATAAATTATATAAATTATATCTATCGTACTAAAATCATGTCTGAAGCTTATTTTGTTTGGATGTTTATATTCTTTTTGAAGATTTTTTTTTACTAAATTTTGTTAGCGATAGAGTTAAAACCAGTTGAAAAGTGTTCCTATGGTACCTATTTTTTTGCCTAAACTTCCAGACATTTAGCTAAAACTAAATGTAATTATAATTCTGCAACAATCATGGATGTAACTAATTTTTTCATCTTAAACTGTTCAAATAGGTTAGTTTAGTTTGAATTATCATGTCACTAGAAGTATAAAAGTGCGATTGGCGTCTTAATATGGAACAATAGTAAAGTGACAAGCCGATACCCACCCAAAACAACTGTTAAGGGTGAGTAGCGTTGGGACTTCGAAGCATATCTAATGTGCACTCCCTCTACAGAGGGTGTTATTCGTCAGACATTTTTTGGCTGTATAGGTCGGCAGTTATTTTGCCGATGCCACGACCCAAACCTTCCGCTTACAAGGCAAATGCCTTAAACGACAGGGCTCCCCAGCCCACTGTTGAAATAGATAATTACAATCATAAGTGTAGGTGCCTAATCTTTTAAAAGCATTCTCAAGTGTGACTTTTCATAATTTCATTTTATGTCTTTTGTAGTCTTAAAAAAATTATTTTTGCATCATTTATAATAAAAGATAAAAAATCACAAGCAGTTTGGAAACAATTCACCTGTAATGTGCATTGTGTATTTTTCTTCGTAAAATTTTACGTTAAATGTTCTGTGGTTTTATTTTATATTGCAACTTCTATATTGTTGACTCCAAAATTTATTGTGTTAAAAATGAGTATTACTTCACTTTTTATAGTCCTTTACAATTATAAATGCTATCCAAAATATCATCTGGACAGCAAACCTTTATATGTTTATCAATTAACTTATTTAAGAAATAACATAGTAGATATTCAAGACATATCAGTTGTTTCATTTCTATACTATAAACTATTAAAATCAATGCTTGATTTAACTATCTTTAAAACTACCTGTAACAACTTTATGTATTTTGCAGATACTCAAAAAATATTTTGTACCATAGTGCAGCATAAATTAGTTCCATTCCTCATAATTTGTGAAAAATGATAAACAGTTCTGTGTATTACTTTTTCTACAAATTTTAATACTTCAAAAATTTTAAATTAATTTATATGTAATTGAATTCTATTTATTTATTGGGAAAACATATTTACCATTCCATTTTATTTGTACTTAATTTATTTTATTTGTAAAGTCTATGCTCTTAACCGAGTGATAAAAGGAACTTTAATTTGTGTTATAACACTCATTAACGACGGTTGGCAAGGAAGTGTGCCACACGAAAATGTACTATATGTTTAACTTTATCTTAAGTAAACAAAATATAAGACAAATGAAAACCATTTTCCTGAGCAATTTATGCAGGACAAATAGTTACATAAAACCAAATTTTTAAAAAAATTTAAGTTAAAGTTTTTATTCGGAAATGAATGTGTTAATGGTGTTTATAAAGTTGTCGTTAATGGGTTAAAAGCATCATTTGTATATGCTGGTTTGTAAATAAATGTGTTAATAAAGGTATAGATACTGGCAAGTGCAGTTTAAATATTTATCATCATTGCAAATATTATTGTTACCTAATGCTTAGAAGTGCATATTGATATTAAATGTAATTTGTTGGTAAGATATGGAATAAAAGTTTGTTTATGTTTACAAGTACATTAATGTATTTTGCTTTTTTTTTTCAATTTTTACTTAAGACTGACTTTGAGGTAAACATTTTGTATTTCTGGACTTTCTATCGAGGCTGTTTATTTGCTTTATCTGTTTATGTCTCCTTTAGATTGTTTAGTTACATGAAAAACAAATTTAATAAACTTAAGATTAACGTTTTCATTCAGAAATGACGATGCTTATGGTATTACAACAGCTCTAAGTTGCTTGATTTCAAACCGCAGGAAGAAAAAAGCTGGAATACAGGTGCGATAATTTAGTAATATTTAATAATTTAGTAATATAATTTAGTATTTTAATATATATTTCAAAACGCTTTGCTTATCTTATATATTATAAAAAGGGTGTTAATCACATTCAATTATATATAAAATCAACTCCCGCCAATATCAGCTAACGAAAATTTTAAATATATATCTTGCCAGTTTTTTAATTTTGTTTGTTAAATTAATTCCTGTTTTGTTTGATTTGATCTGCTGTTAAGACTATAACTTGTCATTCATTTTAATATATTTCATTAGTAGTTATTTTTTCAAAACTTGAAGTTAGGCGCATTACAATAAGGAAACTAAAAAAAAACATTCATTTAAAAATATTAAATAATTTTAATTATAAAATACAATAATGCATTTTGGTGTGCTGAATATTCTTTACAGCAATAAAATTAATCTCAAAATAAACAAATTTAATAAAAAAAAATTTAAGGATTATTTTTGCCTAAAGCAATATAACTAATTCACACACAAAAATTTTGACTCCCGCTTTAGCATATTCGTAATCTACGGGGAAAAAATTGAACAAGACACATCACCGTCACTTGATGACTGTGTACGAAATTATTAGTCCTGTTCGCGTTAGCCCTCGAATCGCTGCCGACGTTAATCTAATCAACCAAATCTTGAGCCATCACTTATTTTCTGATAAGTGGCGAGGTAGATAGGTTGTAACATATATTTTAAGGTTTGTGTGCTTGATCAGAACCGCTTATAAACCTTCATCAAGTAAGACAGAATGTTTACTGACACAGAGAGAGAAGGTACAGGCGGAAGCGGGAATCGAACCCGCACCCGTTACAGCGCGCAGACTGCTAGCGTAATGGTCTGTGATCCAAACAACTAGGCCATCCGACCCCTTAGAAGTGCTGATTGGTTAGGTTAGGTTGAAACTTTTCTGACTAGTCTATTTCTAGCCTCCAATGAGCTTTAACACAGCCAAATTCACTTCGACAAGTGATAAGGTCGACACCTGAAGTACTGGTTTCCTAGGGGTAGCGGTCGTTACGTCCGCTATCGTCCGCCGCACTCGTAGCGTTACACGTGACGTCACGAAAACCTTTAACACACAAATTGATAGCGATGGTTTCCTAGCTGTGAGTTGATCGTAACCGGAATCCATCGTTACGACCGTCACGGCCGGCCGCTATGCCCACGCGGGATATTTTTTCACCGGATTTTATCGCCGCACAGTGGGGTATTTGACCGTTCTAGCTGGACAAAAACATTTTAATCACTTCTGGTAATAATTTATGAAATCTTAAGTTAATTTCGGGTATTATAAATACAATACAACATTATACAACAACTAGCTTTAGAAACTCGGCGTTAAGGGTGCACGGGTGCACCCTTAATAACGGTGATTATTTTCTATATAAACTATTATTTTATTCCAATTGATGGCTCCCATGAGGGGTTGTCCGATTATATCCATGAGTTAGAGGACTTTCCCATAGACCCTGGTGTTCGCCTTGCATGCGGAAGGTCCCAGGTTTGTGTACTTGCATTGCCTGCACAATAGGGTACTTGACTGCATCGCCGAAATACCTTCCAATATTATTTAAATTATAGTTGAAAGTCAAAAATAACAAATGCATATATTTTTTTTGCGAAATAAATCATTAAATCATTAAAAAAATCAGTTTAAAAAGGCGTTTTTTTCACGTGATCACAAACACAACGGTTTGGCTGACGTCACTAGTAACTATAAACAAACCGGCGTGATGTTTTTTGTTTTCTGATTAAACTTGATTTAATCTAATTTACTCTTGAAATAATAAATATTGAGATAATGTAAGGCTTTTTACAGAAGCGGATATTTTAAATTTGCCTAAAATCGATTCCAATGTGGTGTTTCAAAGTTTGTTTATAGTCACTAGTGACATCACAGATACCACGTGACAGCCAGGAAGCGTTTTCGGGAGTGATTTTTCGTCCTAATTTTAAAATTCATTTTTCTGCCTTTTTATGGGGTATTTGAAAAAACGAAAAAATACGGGTCTAATAATTTTGGCATACGAATATTTTAAGCCAATAAAAAATTTTAGTCAAGTACCCTATTGCCGACCTACAAACAGCTCGTGCAGCCAAAAAATGCCCGACGAATTACACCCTGTAAGGAGGGCGTGTACGTTAAATATCCTTCAAAATACCGAAGCTGCGTATGATCACGCCCTTAAATTTTGCGTTGGGTGTCTACTCAAGGGGTCGGCTCGTCACTTAACTATGATACCAATAGCCCTCATAGGTATCTCTAGTTCGACGATAAATCAAACTAAACTTAACCCATTCTTATTGGACGACAATATCGTGGCAAAGATTGTATTGGATTCTGCTATATGATTGAATTATTTACAGAGCACGATAGTTGAATAGGAACGAAAGAACTTTGAAAGATATGTGCATCGGAATGTGTGTGAATCCTCCTCAAATTTTTGCTTGTATTGAACTTGTTGAGCTCCATCGCAACCCCATTTGGATATTAAAACAAGGGAAAATCTTTCTTGTAAAACTTCTTCCAAGTACTTAAGCAAGCGTGTCGTAGTGTGATTCATCAGATTTTGAAGCTTAACTTCGGCGCAAGTCTCTGTAACTATGTATGACTCTTTATCAGGTTAACATTCAATTTTCGCTCTTTATGGCTATAACATGGATATATGTTTTTGTTTGCATTTCTTATGATTTCATATTGACTTCTAGAAAGTCCGGCTTCAACAAAAACTGACAGAGCTTCGTTTGGAGACATTTGGGAAACAGTATTGCTTTTTTGTTGGGCTAGATAAAAGGCTTTCTTGTATTTAGTAGCTCGTGTTGGATAACTAGCGATGTTTTTTAGTACTAGAGAAGCATCTATGTTCCCACTTTCTTTAAACTTGGTTTGTGTAGTGAAAGTCAATACTTCCAAATCAGTATTTTTCCGAAATTCTTTTGTTTTTCTCCTTTTACTCCGATCATAAGAGTCACTAAAAGTCTTCAAAGGTCTACCTTGTCGTTCCACAATTTTTGAAACTGAAAATGAACCTTCGAGACAATCTTTATTTTCTAGCAAAAATAAGTCCTTTTTCTTTGAGATTTATGCCAACGACATTTTAATTTACATTTGAACTCTTTAAAAATTTTCTTTATTTCCCGCGTGATCTCATCAGAAAAATTATCTAAGTTTAAAAGGTAATTTTCATTTATGTTTATCATTTATGTAAACTTCAATTTTTCATTTGTTTTTCAAATTTTGTTGCTGCATAATAACAAACAACTCTTTCCTAGTCATGGTTATAACTTTTGACGATCCTAAAACAAAAATTAACGTTTTGAGACAAAGTTGAAGATAACGCACTTTGTAAGATCACATACCTACAATGCTAGAAAATTACGTTTATATCGCAAAACCGCAAAAACCCGCAAGATATTTTACGAGATTCTTGAAGTATAGATTCTAAGCTTTCTTTTAAGCTAAAAGTCAAAGCGGAACTTTGCGGAACTATATAACTAATTTACTCAAATGTAAATCAAATAGAAGAAAAATAAGAGGAAAAATAGAACATTTTCAAAACGCTAATATGCTTAAAATAAAACCTTTAAAATAATTAAAACTGGTGGAATGTATACGTTCTTACTTGCTGAATTAGATTCTATAACCAAAAAATCCATTTTCGTTGCTTAAATTAGAATAAAAAATTATTACAACTCCATCTGTTTACGAATATCAGAAAACCAAACACGAATACAACTGAACAACAAACTTTAAACCAGCATTACGAATGTAAAAAATCGTCTGCAATTAAAAAAAAGTCTTGTTCGGCATGCGCTCATTATTCGTCTATCAGAAATGACCATTTTTTTCCACATACGTTTAGGTTTTAAAATCAACTTTTGTCCAGCTAGATTGGTCAAATACCCCACTGTGCGCCGTTACGTTCGTGATTTGCGCTTCAATATGGAGGATATAACTTTTTGGACCCTCGAAAGGGAAGAAATTTTAATTGATTTCGTCAAACAACATGATTGTTTATATAATTTAAAGAATAAAAATTACAGGCAATCACAGCTCAAAAAACATCTGTGGAAGGAAATTGGGACGATTCTGAAAACTGATGGTACGTATAAAAGTTTTTTTTTTAATAAACTTAGACATTTTTCAGATTACTTTTGTTTTAGAGAAGTTTTTCATATTATAAATCTCGTTTATCATGTTCATGTTTTACTAGGTATTTGCAAACCTAACTAAAATTTATTTTAACCATCTAGAATTTAGAGCAAAGACTTGGTTAATTTTTCTGTTGGCTTTAAACATGTTTCAATGTTAAAAATCAGCTTCAACATTATATTTTAAGTTCGTACTTGTTTGTAATATTAAATTATTTTTGTGCTTAACTACCTATTCAAAAATGTATTTTATTATAAGTTATCAGGACATATGCAATAATATTGTCCAAGAGATATCTGCATTTAGATTCATTACCACACTTGTGGGGATTGATTTTGAGATTGCTTAAAATCCAGGAAAGGAGTTAATTTGTTTGTTTGACTTCCTTCCAAAAATTTTCAACCCTTTTAAACAGTTTAACATTCTTCATGATTTATATTCACATTTCTGATTAAATGAATTTGAAATGCTATTACAATAGTTGCAACAAAAAGTAATTTCTTTCTAAATTTTGTTTACTGGATAAAATATACATTCACAAAAGGTGAATAGGAAAGTGTAGAAAAACTATTACACCATTTTAAATGTAAAAACATTTATTTACTGGTCATGATCATACTGTATATACATATATTTACAAGAAACAAACATCTACTATAACGATAAATATGAAAAATAGGTATTACAGTCGAACCTTGTTAACGCGAACTCGCTTAACAAGTTAGCGTTAACAGGGTTCGACTGTAGTAAGATAAGATATTTAAGAGTAAAGATATTTTACGTTTATATTTTAAGTTTTCTGTAAAGATATTTTAGAAATTAAGATTTTATATTATTTTGTTACTAATGTCGGGAAGCATATTTTTTTTGCCACTCAACAGCCCCAGGTCCATTGAAATAGTCCTTGAAAATATTTCTAATTTGGACACAACTTGCAGTTGTTCTTACATTATCCGATCTCATACTGATCATATTTTCATTCGGCAATTGCACAGGATCCTCCAAGTGCCGTTGTCCTGGGGCAAGAACTTTGTCCTCTCTCAGGATATTATGTAAAATGCATGCACAAATTACCAGCTTCTCCGTTGTACTTGGATCAGTTGCAATAGGCTGAAAAAACACCCTGAAGTAGTTGCATAGAATGCCAAATGCATTCTCTGTTGTTCTTCTCGCCCTTGAAAGCCTGTAGTTGTACACAGCTTTTTTTTCATCATGAAGGGACTGTGGCCGGGGATAAGGCTTCATTAAGTTTTCGTGTAGTGCAAAAGCCTCATCCCCAACAATCACATGTGGCAACACCGTTTTGATTCCTGGCAAGGCCGTCGGTGCAGGAATGCCAAACATGTGGCTTTTTATTCGCTGCCCTATAGTACTTTTTAGGAATATTCCAGCATCTCCCTCCTTTCCATAGGATCCTACATCAATTGCCAAGAATTTGCAGTCGGCATCCACAACAGCCAGAATCACCATGGAGAAATATTCCTTGTAGTTATAAAAAAGTGAGGCACTGTTCTTTGGGGCTTTAATACGGATGTGTTTTCCATCTATGGCGCCTACACAATTAGGGAAGTTCCATTTCAGCATGAAATCGTTGGCAGTCTTTTGAAGAAGTTCTGTCGTCGGAGTTGGTAAAACCTTGTTCGCAAGCCGTTGTATGATGGCTGTTGCGGCTTCCTTTATGATGGTGCTTATCCAGGAGTGACTAACTCTGAATTGGAAAGCTAGGGATCGAAGGGATTCTCCTGTTGCCAGATGCCTATAAGAATTCAAAAAGTTACTTACACTGGTCATATCTATATGTATCGTTATGCTAAAACATGGTTTCTCAATGCAAAACTAGTTTTGAATGGATAATCTTGATACTGACTTAATTGTGAATTGAGGAACATTTTCAAACTGTTCTAGTATTTTATATAATTTCGAGTTTTAATAGTATTTTTTATATTTAACAGGTGACAGTTGCAGCAAGCATTGGAGCTATTGCCGGGACTATTACAACCGGCGGAGGGGAAAACCCATTACAGGATCCTGCGGGGACGCTGGTAAAAAGAGGTCTGTCCTGATGTCGTTCTTGGACAGTGGCCCTTGTTCTCAGAAGGAAAATACATTTTCAAATGTACCTCCCCTAGACGTCAGCTGTTCGGGCACCACCAGCGAAGCCCAGGATCATGCAAGCGAAGGGCAAGATGAGGACAACAACGAAACGCTTGTTCATGACGAGGAACTTGAGCCTCCAAAGAAAAAAACCAAGGTTAACCATGCAGATGAGAGGCTGCATTTACTCAAGGAGCTGATCCAGCAAAGGGAACCGACAAACGATAGTGCTGTGGACTTGTTTTATAGGAGCGTTGCCACAACTGTAAAAGGTTTACCACTGAGAGAGCAGATGCTCCTTCAAATGGATATTTCTAGTTTGGTTGGAAATGCAGTGATTAAGAACATTGACTCTGGTTCAAGCCCTTCAATTAGTATAGAGTATGAAAGCCAAGATATACAAGACCTTAATGATTCTGTTAGTTTTCGTTAGTAGTTAGTTTGTACCAGGTGGCCCAGCGGGTAGTGTTTGAAACAAATGAAAAAATACAAACAAATAAGAGACACGAGAAGAATTTAATGACGTTTATTGAAAGGACATATTGGGCAATTAATGATAAAGAGGTTGGAAGTGCCCGCCATCTTTAACAAGGACAGCAGTTAGGCGGTTCTCGAATCCAACCATACTCCTTACAAATACCTTCCTCCATACTCCTTTTGTTTGGTCAATTCTTTTTGTGGGAAGCTTTTTTTTTAGCTTTTGTGGGAAGTTTCACAAAGAGAATTGGCCAAACAAAAGGAGTATGGTTGGATTCGAGAACCGCCTAACTGCTGTCCCTGTTAAAGATGGCGGGCACTTCGAATCTCTTTATCATTAATTGCCCAATATGTCCATTCAATAAACGTCATTAAATTCTTCTCGTGTCTCTTATTAGTTTTTATTTTTTCATTTGTTTCAAACACTACCCGCTGGGCCACCCGGTACGAAGTACAAGTTTGTTTTAATTAATAAAAAAGTATTTAAAATGTGTATTTTACTTAGCTGAAAAATGTTTCTGCTTCTAAAGTCTGCTAAAAGCCAGGTTATTAGGTAAGCTATTAAAATTTGCAATTAAATTTTGTAATATACCTTTAATGCTAAAATTTGTATGTATATATGAGCATAATTTAGTAATCTGATAACATAAGTAAGTTTGCACAGTAGCAGGCCTTTCAAGTGAAATTATCCTGCACTAGTTAAATAAAATTTAAATAACTTGATGAAATTTAATTTTCCCCTCTCAAAATAACCCAATTTTTGGATCCACCATTAAGTTTATACAAAATGAATGAACGAAAGTTCTGATTTAAAAAAAATACAGGTACTCACCTCATAAAAATGCACAGCTTTTCTTCTGGGCAAATCGGGGTTTTGTGGCGATTGCATGGCTTGGTGGTTAAATCTTGGCGAATATGATTAAGAACATAATCAAAAAGACCGGGTGTTAAGCGAAAGTATTGGCGAAATTTTTCTTCATTCGACACCAAATGCCGACGTACAAGTATATTAAAGGCCCCTTCAGTTGGCCTGTTCTTGAATATTGCGCTTTCTTCCGACCGGCAATTCTCGATGTCAAAATCCTCATCCTCCATTAGTATTAATAAAGCAAGGAACTCGCAATCTGATTTCGATCTCGACATTCTTGACAAAGTTCACGATGGATAAAGATCACGTTGCGCTGTGGTGTAACGTTTCTTTTCACCTCTCTAGGAAACCAAGCTAGTCGATCGCAACGGTAGCGCCACAAATCTGTGACGTCATGGGTTCCGCTACGAGTATGGCGGACGATAGCGGACGTAACCACCGCTACCCCTAGGAAACCAGTACTTGAGTGGGCACCCAAATTAACATCGAGAGTCGCCGTACGCTAACGCCGTTGGGACTTTGGACTCCACACATTTAACGAGCACGTCTGTCTCAGTGTACCCGGGACAATCCGTGATTAATTGTGAATTTCCCTACTATTTAATATACACATCCGATTTATACTATGACTGGAAGTAGCTGGGATTCGAACCTCCGCACAAGCTTCAAACTCAAGGCTGACGTTTCAACCACTAAGGCACTGAAGGGCCAACGTGCTGAAAGACTAATAACAGTCCCTGGACAAATTATTAGACGCAATGTATTTTTTTTAGTAATTTTATGTTTCTTAAGAGTTTTTATGCAATAATGGTATATTTAAACTACAATATTATTGATTTTTATTTTAAAGAATTGTTGTAGACTACATATTTGTATTTATTTGATTAAGATTAATTTATATTAATTATAAAAAACAAATCAATTTAAAATAATAAAACGGTACAATATCACCCGGTAATTAATATTTTACATGAAATCTTGCAGTGCGTCTAATAATTTGTCCAGGGACTGTAGCAGCACTGAAAAAAAATGCGTTTTATTTATGCAAAATATGTATTATGTAAAATTATGTATTCTAAAGTAATTAATTTTCAAATTTATGCTTTAGATATATTAGAATTTTTTTTTTGTAAACCTTTTCTAACAGTTTAAAAAAATCAAGTTAAAATAAAAAGCCGAAATTTATCCATTCTTCTAACTAAAACAGCAAATTTCGTTCCACATTTTCTGTAATTCAAAATTTGAAAAAAAATATTTCGAAATGCCTAATTCATACTTTAGTCATACTAATATAAGTCATTAAAAAGGGAACATTTCTACAGCCCATGGTAAGGAAATCAAAAAAAAATTATTTGCCTCATTCGTCGGCCAAGTTCTTAAAAAAATATTCGTCCTTGAAATTTTGTTAAATTTTTTATCTGAGAAATAAACAAGAAGTTCTTAAAGAACTAATATAGCCTACTTTCCTGTTACTTAAATACTTACTGAAATTCTAATCGGGAAACAACTAGGTTCCCAACAGTAAATATCAACAACCGTTTCTACACTAGATTTATACACGTTAGAAAAAAAATCGCTAAACGCAGCATCCAGCTATAATTTAAACTTCTAAAAGCCAAAATCAACTATTTTCTTTAATATTCTTTCGCAATTTAACTTAATATTATTTATCGTCTGCTCGATTTATTTGTAGTTCGAAAAATAATTAAATATTTATGAATAACAAAAGTAATGAAACTACTACAAACTGCATTAAAAAATAAGAAATGTAAATTAAAACTAAGCATAATTGTATGCAAAAAATATGCCTTACTGCTTTCTTAGTAAATTAATGAACAATCAAAGAATCACATTGTGCTACATTTTATGACGTCATTCCAAACTGATTCATGAACTGCTATTGCTGATTCATGAACTATTTTGCGTTAAATATTTTATAATTTTAATGCTAATTCAATGGGAAATTCGCCGACTGATAGTAGATTTATGTCCGTCCGGACGTACAAACAGGCGGACAAAAAGTAAGAAAGTTTGGTCTCTGAGGTCATAGCTTTTTAACAAAAAAAGAATTTTTAAGAAAAATCATTGAGGTGAAATCACCAGGTGACGCGCGGGAGAGATTTATTTATTGTGGAAAATTACAATTAACAATTATTTAATTGTTAACCGTAGTAGTAACAATTAATTAATTTTCAATTGTTTTGTTAATTTTAATTAAAAATAACAATTAACCACTTTTTTATTCGTCTTAAGTCTAAGACTTACAGCTTAATTTTTTAAAATCTTTACTCATTTCCGTTTTAATACAGAAAGTTAATTGTTAGTTTTAATTGTTTCATAAAACAACTTAAAAAAGTTAATTGCAATTATTTTAATTGTGAGTTACAATTGACATAATTTAATCAAATTAATTTAATTGCAAGGTGCAATTAAAAGTTTATTTACGATTAGTTTAGTTGCCCTAGTAGCAATTTTTCATCGACCGATAATCGAATTTTCATCGTTCACCGGTGAGCCGATGAGAATTCGAATATCGGATTTTCGCTGAAAATTGCCCGATTGCTCGATAACTGCTCGGTTATGTCCTCATGGGCGAAGAACCTACGGCGAGTTTTTCCGATGAGATTCCGATCAAGTGTCAAGAAGAAATCGATAAGAATCCGATGAGTAGTAATCGAAATCACATCGTCCGATGAAATTTCGAACACTTTCCGATTAAATTCCGAACAGTTTACGACATGTTAGTACAAAAGTTTTAAACGAGATGGTGCCACTATTTTTTCTGTTAGGTAATATTTCGAATTTTTAGGAGGGAGACAGAACCCCCAATCTCGGGCTCCGCGCTCTTGACTTGCAACTGGAACTATGCGTTAGACCTCACGGCTATGGACGCTTGCACTGTATTTGAGTTTAAATAAAGAGGTCAAAAGGTTGATCGTTAAAGAAGTTTTATGTTATTGATTAAGAAATTTTAATTTTTCTTTTACAAGTTGCAAACTCCTTTTAAATAAATTTAAGTAACAATACTAATAGAAATATGTTAAATTTAAAAATAACTCTTGGTAACTTACGTATTGAAAAATTGTTTGGTTCATAATATTTATTCAAAAATCTATTTTCTTTAAGTTAAGTTTTTCAAAAATTAATCATGGCCAAAAAGTTAAAAATTAATTTTAAGTAAATAAAAGAAATTAGTTATCGCACAGTAAAAATATTTATCTTCACACGCAATTAAAAATGTTGTGTGTAAGTAAATAAAAAATAACTATTATCAGTTTGAACATAATAGCCTTCGGATATGAAGTTTTCGAAATAATTTAACGCAATTTGTATGTACTAAAATAAAAAAAAAGCCACATTTTTCGGTTTCTTATCGTTACGATATCGATTCGTCATAATTTTCCGATGAAACGTACATTGATTGAGTTTTCACCTTTGACCGATATCGAATCGATGACTTTTATCAATAAAATTTCGTTCCCCGATATCGCCTCGTGCACTTTCGGATTACGGATGCGATCACCGGTGAGTTTTCGCTGAATCCGATGAACGATCGATGATCGATCGAGCAAATTTCGAGAAACAATGCTACTAGGGTGTAATTAATTTAATTGCAATTACTTTTTTAGTGAATTAACAAGATAATTGACAAATTAATTGATTAATGCCCAACACTGCTTTTAATTGAGGGCGATGTAAATTCTAAGGAGACAATCTCTTATCATCTCACTAAACATGATTTATTTGGACTCCATCTTTTACATTAAATTAAGAGGCCATACAAGGCTAATAGTTAATAGTAATATTTCTGGATTAAAATTAAGGTTGTTCATTGAAAGTTCGTAGAGCATGCAGAGACGACCTTCCTAGAGGAAAAGTGTGGGTCTTCCCTAGAGGAAAAGTAGAATGGGAACATTGCGCTCTATTGGTTCATTCTTTTCCATGGCTCCGCCCATTCATATGTTTTGCTTCTCGTAAGCTGAGTTGAATTGTTTATTTCTGATAAGTGTTCTATAAGGGTTGAATAATTTACGTCGCACTAGAATTACAAGCACATGAGAGCTATTTGCGACGGGCCTTATATTTTTGAACCACGGTCTGAGATGATCTGAGAAAATGTGATTAATAGTAATGAAATTTGCGTAAATTGTTTTTGTGGAAACAAATGTTTCTTTCCTTTTTAAACCAAAATTTTTGTGTACAAAATTACTTCAACATGATATATTTTAAAGTTAGATCGCCCACTTCAAGAGCTAGGAACCGGTTGTATAATATTTGTCCTGGGTTTTAATATTCTTAATAATCAAGAGCGACAAAATCAAGTTTTCAGTATTTAACTAATCATTATTGCCTCCTGCGTTGAGAGACTAAAACCGATTAGATGGTCGGTTTGAAGGTACTGTGTCGAATGTGCGGACTAGGGAGTAAGGGACGTACGAACCAATGTATCTCTGTACCGTATGGGACCTTTGAGTATGCAAAAAAATCGCAATGCTATTTCAGGACTCTATCACTATAAATAAGGGCTTAGAGTAAATCATATTTTGGGACCCTCCATTCCAAGTATTTCGTTGTTGATCAGTGGATTTTCCAATTTCTGTTTTGTTTGACAACCTTGCATTTGGAAAACTTAGGAATCAATAGATATCAACTAAGCCGACTGAGTAGTTTAGTTTAGTTTGAATTATCGTCGCACTAGAGCTACACGAAGGCTATTGGCGACGGGCGTCGTAATTTAGAACCACAGTCAGGCGACAGCATATTTAACGTGCACTCCCTCTACACGGGGTATTATTCGTCGAACATTTTTGGCTGCACGGAAAGTTTATAGGTCGTCCTGCTTAGTAATAAAAAGCCTTCTCCCACTTATAGGTTCGTGAGGGTTTTGTGTCTGATAAGGACAATGGCGACTCTGCCATTACCAATATGTGAACACAATTGCAATATAAAACTCGAGTGCTTAAATTTATGAACATCATATGCAATTGTTTCAAAAGCAATCACTGAACAAAATATCTTCTCAGAAAGTGCAAAACCATTTTAAAGCTTTATTTATTATTTCAGGTTTTGATTAATCTGAATTTCATGCTGCATTTTAAAACAAATATATTTAACCATGAAATAATTTAAATATATTTTTAACCAGTGATGTATTTTAGGGCATATCCAATTATAGTTACAGGATGAATATACCCTTATATTTTTATTAAAGAGTTTATTATTTTCAGAAAAATAAATGATGCCAAGAAAAAATAAACGGTCCATCGGCCGAGTCAATTTTTGAACAATCGGCGTCGGCCAAAAAGTGCCATCGGTTTAACCCTAATTGCTGCATAAAAGATTTTAATATCAGTTAATAATTCCCTAAAGTTTAAGATGAAATATTGCAAAAAAAGCTTACATAATTGAAATTAAAGGAACTAATGCACACTGGTTTCAACTTTACACACGAATGTTGATCTGAATAAGAATTTTTTTTTTTACTTGCTTACTTGCTGCCTCAGATTTTATATTTAGGATCCTCACTTATTTCAGAGTGAAATCGCCAGCCTATCGCATTTATCTAATAAAAATGTAATCTAGTAAAAATTAAATATTTCTATATAAGACATGAAACTTATATTTTTCTATTTTTACTACAAGTGTATTAAAATTTGTGACACAGAAAAAAGGAGGTTGAAAATAATAAAGTTAATTCATTAGGGTGTATGTTATGGTTAAAAAAATTGAATAGACTGGAAATTGGCAAATGTTACTCCATTGTACAAGAAAGGGCCTAAATCTAATCCGGGTAATTACAGACCAGTTAGTCTTTTTTACATCTGTTTTAGGTAAAGTTTTCGAAACACTGTTGAAAATGCGTATAATGACTTTTTTGGAAACTAATAATTTGCTTTCAGATAATCAATTTGGCTTTAGAAAAGGCAGGTCTTGTACAACTAATCTTTTAAAATTTTATGACATTGTTACAGAAGAGATTGATGAAGGCAATATGGTTGATGTTATTTACATCGATTTCCAAAAGGTTTTTGATAAAACTCCTCATGAAGCTTTGTTATTTAAGTTGAAAAGATTTGGGTTAGGAACAGCCGTGGTCCGTTGGATTAAAAATTGTTTGACGTTGACCAATAGAAAACAAAGGGTTCACATTAATGGTAAGTACTCTGATTGGAATGAAGTAGTAAGTGGAGTGCCTCAGGGCTCTGTACTAGGGCCAATTTTATTTATTATGTTTAATGATGATATCAGCTGGGGGTTGAATAGCAAGTTAAGTATTTTTGCAGATGACTTAAAAGTGACGAGTACAGTACATTCTGTTGAGCAAATCGAGCAGTTACAAAATGATTTTACGAAAATTACTGAATGGGCTTCAAGGTGGCGGGGCATGTTTCAGTGTTAACAAATGCCAAACCTTGCATTTGGGTAAAAACAATGTTAAACATTCTTATGTTTTACAGGGAGAAAGTATCCAAGATAATGAGTTTGTTAGAGATTTAGGAGTTTTGGTGAGCAATGATTTCAAAATGAGTAAACAGTGTGTTGAAGCAAGTAAGAAAGCCAATCGAGTATTGGAATATATTAGAAAAAGTATCACTTCTAAATCTAAGGAGATCATTTCGCCATTGTATAGGGGTTTGGTAAGGCGACATCTGGAATATGCTGTTCAGTTTTGGTCTCCCTTCCTCAGAAAAGATATAGAGTTGCTTGAAAAAGTTCAGCATAGGGCTACAAAAATGATTAAGGGTCTATCTGGTATTGATTATGATAACAGATTAAGATCTTTAAACATGTATTCCCTGGAAAATAGGAGAGCTAGGGGTGATTTAATTCAGTTATTCAAGTTCATAAAACAGGGAGGGCTTAGGTTTTACCTTAAATAGCCGGACCAGAGGACATGATCAGAAATTGAATAAATCATGCTTTAGAAGGGAGGTAAGAAAAAATTATTTTTACAATAAAGTTGTCAATGAGTGAAATGCTTTATCAGATTATGTGGTGTATTCGAAGAGAGTAGAAGATTTTTTAAGAAAGAATCCCGATAGTCATTGGAAACTGGTAAAGTATTAGATTTATTTTGGACCAACCTTTCTGGGCCTCTGGAATGTTGTTGGTCGACAATTGTTGTATTTGTATTTAAATTATTAAGTTTAATTGGGGTTTAAAATATAAGTTTGTGAAGGGTTTAAGTTAGGATATGTCACGTATATTACGCTTAGTTGTATATGTTGGTTCAACAACGTAACTTCCTCCCCAACACCTGAAAATGACACCATTCGATATTCTAATCTTTAAAGGATTGACACCCTAACATTTTACACATACATAACAGCCAGGAGAAAAACATAACAAAAGATAACACAGTTATTTATTGCATAATCACAAAATCCTAGTTGCTTTCCAAGTACAAAACATAACATGCAACTAATTTAAACAAATATTTGCACATAGATATTGAGTCCATGGTCCCATTGTACATAACAGTTATTTATTGCATAATCACAAAATCCTAGTTGCTTTCCAAGTACAAAACATAACATGCAACTAATTTAAACAAATATTTGCACATAGACATTGAGTCCATGGTCCCATTGTACATAACAGTTATTTATTGCATAATCACAAAATCCTAGTTGCTTTCCAAGTACAAAACATAACATGCAACTAATTTAAACAAATATTTGCACATAGACATTGAGTCCATGCTCCCATTGAACATAACACATTTATTGCATAATCACAAAATCCTAGTAGCTTTCCAAGTACAAAACATATAATGCAACTCATTTAAACAAATATTTGAACATAGACATTGAGTCCATGGTCCCATTGAACATAACACAGTTATTTATTGCATAATCACAAAATCCTAGTTGCTTTCCAAGTACAAAACATAACATGCAACTCATTTAAACAAATATTTGCACATCGACATTCAGTCCTGATTTTATTCTGTCTGTGATACGTATTGATATATAGCTTATTAAAAAAAGAAGAGAAATAATTATAAACCCATACAAAAATTAGAAAAAATAGTAAATTAAATATTAAAAGTGGAATTTTCGGAGGCAAACAAAACAAAATTTTGCAGCATAAAAAAGTATATTGTCATCTAAACTTATCTTTAATAAAAGAATGCGCTTTGAATTGAGTAAATAACGATGAAACTAAGAAAAAAGGATCAAGGATGGTACATTATATAATTCTTAGGATCAATCCCTTAACATTTTCTAAAAAACAAACATATATTGGACCTTCTCAAAATTTATATCTCTTTAGAATTATAAAAAATTACTAACTAACAAAAATTAGATTTTTATACGTGTCATTATTTATATTTCTGGTAAAAAAAAACCTGCATCGCTGTGTGAATTTATAATTTAAAAGGGATTGTCAGTCCCCATTGAGCTAATGCATTAGTTTTGGAATCACAACATCCGCAGAAGTATTGCTTTGCCATGTTAACCATTTTTCCCCACCCCCCAATCAACATAACATCAAAATGAAACAAATTTGAAACGAAAATGTTATCTAGTTATTTAATTATAGATTTTTAAAGTTTTAAAATGCCAAAAATATACAGCAGATGGCGACACTATTTTAAAACTTTATCAATTAATAATTAATTAACCGGATGTTATTTTCTTTTTAACATTGTTTTAAATTGATGTTATAATGATTCCCATACTTGGTGAAAATGGGATAACATGGCAAATAAATTCTCTTTTGCAAAAATTGTGATTTCAAAACTAATGCATAAGCTCTATGGGACTTACAGTCCCTCCTAAAGTATGTTTAATTTTTGTAAATATAACAAAAGTGAGAACAACCAATTTATCAGCATTCTTAGCCAAACACATAATAGTGCACTCTCTCTGCTTCCCTTTTTTTCATAGCGTATCTAGGAGCTCCAAAAATATCAATTCTCTTGTTCTTAGCCCTTTTAAGAGATGAAAAAAAAAATACTCATCAATAATTTGAATTTCGAAATTTTAATAAGAGTATAATGTTTTAACCATTATACAAGGTATATAGTAGTTTAATTTTATTGTAAGAGTACACTTTTCACTTGAGTAAATAAGGAATGGCACTGCGTAAAAAAAGTAGGAGGATGGTCTATTTACGTAATTCTCATGATCGTTCTGTGAACATTTTCCAAAAATAAACATATTTATAGGATCATGAAATTAACTTCACTTTAATTCTTAATTCGAATTAAAGAAATTTTGAAAACATTATAGGTATTTTCACACGCGTCATAAATTATTTATTTTTCTGGTTTTAAGAAAAACTGTATAATTATGATTTTTTATTTAAAAGTGTTATTCAGGGTAATTGTAAGACGATTTTCCCGGCATTTATAGCCAAAAACATAGGCCCCCCTTTTTTATGCAGTGTGTCTTGAGCAGACTTCAATTTTTCAATTCGGAGCATACTTCAATTTTGTACACTTTTTTTTTTTTTTAGCTTTTAATGCTTTATATAGAGAGAAAAATAAACGAGGGGAAAAAACAGGCCCCAAATGAGTGACCCACGGGACTGAAATAACGGACAATCTATTTCTTCCGGTATTTCCTCTCGTACGTGTGCACGAGTTTTTCCAGCACGGGTGCGAGGCCGTATGCGCGGATGTGAAACTTCCTCCTCTGGCGCACGTGGTACCACTTGCGGCGCAGCAGCTGCCACGACACGCCCCCGCCGAACTTGCGCGCCACCTGGGGCCACACGAACGGCTCCTCCTCCTCCCGCAAGATCTGCAAAAACAGAAAAAATATTTAACAAAAATTTAATTAAATAAATTTTACAAAATTAAATCGTCACTTGAGTAGTCACCCAACTCAAGTGCAACATCGTACGCAACGTTGGGATTTGAGCATATTTAACGTACACACCCTCCACACGGTTTATTGTTCGTCGGAAATTTTTGGCTGCTCGGCCGTTTATAGGTCGGCAGTTATATAGGCGATACCCGGACACGAACCTGACACCTTCCGTATGCATGGCGAACGCCTTAACCGACTGGGATCCTAAGTCCCCAGGCCAGGGAATAGAAGGATCTACCCATAGAGTTAATGTCGAATAAGTCCGATTGACTGCGGGTCTCCAAACCAAAGTGCTTCTGTGTTAATCCAATAAGAAAAAATATTTTCTAAGCCACATTTCTCCGGCTGTATTGGATATTTTTACAAACGTGTTTTTTTTTGTCAAAAATACAGCCGATTTACAGGTCTCTTTATTTCTATAATCCCACTTTTTTTTAAATGGTTTCGAATATTTTGTGTAAAATTATTTATTGTAAATTTAAAAAATATTCGAACTCATTTAAAAAAGTGGGATTATAGAAACCTGTAACTCAGTTACATCTATCATATGAAAAACCGTTTGTAAAAATATTCAATACAGGAGGGAAAATGTGGATTAGATAATATTTTTTTTCATTGGATTAACACAGCGGCACTTTGATGCGGTTTGGGGACAAAATATCGCGGCCGAAATATCGCGGGATAAAATATCGCCTAAAGTAAAAGTAAGTGGATTTAATGGATTATAAGGTGTTAGGCAGTGGGAGGGAGTTCGATGGTAAAATGGTTTTGCACTACATACTTATCCAGTAATTTGTGATGAAGTTCGGTTATTAGAGCCTGAATTTTTATAAAAATGTATTTTAAGTCGTGCATTTTTATGCATTTTTTGTTATGACCATTTAGTTACGAGGTAGGTTTAATGGGTTAAGGTTATATATTTCAACTTGATTTTTATAAATCCCATTAAATTTGCCTAAAATATTGCGTCGATTAAAGTAAGTGAATTCGTGTGTGATTTTCAAGGTAGTTATGAGATGGTAAAATTATATAGTGCTTTGTACAAACGTGCGTATATAAATATTTTATATATTGTATGGTATGGTGGGTATATATATGTATGGTGGGTATGGTATATGTATGAAGTGGTACGTACGTTTTGTTTGGTATGGTATGAATGGCTTGGTACGTACGTTTTGTTTGGTATGGTATGAATGGCTTGGTACGTATGGTTTTTTGGTACGGTATGTGTGGTACGGTATGTGTGCGCGAATATAGTAACCCTAGCTCAGTGCCGACCCCCTCTTCAGGCTGACCCAGCTGGTTTGGCGAAGTAAGAGGGGGACAATTCACGCCAAAACAAGTGTCAACTTTTATGTGAAATGCGTAGTTCGTAGTTGGTCCCTAAATGCTGGACACTTGTTTTTTTCCCTCTTCGTTCAAAATGGTTATCAGGGTTTGGGGGTAAGAAATGAATAGGATAAAACATTACCTTATGCGCCATGTTAACGGTGACTTTGAAACACAGTAGGATGTTTTTAATCAAAAAAAGAAAACTAATATTTGATTCTTATGATTTTACCTAAAATAATACAAATCGTTTAACATTATAAATATTTAAAAGGGTTTATCCAAATAAATACCGGGAATTAGATTGTAGTTGTTAGATTAAATAGCTCTATGTACATTGTACAGACTATTTATAACTTTTTATTTTTATTTGTATCAATCTTAATCTGTGTTTAGTACTGAAAAACAATTGTTAACCCCAAAATATTTTCTTCTGGTGACTTGTAAGTGTACAACAACTAACTTTTGGTTGTATAATATCTACCCAAAAATAAGTTGTTGTACTGGATACTGTGGATACCACTGGATATTGTTAGGGTAAGATGACGAATGTATCTATCTCTGCTCTTTTAAATTTTTGACTTAAAATGCATTCAAAAGAAAAAAACTGCTTCATCGAGTAAGAATGTTGAAAGTCGAACAGCTTATACGACGAGCACTGCTTTTTTATTTTTAATTCAATATATTTCATTAATCAAGATGTAATTACATTATAAAGACATAATGGTTTTCTATGGGACTTAACATTAGAAAGTTAAGAATGAACACTTTTTAATTGATAGTGGAGACCCGAGGCTAGATTTCCACGTTTGTTTCTTTTTTATTGTATATTTGTTACTTTTATTTATTTTGAGGAAAATATGATAACGTTGCCTTTTTTACATGTTATCTACAAAATAACATTGATAATTTTCTAAAAGGTAAATACATTTTTTGGTAGCGAGTGGTTAAATTCAAGCACGTTGAGCTGGAAAACATGCGCCATATTTACGGGATACATTTTCCCAGACTGCCAAAAATGTACCCATAATATAGGTAAAATTGTTTTAAAAAGCCAGTTTACTATATATCAAATTGTCATTTAAAGGTCATTATCATTTAGATCATGATAATGACCTTTATCCTGCCATGTAACTGGTTTATTTTTAACTGTATGGTAGCTGTTTATATATAAATTAAATAAAGTTAATTAATATCATTTTGAAATTAAGTAAATTGCGTAATTTCCCTTTTTGTAAAACTTTGGTACTTATTTCTAGGGATGGTCTAAAGTATTGCTATGCAAAACATCAGTGCATATCACATGCACTGAAGTTGGGAGAGATTGATACTCTTTATGCCAAGCCATAGCCAATTTACTTAAGTTTTTGGATGTGTTGCTTCACAAACCAAGCAGACATTTGGGGCCCAAACGGCTCATTTCCAATACAAGGCCTGGTGGAAAACTTACCCCATGGGAAAACTACCCCCGGCCTCCCCTACATTTTTAAGAACCAAAAAAAAAACATTAACTGCTAGCTGAAACTCGTGATTATGTTGCATATTGAATGAAGAAATAACCGTAAAAAGTTGTAAGAGTTTACAAATTTACGAGAATTTACAGTTTTACAAGAGTTTATACTTCAAATTCTGAATTTCTCACATCCATAAAATTGATATGAACTACACATTTGTGCCAAATTTGAAGGCGATCGGAGGTCTAGTTTCAGAGTCTATATATAAAGCACATGACATACACAAACACACACCCATATTTTCATATTTATTATTATAGATAGGAATCCTAACATATAAAAATCAGGACTACCGGACATTTCGTATAGTAAACCTTCTCTGAGTCTCTATTTACTGGACCCTCTTGTATTAATCAATATAGTATATAAAGGGCAAAGTCCTGACTGACTGACTGACTCACTCATTCATTCACGTATCAACGCCGAGCCCAAACCACTGGAGGTAGAGCTACCAAATTTTAGGAAAATATTCTTTTTATATCGTAGGCGTCATTTAATAAGCTTTTTTTTTTCGAAATTTGGATCCGAACGGGAAATCAAAAACGTGAGTCGATTTCTCAATAGGAATAGCATTGTTATAAAACTTTTAATTTATAAATTTCGTTTTCTAATTTGAAACAAATTTCAGCGTGGACAGCGTGAGCAAAAATTAAGTATAAACACGTTAGAGCACGTGAGTTTAATTTGTAGGATTGTTATTTGGATATCATTATTTTGTTTTATTTATAGAATTTAAATCTTTTGAAAAATTTTGTAACCGAATTTAATTTAATTGATGTTTACAAACATTAAAAAATGAAGATATTGCTACAATGTCTGATGACAGTAAAGGCGATAACTATTCTAGATATAATGAATACTTCGAAGAAATGTCGATTCCCTCTACGTATAGCGTATGTATTTTATGTTTATGAAACTGGAAATTTGTTACAGATGATGTAATGGTCGATTGAATTTCGGTATTGGCAGCTTTTGACGAAGTTGAAAATTTAACGTAAGGTAGCTATTTGCATCCATCCAGTTGTATGGGTTAGGGTTAGTTTGAATTATCGTCCACTAGAGCTATACACGAGGGCTATTGGCCACGGACGTCTTAATTTAGAACCACAGTAAGGTGACGAGCCGACACCTGAGTAGGCACCCAATGTAACTTTTAAGGACGACATCGTGCGTAGAGTCGGGACTTTGAAAAATATTTATCGTGAACTCCCACCACACGGGATATTATGCGGGAGACAGGACATTTTTGGCTGCATGGGCCGTTTATTGGTCGGCAGTTATTTTGACGATGCCCGGACTCGAATCTGGGACCTATCGAATGCAAGGCGAACGCCTTTAGCGACTTGGCTCCCCATCCCTGTCGAGTGGTCGAATATGGAGATTAATGGTTTGGGAATTTTTGGGTGTAAGAGGGCAAATAGAAACTGGCCATTATATATCAGCTATTTTGACAATTTTAACACGGCCTAGGGGAAAATCCTCAAACTTCCAGAAGAGCCTGATTACAATAGGACTTCGATTTTTAAAAATTAATACTTTAACTAGAATGTGAGGAAATTATAGTATACCGATGGAGTGCTGACCGGTGGAGAAGGGATCAATTGGTACGAAATAAATGTTTACTTAAAAAAACAATCACGTTTTTAAGGGTACACCCGTGCAACGCCGTGTTTATAAAGCTAGTATAACAATTTCCGGAAACGAAACTAACTTCCATGATGTTAACTAAGGGAGAAATGAGATAGAGTGTTTCATATAAATAGTATACACAAAGTTTACTTATTGTTTCTGAACTTGTTGGTGTGCTTAAGTATTAATAAGCTTTACGTTTGTGTGTAGAAAACTTCTGGATATTGTTATTAAAAATTATTTTAATTCAATGTGAAGCATTTTTTCGCTTGTGATCTTACAAAAAACGTTCCATTTAAATTAAAGACAATATAAAAAAGCAGAAATGTGGGGCTTACCAACACCTAAGCCAACCAACAAATTCGGAATCAGTAGGTAAGCAATTGTGAATGCTAGTCATGAAACAATCTATCCAATTTCTCCATAGGTTAACAGTGGAGAAGTTATTTTCGGAAATTCATCTCCCTTTCAGTGAATCAGTTGTACTCACCCTGACGAGTCGCAGTATGTTCTTCGGCCTCCACTTTGCCCCTCTGAGCTGCGTGGCGAGCCGCTCCCCCCAGTAGCTGCGGCACTGGGACGCATTCCTCGTGGGCACGAGGGAGGACACGGCCGCCCAAGGCACCTCGTCGATGAAGGGGAGCTCGTCCTGTCCAACGCCCGACACTTGAGCGACGGCCGCCTTCAGGGAGGCCACCTCGGCCGAAGACCACGGCCCCGTGCGCACGGCCTCCTCGTGCCAGATCACGGCGGCGCGAGTCGACTCGCCGCTGCGGCCTGAAAGCATGGTTATGTTAGGAAGAATGGTTAGGCCTAGAAAAATGGTTAGTTTTGAATTGAAGAGTACAGGGGAAGAACCCCTTCATTGCTGGTTGATGTCCAACCCTATCAACTAGCCCGATCTTCAATTCTCGAATCAACTGTAGTGCTTGTTTTGACCGAGCCACCAACCCTGTCGCAAACTTTTGGACTAATGCAAATTTTGATCGTTTGTATATATACTGGTGTCTTGATGCATACGGCTCACTTTCTGGCTACACATAACCACTCTTTGGCCCATTTCTGCAGCGTCTTGATTTTTTGGAGGTTAATTTAATTCGAGTTGGTGTTTTTACAGTAATAAATTTCCTTTGGTTTTGAAATCTTTTCGCCTCAATTCCTTTTGCGTTTTACGAGGGTTCATGCGTTGAACAATTGCATAGGAATCTGTCTGCATCAGGTCTGATTCAAGTAGATAGCAAGTCATCGCCTAAACTGGTGTGAAAAAAATACAGTTTTGCCTTGGTTCTTATCGCGCGGGTCACGGGATTACTATCTCTATGATCGAGATTTATGCCAGACAATAGTCTGACGTTCGAATCGCGAAAGAAGAACCAAAGGAGAAACCGGTTTCCGATCGTCACTACTCGCCAAGCCGACGTCAGTACGGACAGATTCCCTGTGACGAAAAGAAGAGACGGGGTTGTTTCACGTCGTGAGTGGCAACAACTCCAGAAGTCTTGTTTTCATTTTTTGTCTGAAATGAGAATGTTTCAGTCGATGCAACGCTGTAGTTTTCATTTGTATACGTACTGGATTTCATGTGTTGCTTCGGTTTCACTCTCAAAATGACCGATATAGATAAAAAGAATTTTTTTCTTTCCGTGCAAGCTTTCTTTAACAACTGTTTTGAACTACCAACAGCACAGCAAGAAGTTGATATTTAAAAAAAATAATAAGTAAAATATGCTTGAAAACTCATTTTCGAATACCAAAACATAAGTTATTCCAGGCAACAAATGACATTAAAGTACTTGAATGACGAACCGTTGAAGCTGTTGCCATCTACGACGTGAAACAACCCCATTACTTTTGTTTTGGTATTCGAAAATGAGTTTTCTAAGAATATTTTTCTTTTTAAATTTATAAAATGCCAACTTATTGCTGTGCTGTTGGTTGTTCAAAACATTTGTTAAAGAAAGCTTGCGTAAAAAGATTTTTTTTTAAATCTATGGTAGTCACTTTGGGAGTGATACTTAAACAACCAATGAAATCGCAAGATACTTGGAAAATGAAAATCAGAGCGCTACAACATAGGAAACATTCCCACTGCGTTTGACAGTGTCCACTAGGGTGGCTCGAAAAAGACTTTTTTTCGAAAATCAAAAACGGCTAGTGCGGAAAAGTTGCCTTTTGGCAAGGCCATTAATGGGGTAAAATCTTAACTAAATCAAAAAATATCTTCAGGTGCCCAAATGACCTTGAACTTTAGCCATTTTCTGAAAAATCGGCTAAAATGTGTTTGAAATCCCTATAGCTTCAAAATTATGAAGGTTAAAAATTATTTAATGAAGAAAAATAGTAGTTTGACACTTCAACTTGCATTTAAAACCAAAAAACCGTTAAAAAATTCATAATTACTGTATCTATTGACCCGTGAAGCAGCCCCCTGCTTAACCCCACAGTATCTACATAAAATGTGGTAAAAACGGTGCAGCTGACCCGAAAAATGTTGCTTAGGTTTCTGTCAAACAGAAAGAAACCTCTCAAATATTTTATAGATATTTTTAAGTTTTAAAAAGATGTCTGTGTCATTTCGATAAATTTCCAGCAGGCCCGTCGCGTGGGCGACTGCAGCAGTCACCCCATTTGTAGCTTCTTTACAGCACTATTTGCGTTTTTCTAACCAACATATGAAATTCTCCAAGAAACTTTTCTTCAAAAGAGTTGGAGTTTTGAATTCTATCAATCATCCCACAATAGTTATGCACCCATAGAGGCCCATCAAAAGGGGGCACATCTGGATTATGAAGTGCACTGTTTTAAATAAAACGCATCACATAAATCGACACTTAAGTTCCCCTCGGAATGCATTGAAACCCACATATTAACATTAAATCAATCGTCAAGTACCCATTTGAGGAGGTTTTGTTTCACTCCTCCCCCCCCCTATCACCCCCTATTAGTCTTGTTTGATGATGGGACGTTGGCATATGAGGTAGTCAATATTGCGGAGAAGTCGGAAAAAAACTAGAGCCTTGCGAAAAGATGCTAGTCGTAGAATTTCAGAAAATTGAAGTAACTTTTAGCCGGATATTAATGAAAATCTATTAAGTACAGATCAAAGATACCTTTATAATATGTGCATTGGTATTTCTGAAGGATCCATTTCTGCCAGACTAGCACACAAAGATCCAGGAAAACTAAACCATTCCAGATGGTTAACCACTGCCAATAGAATTTTACGTTTGTACGTTGCAACATTGGAACCATCAGAAAACTTACAAATTTTAGCATAATTTGTCGTTAAGAGGACGCCATTTGGAATCTCCAAGTCAACCCTCTAGATTTTCCGAAATCCAGATGGACCATAATATGCAGTTTATCGCCTTTCGCTGTAATGAATACGATTGAGTGTGTCTATTCAGGCTAAATTGGCCCTCCACTATGACAGCGCTTCCCTGAAGGGGGTTTGAGGAGAGGGGGGTGAAAATCGCTGAAGGGGTTTTTGTCTGGAGCGTTGTGTTTCAGGCGAAAGAAGAATCCAAGGCAATAAGGGAAAAAACTGCCTACTGAAGTGGGCTCTGACCACATGCATGTGTATGTTTCCAATTTCTTACCTTATCAGTAAATGACTTTTTCCCAATAGTAGAATATTGGATGCACAAGACGAATAGTAATATTGACTGAGAACTTTGAAAATTATTTAAAGAAGCTTCGCTAAACAAAAATAGCACACATAGGAATCGTGTGAAAACTTAGATATCAATAATAAATTGGATGGTATCCGAAAACTAAAAATGGAATTACACAGGAAATTCAAAGGCGTTTTGCACCAATCTTGATCGATAATAAAATGTAGCTTAATTAAAAATGACGTATTTTTACTCAAATACGTATTTCAATTACCAAAAAAGAAATATAAGGTAATGAAAGTAATTGTGATGAGGTCGCAAATTCGAAATACATATTT
Source organism: Oedothorax gibbosus (assembly GCA_019343175.1). Taxonomy (NCBI): domain Eukaryota; kingdom Metazoa; phylum Arthropoda; class Arachnida; order Araneae; family Linyphiidae; genus Oedothorax; species Oedothorax gibbosus. Next base: position 1,296,868 of record JAFNEN010000372.1, read on the forward strand.
TGGTGTTTTCTACACGTTTTGGAGGTTGCTAATTCCGAAAAAGGGGTCATTGAAACGAGGATATTTTTTTGTATAAGTGTCTTTTTTGTGTTATGCTCAATTGTCTTTTTTTTAGTTGCCTTGGAGGGTTTGTGCCCCTGTCTATCTGAAACTACTTTTGGTGAAGGTTTTAGAAGGTTCTCCTGGTGTTGCTTTTTTTGCTTTTTTATTTCGTGCGCTTACCGTTGGCTCTATAATATTCCTATGTCTATTGGTTATTCAGATTCATTTCGCTCATTCGATTCATTTCGCTCTCTTTCTTATTTTTTTAATTATCATTTTAGATCTGATAGCAATATTTATTAAACTTGAGTTTTAAAAGAAACTGAAGTTATAAAGGTTATTCTAAAACCAAAAAAAATGATTCTAAGAGGCCATTTGGAAGCTGCGAGGCCCGTTTGCTTTGCCTAATTGGTAATCCGGTCTTGTGTGTTTCCTATTAGATCGCTAAACTTGTCAATACATTACTTTTTCACAGTATTGGATACAAGAAAAGTAGCATTGGAGACAGAAATTAAAAAATATTTTTCTTATGCTGAATAAAAATTAGCACTCATAATAAAAAAAATAAAAGCAATTGTTTGAAAACTTTAATATCAATAACAAAATTAGTTGGTACTAAAAAAAATTAATTACACATTAGAATAACAAAGGTGGTTTGCACTAATATTAATAAATAATACAATAATCTAATACAGACAAATAAAAATTATATACATTTTTTTTAATAAAAACAATAACCATATAATCGTGTTTTGTTTTAATTTTTAGTTGGCGCGTTTTTTTATAAGAAAAGTATTACGTATAATAGCTTTGTCCGTCCAACAATAAATCACCCACCGTCACACAAAGGAGTATTATAATACACTGTATTAGTTATAATTTCACACCCACATAGTTTTTAATTGCATTGTTGACAACATTTATTTATCATCAATAACTTTTCAAATAAAAGATATTACTATAACTAAACAGAATTGCTGTTTTGAACACTTGTTTTTCTAAAAGAATCGAAGTCTTTTCGGTCATTTTTTATAATCTTGTTGGAGGAGGGGGGGGGGGGAGATAATTACCCTATTCCCCCGCTGGATCCCCCACAGTCCTCATTGGAAGATAAGCTTTGTTTTATAAAGCCATTTTTGAATGCGTCACTAAGATGGAAAATACTTCAAAATTTTGTATATGATTTTCAAGGCTAATCTTTGATATTACTAATAGTTGAGTAAAAGGACTAATAATCAAAAGTAAGATTAACAGTCATAAAAATTTTAAATCTAATTTCCATAATGAATATACATTTTATGTTATGATAGTATACGACACCGTATTGGTACAGAGGCCCGAAAATCCAACATAATGGAGCTCTCATATCCTCACAAAATTGTGGAAAGTAACATTAAAACACTTTATTAATAATTCATCTTTGTTTTTACTATAGTTTACAAGCTCACGATAGTAGTAGGAAATATAAGGTAATTAAAGTATTGGCGATCAGGTTGAAATTTCGAAATGGGGAATGTGTGTTTTCTATACGATTTGGAGGGTATACTAATTTTAAAAAAATGGGTTTTTGAACACTTGTGCGTCTGTCAGGTCTGAAACACTCTACACCTGTTGGATGTCATAATAAGGTTTTCGTTAAAATCCCGTATGCGTAAAATGTTGCTTTTTGGTTTTAAAGTAATTAAAAGTCACTCATTTTTCACATCCCCAGTTTTTAATTAATCATCTTTTGAGAATGCTTGAAAATAACTAATTAACTATCATAACTAACCACAGATAAAATTATAAGACAACTAAAGGTTGTGCTGTTTTTCAATAAAGACAACATGATATGGTAACAAATGAAATGACATAGCCAAAAGGCTGACCAAAGAAATGAATCTAAATCTGTGTTGTTGTTATTGTTTTTTAAATATTTTTTTTAATGTGTCCATTCAACTAACTAGCTTCTCTCAGTGCACCCTCTTTTCTCTATGTTCAGTGAATACTATGAAAAACCAGATAAGGTTAGGGGTCCCCTGGGTCCTATGACTACAAACAGGTGAAAATGGATGGACGATTTTTGAGCTGATTGTCTAAAAAAGACATGGTTGATGGTTGGGGTAATATATAAAGATAGAGACAATAGTTCTTGGGGCAGTTATAATCACGAATTTTGTTTGAATTATTTAAAACAGTTTGGTAACTCAGATTAATAATCTTTAATTAAGTGCTCGTATAATACTATTAAAAATTCAGATACCCTCACTCTTTAAAATATGTAATCAGTACTGCAACTATTACAACTAATTATAGTTATTTACCAGAACAACCATTTGTAGGATGTTTACTTTTATCTTAATAATGATGTATAAAAATTCGTAAATGAGGACATGCATTCGAAGCGAAAATAGCACAGTAAATGTTATTGTAAATCTAAAGTCATTTCTGAATGCGTCACGAAGATGGAAAATACTTCAAAATTTTGTATATGATTTTCAAAGTTAATCTTTGATACGACTAATAGTTGAGTAAAAGGACTAATATTCAAAAGTAGGACTAATAGTCATAAAAATCTTAAAATATAATTTCCATAATGGATATACATGTTATGATATTGTATGACACCGTATTGGATCAGAGGCCCGAAAATCCAACACAATGGAGATCTCATATCCTCACAAAATTGTGAAAAGTAACATTAAAAACTTAATAAACCAATACAAAAAATATATATCACAAGGCAACACCAAGTCTATAAGGATAACCGTAATTAATAGTTTATTTAAAAATGTCTTCGCTCAACGGATACAGAAGTTACTTTCAGCATCGGGGCCAAAAAAAAAATTAAAATGTTCATATTCTTATGCAGCCATGAACTATTTTTCTAATATGCATACAATTTTTAAAGATAATGTGTCGAATTAATTTAGAATGCCATAAAATACATCAAAGAACAATACTAGTGCAGTGGGGAGGGGCATGTTGAAAATATTCCGATGTCTATACTCTATTGGTTATTCAGACGAAATTTTTCTTCTTATTTTTTTCTTAATTATCATTTTTGAATTAAAAGTAATTTTTATTAAAATTGAGTTTTAAAAAAAACTTGAAGTTAAAGGTTATTCTAAAACAAAAGAAAAATGATTCTAAGGGGCCACTTGGAAGCTGCAAGGCCCGTTTGCTTTGCCTAATTGGTAATCCGGCCTTGTGTGTTTCCTATTATATTGCTAAACTTATCAAAAAAATTACTTTTCCCCAATATTGAATACAAGAAAAGTAGTATTGGCGACAAAACGAAATATATTTTTCTCACGCTAAATAAAAATTAGCACTCATAAAAAAAACATAAAAGTAATTGTTTGAAAACTTCAATATCGATAACAAATTGGTTGGTACCCGAAAAACAAAAATGTAATTACACAGGAGAATAACAAGTAAGGTTTGCACTAATATTAATAAATAATACAATAATGTAATACAGACAAATAAAAATTATATACAGTTTTTTTTATTAAAAACAATAACCCGTATAATCTAGTTTTGTTTTAGTTTGCGCGTTTTGTTTATAAGAAAGGTATTACGTATAATAGCTTTGTCCAAGAAGCACTAAACCTATGTCCTGTTTGGTATATAAATACTACTATGAAATTCCCCTATTGACCAAATCACAGTTTATCTTCTCGAAATTCCAGCCGCCGAATGCGTTTCTTCAGAAGTCCTTTCATAAAACCCAGCCGAACTCATTGACAAAATGCAAAAATCTAGACCTGTAAGAAGATCCCTGCCCAAAAACCAAATGTTACACTCCACAGCCAAACTAAGCCTGGGAGAAGTTCCCCCTTTCTTAGAATCAGGGGCCAGCCACACCACGCTAATTGACCCCTGCAGAGCGACAGATAACAGCGTCATTAGGTCATAGGGTTGCTGTAAATGTACATTCATTTCTGTGTAAACTTTTCGTTGAAAATTTCTAAAAAATACAAATATTTACATTAAAATTTTTATAACAATTAAATCGATGTGGAAAAGTATATTCTGTTTACGAGTGAAAGAATTTTTGCTCTATCTTTATTCGTTAGAGAGTTGTGTTACGTTAAAGTTAGAACTTAACGCGCACTCAATTTTTTACAAACTTCAAAAAATTATAAAAAATACTAAATATGTGATTTTCACAAAACAAATTACTGTTATGAAATCTACTCCTTTCGTTCTTTACAATGATACAAAAAACTAGTAACCTTTTATTAAAATTGTGTCGGTAATTGACTTGCGAATATTCTCCATAGGAATAACATTACGATTTTCAAGATGTGAAATTCTGAATGGAGTCCTCTTAAGGTCTATTCAAGTTCATTGTTTGAAATAAAAACAAAGTCATGATGTCGAGATGGCAGTCTGGATATATTTAACATGATAAAAAAAAAGTCTCGATATTTGCCTGATGATTTAAAGAACATAGTTCATCAAACTATACAAAGATATGGATATGTTGGGCATCCGGAAAACATTTTGTTGGCAATACTAACTGACAGCAGGAGGCATGTCAGAGAACTTAGTCTTCGAAGAATTCTAAAGTGCAGAAATTGCCAAAAGAAAGACCCAATATTCGCAGATTTGAAATACATAAACTCAATTTTGATGGCAGAAGAATATTTCGATATGATTGATTGGATTCACGTTGAAATTTCTGAGCCTCCTCTAACATCCAACATTTCTGATGATGAACTTAATGCCATGATATTGAAGGTTCCTGATGAAGTTGACATAGTAAAATATCCATGACATACACAAGAAGTAGAACGTTGTATTAAACTTGTTACAGAGGCTTCTGCTGCAGTTTGTGGACATGATGCACGTGACGGATTTATAAGATCCAGAATTGCATCAAGAAATGCATTGCCGACATTTGAAAACAAATGTCACAGTTCCTGAAAGCTATATGAGAACTTTAAAGTACATCTATGAAAGTGAGTGAGGGTGGAGGAACTCGATTTGCAGCCATCTCCACGTGGTGAGTTCTGGGTTGTTTTCTGAAAGAAAACTAGCAAGAAAAGAGCTGCATAAAAATTGGTAAGTACTTTTACTAATTTTCATGTCAAAATACATATTTCATAAGGAATCGCAACTGAACCATCAATAAACGCTTATCGAGCGTGACCGTCTCTGTCACCTGCCCGTCTGATGGGCCTGTAGGCAAGTCTAATAGATATCATTTCAAATTTCAACTCTTCTATTTGTTGCTTAGATAGTTTCATGGTGTTAGATAGAAAACCACAAATAATACTGTAAATAACCTACAAATGGGGCGACTGCTGCAGTCCCCTGCCCACGCGACGGGCCTGCCGGATATTTATCGAAATAACACAGACATCTTTTTAAAACTTAAACACTTCCAGAAAATATTTAGGAGGTTTCTTTCTGTTTGACAGAAACCTAAACAATATTTTTCGGCTTAGCTGCACCGTTTTACCACATTTCATGTAGATACTGTGGGGTAAGCAGGGGGCCGCTCCCCGCGTCATTACATACAGTAATTATGAATTTTTTAACGGTTTTTGGGTTTTAAATGCAAGTTGAAGTGTCAAAAAACTATTTTTCTTCAATAAATAATTTTTACCCTTTATCATTTTGAAGCTATAGGAATTTCGGACAAATTTTAGTCGATTTTTTAGAAAATGGCTAAATTTCAAGGTCATTTGGGCACCTGAAGATATTTTTTGATTTAGTTCAGATTTTACCCCATTAATAGCCTTGCCATAAGGCAACTTTTCCGCACTAGCCGTTTTTGATTTTCGAAAATAAATCTTTTTCGAGCCACCCTAGTATCCACTCATTTTAAGATGATAAAGTTTTAAAGTGAATGAAATTGCCTTATAGGGAATTTAATTATCGATAAAGGTATTGGTTTATTCTGTGGTCATTGAAAGTTGTGTAGTGTTACACACCTCTACATTATCCTCAATATAAGTTTAAAAAAATCTTTAAGTTGCACGAGTAACAGATGCATGTAAATAAAAATCTGCACTTTGATTACTAAAAACTGTTTATTAAAAAAAAATCTATGAATGATGTAGGAGTTATTTCAGAAAATAAAGAATTGATGTTAAGAATTGTATTGTGTGTTTAAATTAAATAAGTAGGTTTGTTACAGAATCTGTCACTTAAACCGCTTCCACACAACATTTTTGTGCTCAACAAGAAACAAACTATTCACACCTCAGAAAGAAATTCGGCAAACAGAAGCTTTAGCTAGTTGTAATTAAACATTTAAACGATAAAATTAATTATTTTCATTAATCTTCTTTCTCAGTTTTAATAATTATACTTTATCGTTTGCTTAATTTGTTTGAAGTTCGAAGAATAATAATGTTATCTTTTTTAATAAACATCTTTGTGTCGTCACAATTTACCATTTACATTTCTTTCGAAAATTCAGTCATTTATCGTTTGTTAAATTAATTTACAGTTCGAAAAATATATAATTAGTGCAATTGATGCTTTAAAAATAAAAGCAAAACTTTTGCATATTTTTTATGCCAAGTTAGAATTCTCTATGCATCTTTCTTCATACATATATAATAAACCATCAAAAGAACTCTATTGTGATATTACAACAATCCAAACTGAATTATATCACATAAATACTTTTTCAAAAGTGTTTATTTTTATTTTAAATAAAGTTTCTCGTACGTTTAACGAAATGGCAACAGTGAAAATATTGAATAAAAATGGAATTTGCATGTTATTTCAATGTAGATTAAATTCTTAGTTATTTAAATTTTAAATAAACTTCTAATTTAAATTTTTTAATGAAATTTGGAATGTAGCCTAATCTGATTTTTTGCTTCAAAATGACGTATTCCACTTGTCTGCGGGACTTGTGGTTCTTTCTGTGAAAGTGGGTGACGGACAGACAGACAGACGGACTGAACGATTATAAAACCTTCCACTTTTTACGTTATAAACGTAGTGTGGAAGCTAATACCTATAGAGTAATATTTGTGGGTAGTATTTTAGAGCGACATGCATGCAGCTCATTAAAATTAAACAAACTATAAAAAATCAAAATAACTTAAAAACAATATTTGCTTTCTTTTTTTAAATTTACCCTGTAATTCAGCACTGTTGAAAATTTGGCGCTTGGTTTCACCATAATTATGGTTCTTAATAGCTAAAACGGCTGCGTAGTGAAATGTTTCACCATATTACGGCCCAACCATTTCTTGGGCTTTTGTTTTTAAAATCTGAAAAATTGTTCAATCGAATACCGAAAAATATGGTGAAACATTCCCCCACACAGCCGCTGCAGCTACTAGAAACCATTATTATGGTGAAACCAAGTGTTAAATTTTTAACAGTGAGGTAACAGAATCTCAACGTTGGATTAACTTTTGCTGTCAATCACAACAGTGAGTATCCACTAAATTTTACGAGAAAAATTCCCGATGTATTCCAATTTTTCCAGAATGAATATCTTAAATATCCAGTAACGTTTAAACTTTAACCCTTTATGTACTGACGGTAATTATAAGTACTATAACTTAATAAGTCACTGTTTTACTTTTCATTGTTCAACTTGGAGAAACGGGAATAAATGGAACTTTTAGATTGACAAACTCAGTTTTAACACATTAAAGTCTATGGAAGTAAAATATTTTTTTCTTTAAACTCTTACTTAAGTTTGCTGCAGCAACTTGTGATGGATTGAAGGTACTTATAAGTACCATTTAAAAGGCCTTTGTTTTACTTTTCATTGTTCGTTTGAGGGAAAAAAGATGGTAGTGGGCTTTTATTAAAGCCCCTGTCAAACGTGATGGTGAACCTTAGGTTTTCAGTTTCCTTAAGTAAACAAGAGAAATCCCGAATTCGGAGAGAACCTCCATAACAGGGTTGGGGGGTGTCAGACGTGATGGTGAACCTTAGATTTTTTTAAAAAACCTTTAGTAGGCTTTTTGGAATGGATGAGGGGAAAATTTCCGTGTATATGTGTTACAATTTGCTATTCACATCAGAATTAACCTTTTATTATAAATCTTTTCAGAATTTCATTGTGTATGTCAAAGTGACTTCAGTAATTTTCCCAAAAAGGTCAATAGAAATCTATTTATAAGAAAATTAATTCAAAATTTCAAAGAAATTGAAGCAATTATATTCAATAATTTTAAAATTTCTTCACTAACTATTAGTTGTACATATTATGTAAAACGGTTAATTTTCAAAAATTTACCAATTATTTCAAAAGTATGCATAGACAATTAAATTTACAAAATAACATGTGGCGAGCCATCAGCCTGGATCTCAAGTTCTACTAAATCTCAAGTTCTACATCTACCTTTTTCTCTAACCCTCAAACAAACCAAAATAGTATTCAACCAAACTTAAATTTAATATATCCATTCATTTTTACAATAGCTAATTCTTTTATGCAAATAATATTCATGTTTATTTAAACACTCTTAAAACCCCTTGTACTTGTCGTTCCCTAGATGTTCACACGCATTAACTGGTGCATGTAAATCGTAGTTCTTGATGATGTAAATAAATAGTCTTAATTCACCTTTTACAATGTCCTGTCATTACTGATTGAAATTATGCCACTACCATCTTAAGCAGTGTCTTACAACCTCTGAGTAGTTCCTGGAAGCCTAATATACATATCACCTTATGCTACTTCCCCGAGCTGGCTTCAAGTGGTGACCCGTCTTCGCGAACTTCAAGCTGCTATTAATCAACAGTGGTAACTTTGTTTTGGTTTTTTTCAGGACCAGTTAAAATTTAAATTTTATTCTAAGCCAGTATTTACTTTTCATAATTCTTTTCGTAACATGGCTGATGGAGAAGAATCCCCCGACGCTAATACACTCGGTAACCAATCTTTGTCCGGAAACACTGAACTAGCCCGCGTTGCTTTCAAAGCACCACCATTCTGGAAAGCTAATCCGGAATTATGGTTCATTCAGCTTGAATCTCAGTTTTTCACATCTGGTTTAACGAACGATAGTACTAAGTTCCACTCTGTCGTTGCTGCTATTGATACCGACATTCTAACTTATGTGAGTGATTTAGTGCGTAGTCCCCCGGATAGTAATAAATACGAAACCTTAAAACAGAGAATAGTAGGCCAATTTTCACAAAGTGAAACATCTCGTTTACGGAGTTTGCTACAAGAAATACAACTAGGAAATAAAAAAAACCTTCTCAACTTTTACGCGAAATGAGGGATCTCGCTCAAAATAAACTTTCTGATGACATGCTTTGTCAATTATGGAAACAAAGGTTACCTTTGCATTGTCAACAGATATTGTCTGTAAGTACCCAACCATTGGACTCTCTAGCTTCACTAGCGGATAAAATAACTGAAGTTTCTGGACTAACACCTCAAATGTCAGAAATTCGTGATCAACCATCTTGCTCATTAGAGCTATTGCAAACACAATTATCAGAATTGCAAAAAAGTGTTGAACGGCTTTCACGTGCTCGTCACAGAAACGATTCACCTCGTGACAGGGGCAGTTCACCTCGTAACAGGAATTCGAGAACTAGATCACGGGATCGCAGACGTAGGTCTCCAGCAATCGTTCAAAAATATCCTAATTGTTGGTATCATTTCAAATTTGGGAATAACGCACGGAATTGTGCTAAGCCATGCAGTTTTTTGGAAAACTAGTTGGCCCATTTGTTTCGACGACAACGGATGGCGGCCAACAGTCAAGTCGTCTTTTTATTCTTGATAAAGTTACGGGGAAACGTTTTTTGGTCGACAGTGGAGCATGTGTTTCTGTTTATCCTAAAGGTCCTACACGTGTACCCGATTCCAAAGATTTTTTCTTTACGCTGCTAACGGTTCTAAAATTTCAACTTTTGGCACCCGCAGGTTAACTTTAAATCTAGGACTTCGCCGTGCTTTTACTTTTGAATTCATTATTGCGGATGTTTCCAATCCAATTTTGGGAGCCGACTTTCTAGAACGCTACGGACTTCTTGTAGATGTACGCAATCGACGGCTCATAGACGACCTAACTTCTTTATCCACCCAAGGTCAAGTTAAACCTACTCATACATTTGGACTGACTACCATTTCTAATGATATGCCCTTTTCCGATTTGCTTAAACAATTTCCAGAAATTACTAAACCTACCTCAAACGATTCGCCTAAAAAACACTGTGTTACTCACTGTATTTTAACAAAGGGTCAACCCGTGTTTGCTAAAGCTAGGCGTTTATCACCGGAAAAACTTGCAGAGTTAAAAAAGGAATTCAAATCATTGTTAGATATGGGGATAATTCGACCTTCTAATAGCACATGGGCCAGCCCCATACATATGGTTCGTAAGAGTAACGGGGAATGGCGTGTCTGCGGGGACTATCGACGGTTAAATTCAGTCACTGAACCCGACCGGTACCCAATTAGGCACATCCACGATTTTTCACTACAGTTAGACGGCAAATCTATATTTTCAAAACTGGATTTGGTCAAAGCATACCACCAAATCCCGATGGATCCGAACGACATCTGCAAAACAGCAGTTATAACGCCAATCGGCTTGTTTGAGTACGCAAACATGTGTTTTGGCTTGCGCAACGCTGCGCAGACTTTTCAAAGATTTATAGATTCAGTTTTGAGTGGACTAGATTTTTGTTTTGCTTACCTCGACGACGTTTTGATTGCTTCTCGAAATGAAGACGAGCATAGGGAACATTTAAAACGAGTATTTCAAAGATTTTCCGATTATGGAATCGTAATCAATGTCAATAAATGTATTTTTGCAGTAAATACACTGCCATTTTTGGGTTATCAAGTTTCAGCCGAAGGCATTTCTCCCTTAAAAGAAAAGATCGAAGTTCTAGTCAATTATCCTAGACCCAAAACAATTGATGAATTACGACGATTTTTAGCCCTTTTGAACTTTTACCACAGATTTATTCCCCATGCCGCTGAAAAACAAGCTATTTTGCACGACTTCATTAAAGGAAAGAAAAAGCGAGATAAGACCGCTATTGAATGGTCCGAAAGCTCAATAAAAGCTTTCGAGTTATGCAGAGAATCTGTTTCGCAAGCAACTCTTTTGTTTCATCCTAAGGTCGATGCAACTTATTCTTTGTTGGTAGATGCCTCTGAAATAGCGATTGGTGGCGTACTGCAGCAAACTCATTCAAACGTAGTACAACCACTAGCATTCTACTCAAGAAAATTAAATCCAGCGGAAAGTAAATACAGCACATACGACCGCGAACTTTTGGCCGCGTATTGTGCAGTCAAGCATTTTAGGCACATGCTTGAAGGCCGAGACTTCAAAATTTTTTCTGATCATAAGCCACTAACTTTTGCTTTTCAAAAGAATAGTGTAAATTGTTCTCCACGCCAACAAAGGCATTTAGAATTCATTAGCCAGTTTACAACCAGTATTTGTTATTTACCAGGATATCAAAATTGTGTCGCTGATGCATTGTCTCGTATATCCGAGGTACAAGTGCCTAGTAGTATTGATTACGACGCTATGGCTAAGGCGCAGTTACAGGATGAGGAGTTAAAACGTTTGCTTAATTCTAAAACTGGTCTTGAATTAAAACCTCTCATTGTACCACAAACCAGTTCAAAGCTAATATGCGACACCTCATTTGGAACTGTACGCCCATACGTCCCTACTGACTTTCGTCTTAGTGTCTTTTTAGCTCTCCATAACCTAGCGCATCCTGGAATAAAGTCGACGATCAACACAATCCGCCAGAGGTTCGTCTGGGATAACCTGGCCAAAGATGTAAAGACCTGGTGCCGCACGTGTACAGAGTGCCAGCGGAACAAGATTCAACGCCATACCAAGTCAGCAGTTGGAACCTATCCTTTGCCAAATTGCAGGTTCAGCCACCTCAACATCGATGTCATAGGTCCTCTACCGTCATCGAGGGGGTTCATCTACTGTTTGACCTGCATCGACAGATTTACCCGATGGCCTGAAGCGTTCCCGATACCGGACCAAACGGCAACCACCATCGCAGAAGCCTTGTTTACCGGATGGATTTCCAGGTTTGGTGTTCCAGAACATATATCCTCCGACCAAGGACGTGCTTTTGAGTCTGAAGTGTGCCAAGCTCTCATGCGGCTCCTTGGAATACAGAAACACAGGACGACTGCATACAACCCTGCATCCAACGGCCTAGTGGAGAGGTTCCATCGTCAGTTAAAACAAGCCATTAGGTGTCAAGCCACTGATAGATGGGTTGAAGTACTACCATGTGTGCTGTTGGGAATCAGATCTTGCCTAAAAGAAGACATCGGATTAACTTCGGCGGAATTGGTGTATGGAACTACACTAAGGCTACCGGGAGAATTTTTCAGGTGCTCGTCAAATTCCGATATCCCAAGCCACGCTGAATTCGTCCTGCGCCTTCAGGATAACATGCAGAAATTACAACCAGCTTCAGCATCTAATCACTCGATTCGTGACGTGTTCATCTCAAAGGATCTGGAGACAACATCACACGTGTTCGTGAGGCAAGATCTAGTTAGGCGACCCTTAACTCAACCGTACGATGGTCCCTTCAAAGTAATTGAACGGGGACCCAAATTCTATAAATTGAAAATTAGAGGAAATGAAAAGAATGTTTCAATCAACCGACTAAAACCAGCGTTTTTTCAAACTATCAGTAAACCTACTACCTCAAATCCAACTCCACCTACTGCTCCATCTAATCCAACTTCAGCTATGGTGCCTCAAGCTTCTCCACCATTGACTGGTAAGCCGCCGTACGTGACAAGATACGGCAGGAAAGTTCGTTTCCGGGTGCAGTAGTCCCACGCCGCACCTACTTGCGGGGGAGCCCTGTGGCGAGCCATCAGCCTGGATCTCAAGTTCTACTAAATCTCAAGTTCTACATCTACCTTTTTCTCTAACCCTCAAACAAACCAAAATAGTATTCAACCAAACTTAAATTTAATATATCCATTCATTTTTACAATAGCTAATTCTTTTATGCAAATAATATTCATGTTTATTTAAACCCTCTTAAAACCCCTTGTACTTGTCGTTCCCTAGATGTTCACACGCATTAACTGGTGCATGTAAATCGTAGTTCTTGATGATGTAAATAAATAGTCTTAATGGACAATTACAGCGTTTTCCAGAAACATTTTTATTCGATTAAGCACATTAAAAAACCTCTAAAACTCAAGTATTTCTGGTTTTAAAGATGTATTTATTTTTAAATTCATTTTTAAAGTTAGTGATACGTCACTCCTGTTAAACATCTCTTAGCATAACAGATGACGTCACGGTTGGCTTTTTTTTTTCTTGGCGTGTTATTTCGTATCACGTTTCACTGTATCGCTTTTGAAACTGTGAAACGTGCTTTCATCCTTATTAAAAACTCTTTTAAAAGTTATGCTATTTTATAGAAACATGTCATGTTCATACCAGTTAATTTCTTCAAACGATGAACGATTTCACCCGATTATTCCGATCAGATCCAACAGTCAATAGTTCTGCAATAGCTCATACGCGCTCTAGTGTGTGTATTTGAACTAACAACCAAACTTGGAACAAGCTGTTTAAATTCCTTGATATGAACTGGTTAAAAATAATGTTTTCTTCTTCTTTTAATGAGGTTTCGCAGAAATTGTAAGGTTTACTATTTTATAAAGTGTATTAAAGCATAGATCGAGACATCGCCAAAAACATAACAGTTGACGTCAATGCTGTTTTCAGTGACGTACATTTTCGGCAAATTTCAAATGCATTTTTTGTTAAAATTAAACATTTGCGAATGTTTAAGCTTATATTTGGAATCTGCAGCTTCTAATGTACCAGAAAAACATATCTATTCTGAATGTCGCGTTTCATGCAACTTGTCCATTCACCTTTTACAATGTCCTGTCATTACTGATTGAAATTATGCCACTACCATCTTAAGCAGTGTCTTACAACCTCTGAGTAGTTCCTGGAAGCCTAATATACATATCACCTTATGCTACTTCCCCGAGCTGGCTTCAAACACTTAAAACTTACCCCAACCAACAACCCTACAACTCGTTTTTGAAACCGAAAAAATGCGTTTCTGCCACGAATAGACCGTGTAGTCAAGGTTTCCTTTGAAGTTTACTGACCCCGAATGGATACCACGGTCCTGGATCGTCATATCCACCAAAAAGACCTCCATACCACAACCACAGTCTTCACAGGTTCTGGGGTGTCAGACGTTATACGTGTATACGCGGTCTATGATGGCGAACCTGAGGTTCACCATCACGTCTGACAGGGGCTTAATGCAGTATGGGGTTTTAACACATTAAAGACTAAAAAAGTAAAATAAATTCATTTAACAAAATTTCATTGTTAATTAGTGTAATTTAGTAACTATAAGTAAATAGGAAGAAAAAAGAAAAGGAATTAGGGACATAAAGTGAATTTTATGTCCCAACTATTTTTTACCCTTTTATATTCTAATTATTTGCAATAGCTTTCATTAAAATATAATTTTTAAAGACTAATAATTTAAATGAAATCTTAATTCGGGGCATAAAGGGTTAAGACATTTTGATTTATTAGTTTTAGGGAGCTATGAAGAGGGAGATTGACTCATTGAGTCGTGACGTCATGCCTACATTCGAATATTCCTTTCAATCCGGAACATTTTATTTGAAAATAAATAAAAGAGACAAAACGTGGTTAATAAACGTAAAATTACGGTAATTTATCTTTATTTCAATAAATGAACCTAAGCTAAAAAATGCCTTGTGTATCGGCATGACCAACGATGACGCCGTCGTATTTTTTTTTCATCAAAGATGTGGTAACACTGGCAAGATTGTCAGGGTAATCTTCGCTCCATGCGTGTCCCGCGGCTGCAATTGGAGGTCACGTGATCTGCCACTCTAATACTTTTACTAAGATCTTTATGGTCATGTCAATATACAAGTCATTTTTATCTTCCACACTACGTTTATAACGTAAAAAAGAAGGTTTGTAACAGAATCTGTCACTTAGCCCGATTTCCCATTTGTTCAATAGAAAAAAAAGCGCCAAATACAGTTATTAATTCTATATTATACAACTACACGCTAAAATTGGCTAGTTTCGTTTATTTTCGTCTATATAGTTCAATAATTATGTCTTATCATTTCCCAAATTGAATTATATTTCAAAGAATAAATATGTTATATTCCTCGCTTTTATATGTAAACAAAGCATTTCATATCAACATACAGAGGTGCCGATCCCCCCCAGAGCTAACGACGCACCCCCCCCCCCTAGAAAATTATTACCCCCCCCCCTAAAAAAACGGTGAGGATTTTTTATTTATATGGGCAAATGGGAGTACCTAACCAAAGTAGCCTCTAACTACATCTTTACGGTGTATATAGAAAACCTTATAGTAAAATGATATTTCAAATACCATCGAATGGGGTAACTTAACTTTATCCCAAGAATTAAAACTCCAGTACTGACTTTCTTCTTAAATATTTTTCTACTGATAGGTCAAAGCAGAGTTGCCCCTAATCGAAAAAGGGAAGCACCTTTTGGAATATCTTTTATAATACGGAATTACAAGCTATTTTTAATTTTCCTTTAAAAATCTTTTCTTTACAGCCAAAGCTATCGGAATCTAAATAATTGGTAAAAAATTCCGCTCAAAATTTATGTAATTATACTATTTTTTAAAACAATAAAAATAGCCGGACACGTGATCCATTCAAAAACGGCTTCCAATTCATTCCCTCAATTCTTAATGCATAAAAAAAAAGTTTATCTTGGTATAGCTTTTTATTTAATGCAACACATTTGACATTATCAAACACATCAGAATTATTTTATAAGGTTTACAGAGATTGCTTCACTTAAAAAAAACCTAAAATTTAAAAAATTAAAGTTAAATATAACAAAATTCTTACCGTGAAACTCGGAATTGCACTATTTAATTATCTTCAATTACCCAGAACCGTCACATTTGAGACAAGACGACAACTATTTTCCTACTGATTCTCAAGCAATCATTTAGTTATTTTGGCTTCGAGTCTAATTTGGCGGAAAAAGTCAAAAATATTATCCGAAGGTCATTAATGCGTAAAAATGTTATACAAAGTTAAGTTCGAAAGATTTATGAGCCAGCTGCAAAATATGGCGGGAATATATCATTGATTCAATTGGCAAACTATAATGCGAACGTCATCAATTCACCGAAATGTTTTATAAACTGCGTGCGATTTATGAGTATTTACACTTTGTTACAGTGATCGGATTGTTTATTGGAAATAATTGTCAGAAATCGTATCGTCTGGTAGACGCCAACGAACATAATTTATAACTCCTTTTTTCCTGGTGTTGCTTTGAATTATGGTTGCCCATCCCTATTCTTTGAAGGCAAAAATGTAAAAAAAAATTGGAGCCACTTTTGATTATCTTGCCACATTGTGTTTTATTTTAAACCAAATAAAAATTCGCCAGAGTACAAGTTCTGAGCCCCCCCCCCCCCCGGTGTTGCGTCGGCTGGTGGGGGGGGCAGATAATGAGTAAGAATCAGAGTTAGCTGAGTTTTTTTTAATCAAGATTGGCTGTTTATTAATAATTTTTATAAAACATTCAACCCCCCCCCCCTAAAATTTCAACGACGCAGTCTGCGTCGTTGACCCCCCCTTGTAGGCACCCCTGTCAACATACAACCAAAGAATCTCTTTGTGAAATATATTTGACGTCATTTCAAACTGATTGATGTCGCAAAAATAAATTTCGTTTACTTTATTATTGAAAAGAAATAAAGTTTCTCGAGCGATTGCTGAGAATGGCCATGGTGATTTAATTCTGATAAAATGACATGACCCACCTATGTGCTGTCCGACGATCTCCCACTTGTTGCCGTGCTCCTCCCTGGCCTCCAACGCTGAGTCCAGCTCCTCCCGGCTGAATCTCTCCTTGTTCCGGAGTGGGTGGAAGAGGGTGCGGGCCCGACGCCACACGCTGTACAGCTGGCGGTCGCCGAGGCCCTGCAACACAGTCACTGTCAAAACTGGGCACGTTCAGAGCCGGATTTCCAGCAGGGCACGTGCCCATGGCTAGCTCTAGTTCGAATTAAATTCAATCAAAACAAAAAATAAAAATTCACGACAATTAGGATTCAAACCCAGGAACTATATTACCGAGTACCATAATACTATAGTCTAAGAGAGCTAGCAACGTTTTTGAGAGAGAATTTCAGGTAGGCAATTTTTAGATATGCTATCTCTCTCACTCTCCTAGACGTCATACGGGCTATCTGGCTGGCGGTAGTGGTTGCATTCATCAGTGCGCATCCTACATGTACAGGTAAAATATCGATTTTTCAAATCAGTTTAAGAAGTTTTTTTTATTTATTATTATTTTTGTTAAACTTTTTGCAACATAAATCTATTATTGCCAGATATTTTTATTGTTGTTTAAACTGTGCCAGACGCTATTTTTGAATTCTGAGACTGGCAGGTTTTTGCTAACATCTACTGCAGTATTTGATAACGAAGTTGAACTAGATGTGCTGGGAAGATCTACTGTTGACGAGAAATTAATTTCAGATAAATTGCGATATTTTGTCATTAGAGCTATAAAACTGCTGCAACAATTTCTGTGATATCGATCAGTGTTATTAACTTGCTCCGGTAACTGTACACTATTATATTTCAGTTTAAAATTTACACGTATTTGCAGAACTTATTTACACTTTTTTTTAATTTATCTTCAACACAAGTTATTATTTTTCCATTTCCGTCTTTACAAAAAACACATTTTAATTTTTCGCTAGCCATTGTAACACAATTTTGTTAAAAACATTAAAAATAACAGCAACGAATACACCAATGTGACTAAACTGACGCCATCTCTTCTTGATTACTAAGTTTCTCGATGTTTGTTGCATTCGGATTAATCATTCAAGCTACAGACCTCTCCGAATAGCGAGTGTTATTTTATAACCACCCGGTATGTTCATTGTTCAATCAATCACTCAATGCATTGCTGGACTGTGAGATCATGTAGTTTTAGTTTCAGTCGTCATCAATACAACCAAAACCAAAGTGTAAGTTATAGCTTTTCGTAATAGTTTTTTTGTAACTCAACTTATGTTAGAATCTTGGTTTCACTAAAGTTTATATGGGTTATTCTCTGTAAAAGTTTACTTCGCTTATTGCATAGTCTCATTGTTGATTGTTTTTGTTTGTTGTGGAAAATTTGAAGTAAAGTTCTTTGACGTTTACGAGCGCTGGTTGGTGTTGCTCGCTTCTGCACGTGTTCGCCATCTTTGAATTCCGACTTCTATAACTTTCACCTCGCAAGCTGCGTCGTTTATTTTCCTTTTGTAGGCGTTTTGGCCTTTCGAACATTTATTAGTTAAACTCGGAATTAAGTAATTCCGCCCTCCCCGTTTTTGAGCCGGGCCTTTAGGTCGGACGTCAAGACAAGCTAGTCTTCGCCGCCCAGGCTCCAAAAGCCGGGTTAGTACGTCACTGTAAGCTGTTTCTTTTTTTCCCTTGCCCTCTCCCCCCGGTGGCAAGTAGGCGACACGCTGGCCGCAGCCCCGGGGCTGTTCAGGCCCCCGATCCTTACCCTTACCAAAAGTGGAGCCAATAGTACAATGGAGCAATACTCCCACAGAGTTGACCGTAATATTGAAGACTCAATACAATTAGCAGCTGATAACGGCACCATTAGATTTGTTCTTCATGTTATTAATAATGCTGGTGGAATTCCCCAGAATAAACCGCGAATCCTGAAATTAGAGCTTGACTCCAAAGTGAAAGCCCACAAGCATATAGATTCCTTAAAACGTACCAGGACCAACTCACTGATCATCACTACCGCAAGCCAAGAGTGCGCCCGGCAGGTCTGCTCTCTGAAATCCATACTAGGTGTACCGGTTAGCATAACCCTGCAGCGCGAGTGCTCCACCAAGCGTTTCCTGTTGAGAAACATAGACATCGATACCCCCCTAGACGAGATCATTGAGGAGGTTCAATCCTCAAGTCACCTATTTGTAACAGAAGCAAGACGCTTCACTAGAAAATCTGGTGAAACCATACATCCCACCGAACTAGTGCTAATTACTGTGCTAGGGACCCTACTACCTGCCGAAGTAAGAGTTTTCTACGAAAATCACAGAATTTCGCCCTTTGTTGACAGGCCCAGGCAGTGTAGCCGGTGTTATGGATATAACCACCTGACGAAGGCCTGCTCCAAAAATTTCTGCGTCAACTGTGGTGAGGAGGGAACTCATCCAGTCTGCACTAACCCCACTAAGTGTAGCAACTGTAAGAAAAGTCACAAGGCCAATTCCCCGGACTGCGAGGCGAGGGCGGAAGAGAGCAAGTTCCTAGAGTTCAAAGAGCGCTCCAATCTGTCATTCCCTGAAGCCAGGGCTCTATATAGAAAACCTTCCACTAACAGATCGTTCGCCGCAGTAACAAATACCGCGGTCACCTCCGCAATAGATATCCACCAAGAAGTAGGAAAGGCAATTGAGAAAATACTGGGCCCAACCATCAAGTGCTTTACAGACGCCTTGCAACAACAGCAGAAATCAGCGGAAGGGCTACACGTCCTTTTAGGCCAAGTTGTCGCTCTCCTGGCCAGCTCCAGACCCACGTCCAGCGGCAAAGGAGGATCCAAACCATCAACTCAAGATCCAGAGCCGGTCGTACCGGCAGCCACAACGAGTAGTCAAACCCCCATACACCCAAGAAAAGAAAAAAACGAAACCCAGCTAAACACAGAGAACAAAAAACCTAAAATCTGCGACTTTCCCCCTCAATCAGGCCATAGCAGAGACAGGGCCTCTGACGAGTCGATCTGTATGGACGTAACCCAATCTCCAAGCTTAGTATCCATCCTGAATCCGAAAGAGCCAACAGCTAGCCCTATTATTAACAGATCTCCACAGGTCAGCCACCCTTTCTAAATAATCCTACATAACGACCCCAGCAGTAATCAGCACCGGCGGTTCTTCCCCCCTTTACCTTGGACTACTAGTTTTTTTTTTTCCTTTACGCTATGTATCATAACAGCCCTTTCTACATTATTCAATGGAATGCCCGCAGCATTAGAAATAAGAGCCACGCATTGAAAGATGCGCTGTTTTCAGAAGCCGCCGTCCTCGCCATTCAAGAATCCTTTCTGAAACCACCCAACCCATTCTCCCTAACTGGCAAGACAATCTATAGACTAGACAAAAGCAGTGGGGTCGGCGGGGGCCTGGTCACGGCCACCCCGGCTAGGCTCCCATCCTCGTCTCAGCGCCTCACCCTCCCTACCTCCAGTACAGAAATCCAGGCAACCAATCTCTTTTTAAACCGTCCCCTCTCTATGATGATTACAATTGTAAACTTGTACGCTCCCCATGGCCTCTTCAGTGCCCAATGGTTGGAGGCTTTATTCCGCCAACTGAAACCCCCTTTCATCGTACTGGGCGACTTCAATATTCATCACCCCGCCCTAGGGGGCACGCACACTTCAGCCAGTGCCAGCATATTGTTGGATTGGATCAGTGACAGTGACCTGTGCCTGCTCAATTTATCTTCCCCTACGTACTACAAGCCCAGATGTCGTCCTTCCCTCCTGGATCTCACCATCTGCTCTCCGGATATCTTTAACCTTCTGCACTTCGAGATCCTCAACGACATGTTCGAAAGTGATCACTGCCCCATAAAAATTACGGTATCTAACGCGTGCGCTGACTTGCCAACTCGAAGAATCCGAGTTAACTGGCACCAGTTCAACTCCAGACAGGGCCGGATTAAACAGTGTAGGGGCCTGTAGGCAGTTGATTTTGACGGGGCCCCCTTCGCTCCCCCCCCCTCGCTTTTTTTTTCGGCATGAAGAAATGCTATGCATTTTTTTCAGTGGACATCATCAGAACTCACACAAATAAAATCAATAGCATCCACATTTTTAAATTCTGTAGCAGTAATTTGTTTTACATCACTAATTGTATTATTTAATGATCGTAAAATAGGAATTGATTTATAAATACCAATAAAACTAAACGACGGACAGAAATACGCAATTGACCAAAAATTTAAACAATTACTCACCGAACACTTAATGTCCATAGCAATATTAAAAATAGTGCACATTAAAGCGAAAATTATATTTTTACGAAAGCTCAATTATATTAAGTTTTGACATTAAATGAATTTAAATTTTTATTAATATTTAACCTTTAAACAGGCCTTTAGCCACTTATGAATGACACAAATACTCGTTCCAGACGGAGAAAAAATTATCAACGAATACTCACAGAGTCAAATACTAAACTGCCCAACACCAAGGCTAAGGATTGAATTGAACTTACAACCTTTAGTGACGCACCAGCAATAAATTTAGTGTATTATCTGTTTTTTTTTTATTTTTGTCCATTGGCCTTAGCCCTGGTCTTTTGCTACAAGTGAGGACAGGGGATGAGGAAGGATCAAGAAATAGATAAACGACTGAGTGAGGGGACAGACCAAGACAACCAGACCCCCAAAACAGGAAATAAAGGAAATAAAATCTTTCTTCTCAGTCTTCCTCGCTCTAAAAAAATTCTTGTCTGCCCACGGGACAAAAAACGGCATGTCCAGTTATTATTTCGAGCCGACTGTGTGAAAAGTGACAACCGGATATTTTTTAATAAAATATATTGCATTAAAAATTAATTTAATTATTACTATTTTTGGTGTACTAATAATTGGTTTATACCCTATTTCATAAACCAAAAATGGTATATTTCGGAAAAACTAATTTAGATTATTTCAGTTTTATTCTTATTTTATTCGAATTAAAAAAATAAGTGAGATTTGCCTAATAATAAATGTTTAATTGCTTTAAAAAAATTAAAAGGTGTGGGGGGATTAATCAATCCCTGAAGGGCCCTTTTTGCGAAATTTATTTCTAAAGATGGAATAATTTTGCAGTTTAAATTATCGAAGAAAACATTTTCGTAATATTAAAAAAAATGTCGAAAAGTCATGAAGTATTGCAGTAAAAGTTACAGTAAACACTGACATTTCCAATTTCCGCATTTTTCCCCTAATTAAATAAATTTTGAGGTTACAAAATACCATAATATTGGGGACCTTAGACCCCGCTGGTAAATATACCCTAAAGTGACATAGCTTCCTCTTGTTTAAATATTTTAAAGAATTTTGCATTTAAAGCTGTCTTTAAAATTAAAAAAATGATTTAAAAGCATGAACATTGCAATAATTCTAACGAATTTTACAAAATTAATCCATTTTTGACATTTTTTTTTAATAATGGAACAGAATTTTCGGTCTCTTTCTAGTAGGAGCCCTAATCCTGGACATTTCGGGCCCAATGTTAATTTCGAACTAATAAATATTTTAGTAATTTGCAAATAAAAAAATATATTTTTCTTTACAAATTTTTTGATTAAATTTTAAAGAAAAAATAGGCCCTTTAACTTTTTACAGGCCCCTATGCAATGCATAGTTTTGCCTACTGTCTCCGTCCACCCGGACATTGATGCACATCCGGACGTACAGACATACAACATACAAGAGAAAAGATTAGCACACGTTGTCATACACCTTTCAAATGAAAAATAGATTCTTTAAAATAGTAAATTAGAACGGAATTAGAAAGAGGGGTAAAGATAGATATTCGGAAATCTCTTCGATGTTGATAGCAAATTTCTTTTGTAAATTATTTCAAATTTAAAAAAAATGAAAAGTCGGTAAAAAAGAATGTTTTTTTGTTGGTTTTTGAGAGTTTTAAAATACCTAGTTTTAACTGAATTCTAAAGCAGTTATAATTTTTGCTCTAAAACATTTTTATAAATTAGGCATATCTAAGGGTATATATATTTTTTAACATCCGAATGAGCTTTTTTATTCGACGAGCATAAATTTCAAAATGTCTTCTAGTGAATCCAAAACTTATAGCAAAAAAAAACCCATCAAAAATTCAAAAATATCTTGCTGTGGCCAGTTTAGATAAAAGTAGCCAAATAAGTTGCTATTTATCAATAGCCTTTGTGTTGATTACAACCCTATAAGAGAGGGGTGTGAAGGCTTCGAAAATAGCCCCTAACATCTTTCGCGAAAGACAGTAGTAATTGTATCCGACCATTTTTATTGCCTCAGATAACGAAAACTTCTCTTGGGCCATTACCACGTGTTGTGGGGTGGGTTGTTAGTCTAGGGAACAGATATGTGTTTCTTTTACCCCCTTTAAGGCTTGTGTGTTGACGTGTTTTTTGTTGTTGTTTTTTTAAACTCGAGCGATGAAAATTCCTTACTTCCAAAAAAAATCTTCCTGGAGTAAAAACGTAAATTCTAAGGGGGCCACTTGTCAAGTGGACGCTGCGGGGCCCCTAAAATGTACGGGGCCTGTAGGCGACTGCCTAACTTGCCTAATTGGTAATCCGGCCCTGACTCCAGAATAAACATAAACCTCGCCTCATGCAGCTCCATGGCAGAAATCACTACCCAGCTGGCCAGTACCGCCGAAAGAGTATCAGTCGCCCAGCGTATGCCCAGAGGTAATAATCCACCATGGTGGAACACCCAGTGCAGCTTCATGAGAGCAAAAAAACGAAAGGCTCTGAGATTAGCTAAAACCTTTTTCACGGACGACTACTGGAATGCTTACAAAAAAATAGCAGCCAAGTTACGTAAACTAGTATTGGCAGTCCGTCGAAAGTTCTGGGACAGTACCTGTGTGAAGGCAGCCAAGGGCAAATCAGCATATAACATAATCAAAGCAGTGGTACAAAAAAATAAGCCGGCAGACACGTCAAACAACATTATTGTGGCAGGAACTCAATTATTCTCCCCAGTGGCTCAAGCAAACGCTCTAGCGCTTGCATTGGTGAAGCCTAGACTCAACTCTTATATCCCTCTCGACTTTTCCGGGCCCACTACGGACCTTGATGCAGATTTCACCTTCACAGAGCTCGAAGGAGCCTTAAGAAAAACGGGAAACAAGTCTCCTGGCCCTGACAGGGTTAGCGCCCAAATGATTAAATCTCTAAACCATGAAAACAAGATGAAGCTTCTTAAAGCCTACAATGCTATTTGGAATTCAGGCCAGGTCCCAGAGCAATGGAAGCTTTCCAAAATCATTCCCATCGTGAAGCCTGGTAAACCCTCCTCCCTTACTAGCTCTTATCGCCCAATCTCCTTGACTTCCATCCCATGTAAGGTCATGGAACGGATGATCTTGCACAGGCTCATCTGCCTCTACCAAAGGAAGCTCCAATTCGACCCCTTCCAATCTGGCTTCCTCCCGTACAGAGGATGTGAAAACCTTATTGCCGCTCTCCACCACCTTATTCTCACAGCCAAGGCAAAGAAAAATTACGTTATAGGGATTTCCCTTGACATCAACGCCGCATACGACAACACTTGGCACGACGGGCTTCTGTACAAGGTACTCCGCACAGGCGTCCGGGGGAAAGCAGCCCAATGGATCGCAAGCTTCCTAAGCAACAGAAAGATCCAAGTACAGTGGCGCGGTGCCTCGTCCACACCTATCAAGTACGAAAGAGGCCTACCGCAAGGCAGTGTCCTGTCCCCCTTGTTCTTTTCTCTGTACATGAGCGACATTTACGACATAATCCCCGCCAATGTAAAATGCTTCACCTACATCGACGACATTTTCCTCCTGATAGAAGCTCCATCCCTCGAAGAAATCCAGAGTACCGTAGACAGAACGATGCAACGCATCGAAAAATGGTGTGACGAATGGTTCCTCCCCCTGTCCACTCCAAAATGCGCTGCCATTAATTTATCCGCGAAGAAGGAACAGCCTCAGTTCAACCCTACAATCAGCGGTCAGCCACTCCCTTGGATGCAAGAAGTCAAATTCTTAGGCATTACTTTCTCCCGGAGCAATACTTTCAAACCCCACTTCAACAGTCTAAGTAAAAAATCCCTAAAAAAAATTAGCCTACTGAAGATCTTGGGCCAAAGTAAATGGGGGGCACAAACCGTGGACCTTCTTAGAATCGGCAACGCAACCGTCAGGTCCTCCCTTGAATATGGTTCACAAGTTACAGAATTTGCTGCCAAAACCACCAAAAAGGTAAGCCAAACGGCTCAAAACTCCATTATCCGGCTCGCCCTTGGGCTCCCGAAGTGGACTCCGAATCCAATAGTTCTGGCAATCTCGGGAGAATGCTCCATGTCAAACAGAAACAGCAAGCGTAACGCTTCGTATTTTATTAAGCAATATTCCCTCGCTCAGCAAACAGGTGTGGCGAATACCATAACTAATCTCAAGAAGATCGCATCCCCGGCTGTTTTATCTAAGGTTCCATGCGGAGACAACCTTACTAATACTACCGAAATGCTTAACATTCAGCCCAATAAAATTATTCCTACCGAGTTCCCGTTTGCCGTAGCCCAATCCCTTGGCGTGGAAATCCACACTTCATCATACAACTTCCAAGGCAGATCCCCGAATACCCAGTGCACAGTAAACTGGTTCAATGACTTTAGAGCCTCGATTCCTGTGAGCACTGTCATTCTCGCAACGGATGCATCTAAGGCAAATAGGCTCCTGGCAATTGCAGCAGTAAACTGCAGGTCTAAAATGGTCTATTCGGGAGGTTTACCCCCCATTAACTCTGTCTTTACGGGAGAAGGCCTTGCTATCTGGCTTGGAATACGAAAATTAGTCACGGAAGCCAAAGACTACATCCTCTTCACAGACAGCATGTCAAATCTTCAAGCCCTCAAAAATATCAGCTTTAAGTCCCCAAAAATATCGCTCAAGATCGCAAACGAGATCAGGAAAAAAGCCACCATCTTCAAAAGCCTTAGTCTGATATACATCCCTGCGCACATCGGGTTGGAAGAAAATGAAATTGCAGATAAAATGGCCAAACACGCGATCGGAAGCCCCTTGGCGGTCGACCTTATCTCCCCGGAAGATGCAGCCAAGGCAATCGATAATCATTTCAAGCATAACCAACTTCTGGAATGGACCCAAAGCAAATACCACGCCAACTTTCGCCATATCTCTCCCGTCAACCTCACCCCTCTCTATCTGAAAAGGAGTCAAGAAGTCCTCCTTCTAAGGCTCGCATCCAGATCACTCCCCACAAAGGCCCAACTGTTCAATGCGGCTTGGATGACTCTCCCCTCTGTGCATCATGCAATACCAACGAGACTTGTGATCATTTTCTCCTCACGTGTGCCCAGTTTGAAGCACAAAGGGAAATCCTCCGCAACAAAGTCGGCCCAACGCCCCTCTCCTTCGGATGGCTCTGCTATTATAAGGATCTCAATTTCAAGAAAATAAAAGCCCTAGTAGAATTCCTGGTATCAACCCATAGGTTCTAGCCCTCTAGCCACTTAAATAATGAAATAATAAAGATCTGGTAGAAGCGCCGGACCCTGTCTGGAAGCAATAGACCAGAAGCCTTACCCAACTACTACTACAACTACTTCTCTGTAAAAGAGACAAATCGATGTCCCGGATACTTTGCTCTTTATTTTCAAATTACATATGCATGATTGTGATTTATTAGTGTAAACTGGTCCACAACCTAACTAGTCCCACTTAAAAAATATCAAATAATTATAATTTATATACATAAAATTTCATTTAAATACCCGATTTGTCATTCCCTCACACTGTCCCTGCATGCGTTTACAACTTTTAAAGTCCTAAAAAAGGCCGTTTTAAATATATAATCCTTATTGGAGGAACTATTTAGGGTTAATTAGTTTCTGTAGTTTCCGAAAATGAATATGATGTTTTTCTACTACCAATATTTTTACCAAACTTTCCTATTTAAAGGAAAAAACTCACTCGCATTCCTATAGAGATATATATCGTGTACTCTGTCTACTGTAGGTTTAGTGCGCCTTTTATTCATCCAAACTTAAACCCACATAGATTTAAATCATGCGTTTTTGAACTGAAACACACCATGCGTAACTTTTGGGGCAAGTCAAAAAGGCATGCAATGTTTTCGGTGTTGCATGTGCATATATATTGTCTGTTGCGCATGCTCAGTATCTAAAGAAGTTTACGTCAGTTGTCAAGTTACAAGTATGGAAAATATGTATTTTTTAGAAAAAAAATCATCAAATGGATCTAAAACTTTTTTTTTTACTATATATGAATGTGTGCAACACATATAAAGAAAATTATTCAATAAGAAAAATATTTTTTTTTTCAGTTTTTAAAAGTGCAATTTGTCCCATTTACAGAGAATGACCCATACGCGACATATAAACTGTTATACTCGGCCTATTTGTTACTGTTCGTCTCTGTTGGATGTCATGCCTAGTAATTTTTTTTTGGTCGGTCCAAAAAAAATACTAGACATGACAGACCAACAAAGACAAATAGTAACGACCAGGTGGAAATTTCTGATATTCGAATAATCAGCAACGCTTCGGATAATTTTAGTAAGTCTGTCCAAGTGCTTCCTTACCTTGGCCAGCCGCACGTAAAAGTGCTTGGCTGCTAGGAATGCCTGGGTGTTTGCGCGTCTGTCGCTCCCGATCCCCAGCAAAAGATGGGGCTCGAACCACTCGAACTCGGCGAAGTACCGCGATATGAAACGGTTGAAGTTCTTCTGCAGAGAAAAATAGTAAGTTAGATTAGTTTGAATTATCGTCCCTTACCGCCGTATTCACAAGTTCGAGTCAAGTAGCGAGATATCCCCAGAACATGAATCCTGCGAGGAAGGGACAACTTGAGGGTTATTTCAAATTCGTATTCACAACCGCGAGATTTATCTGGGTTTCACCTTTCGGGTTTCTTCCTCAGGTTTCAATCAGATTTTGTAACAGGACATATCATTGGTCAAGCGGAATCACGTGACGTTGCTTACTGATAGAGATATTTCTCACTTGTTCTATTTGCATCGTGAGCGCAATCGCCTCTGGGGAGTCGGATGGCTCTATCTCGCCCATGTTAATTTTATTAACTTTAGGAACATTTTTCTCAGGAACTTGAATTGTTTTTATAGTTTGTTCCTTACACATAGCTCTTTAATTTAAACTGAAGATATTTCACAGTATAAAAAAATACTTTCAAAGTGAGTTTTTTAAAAATAGTATTTAAAAAAAACCAAAAATCCAATTTAAAGTTATATAACTTTTTTTGTAGCAGATATATTTAAAATTGAGCAGATATATTTTAAAATTCCTCAGTTTAAATCAAATATCTATTAATAGGGAAGAAATAATAAAACAAAACACGCTGATATATTTTATAGTTCCTGAGAAAATTTTTCCTAAGTGTTGAAAAACCTTATATTTCAGGAAACGCAAAAGAAAATTAAGGTATTGGTAAGAACTGATGTACATAGTTTTTGAAAAATGCTTATAAAATAAAACTACTAAACAGAAATCGATAATCTTGGTTTTAAATTAAAGCTATATATATGCATATTAAAAGTAAAAGAAACACAGAAAATCGACATTTTTGACCCAAACACCCATCCGACTCCCCTTTAAAAAATGGCTGAAGCGAAGAAAATAAACTTAATGCCAGATGACTCTGAAGTTTTAATAACTTTAATTAAAAATTATAAAGGAATATTGGAAAATAAGAAAACTAATGCCTTTATAATTATCATTATGTATATGTATAAATCTTTAACCAAGAATATTAACCTGCTAATTATATTTTAAAGTGGCAAATACTAGTATGGTTATAATATTCCCCTGTTATTTGTATTTTATTATTAAGTTTGTAACATTTTTGTGCATAACTACCGCAGCACACAACTTTTAAAACAGTTTTAGTCAATTTAAAGATACATTTTTAAATGCATTGTACAATAAAAATTATCATCGCATATCTCACGTAAGTCTCTACGTAGAAATTTAGTATCAATCTAAATCATGTTGAAAATATATTTATCTTTCTAATATGCTGTACTTCTACAATGAACAATCTTATAAAGATCAATTAAAATGAATTAGAACTAAATAATTATAATCACTAGTTTGAAAGAAGAACATGATAAGCTGTGTTTGTTTTGATTTTGAACATGTCTCAGAGATATCCCTCTGAAAACCCACCGATATTTGTGGGATAACCCGTAGAGCAAGATTCGGCTCCTTATCTCCTCCCTTTTGGCATAACTCGCACTTGTGAATAAGGAATTTGACGAAACCTACCGATCTATCCCCCAGACGGGGGAAACCGGCGGGTGACCCGAACTTGTGAATACGGCCGTTAGAGCTACACGAGGGCTATTGGCGACGGGCATTATAATTTAGAACTACAGTCAAATGGCCAGCTGACACCTGAGTAGGCACCCAACGCAACCATGAAGGACGACATCGTACGCAGAGTTGGGACTTTAGAGCAGATTTAACGTGCACTTCCTCTACACGGTGTACTATTTGTCTGACATTTTTATTTATTTTTTTGCAATTTTTTTCTTTTACCTTTCCCTAAGGCAGTTTTATGGAACATAATGTGATAATTTAAGATTATATTATTATATAAGAAAAAACTGGAAACTAGATAAAGTATGCTAAGTTTAAATAAATATTTTATGATCATATAAAATTTTTCAAATGCTAAGATATTTTTCAAATATCAAACAAAAATATCTTTTAACATTAGTATATAGCATCTCAAATATGCATACTTTCAATGTTTTAATTGTAACGTTAACATAAGACAAGTAAAATTCAAACAGTTTTTACAACTTTTTTACAATGTAAATTACTTGTCATTAACAATTTATTAGTTTAATAAATTGTAACAATAATATCCGTTAAAATTGTAGGTGATAATGCCAAAAATGTAAACCGCCAGGAATTATCATGTCTGCGCGAGCGCGTGTGTTAAATCCTAATCACTAATTAACTATAATAATTTTAATTTGTGCATTATCAATAGAATAAATACTATTTTATTAGAAACCCATATGCTTTATTTTTTCCTAAATGATAACTTAGATAGATTTTGTAATTACTAAATGTTGTTGATTTTTCACTAGAAATTACCCCTGGTGACTCTAGTTTTGGTGTTTTCGAGATATAACCGTCATAAAACGTCTGCGTACAAGCCAATCAAAAACTTTCTATCTTGAAAAATTTGTATAAAATGTTGATCGATGCCGTTTTAAATCATGAATTTGTGTTAAGCACACCTATATGCATATTTTAGATGAAGTTCTAAAGGCTCGCAGATTTTGGATCTTTGATTAGCCAATGAAAACCAAGGTCAGACAGCGGCACGGTGGAGAAAAAGTCTGCATACACTTTAAAAGGGATTGACAATTAACACGTTGTTCATTAAATTCGCAGTTTTGGTGTCTTTGTTCAGGATCTTTAAAGTATATTTTCAGGATCTTCAAAGTATATTTTCTAAAAAAACTGAAATTTAACTGTAATAATTGTGTGATGAATTCCACGAATATAGAAATATCTCCGAGCGAGAGAAAAGTTATCCTAAAATTGCGTCGTGAGGGTAAATCATTTCGTGAAACAGGTCGAATAGTTGGCAGAACTCACTCTTCAGTTCAAAAAGTGGTAAAAAAAGTAAGAAAGATGTGGATCCCTCATATCAAAGCCCCGTTCTGGACGCCCTTCATAGCTGACCCACCGAGAAAAACGGAGTGTGGTGAGGTATGTGAAGATTAATCCTCGTGTTACATCCAAAAAAATTAAAGCTTATATAGAAAGTAGTTTTGGCAAAGTTTTGCAAAGAGACTCTGTATGTAAAATACTAAAAAAGCTGAATGGCACTGTCGAGTCGCTCGTAAGAAACCATACGTATCTGATGTTAATAAGAAAAAACGTATGGCATTTGGGCAATTCTACCATAATTTTTAATTTTATGTCCCTTGGGCATAACTAAAAAAATAATATTTCTTTTCAATTTTTTCTTATTATACTAAAAGACTGGTCCTTATATACGTAATTGCAAAACGGAATTTTAAAGCAAAGAAACTCTAAAAAAGTTTTAAGACACAAAACAATGCAGAAAATTCCTTACTGTCCCATGTCCCGAATGTTAAATTTTAGTCTAGGGCTCAAACTAACACATTTTGGAGCTAAAAATTACATTCATTTGGATTTTAAATAGAACTAATACTGTATCTTAACAAATTCCTTCCATAAAATTTTGGCTTTTAATATTTATAATGTGTATTTCTCTTCTCCTAACTTTGTCCCTGGGTTTAAGTACATTCACTGACCTCATTACTAAAGTGGCGAGAGAGGCACTGGTTGGAGCTACAGTGATTCTTCAATCATGAAAACTGTATTGCAGAAAACTCACATTTCAGTTAGTAGCCGGATGTTTTTGCTATACTTCACCAATAAGCCCAAAAGTTAAAAACCCTAGTAAAATGAGCTGCGTGGCTTTATTACTTTCCTTACAATCCACCATGGTTAAGGTTAATTTTTGCTTAATAATTGGAATTTTTTCTATAAATATGTTAAGTGGAGTATATAAGGAGTACAAAAATCCATTTTTATTAAACTGGAGTTAGTTTCAACCCAAAAAAGACCGGAAAACATCGTGAATTTCCTCACCGTCCGTTCTTTACCTTCCGTTCCTAACCGTCACAATGATCTATGGATGGAAAACCGAAACCTGTTTTAAGACTAACCAGTTTGTTCATGACTTCGGTTTCATTGAAAATTAGTTATTTTCATAAGGCCAGTTTAAACCGGTTTCTTTGAAACCGTTTTTTTTAAAACTGCCGTTCCTAAATTTTTTGTAAAAAAAATTCAAATGAGCCTTGCTGAACTTTTTTTTGTAATTCTAGAACCCTTATAAACCTTTTTACAAATATTTAAAGTGATTTTGAAAAAATAAATTTTACAAGTTTTTTATACCTGAAATTAAAAATTATGGTAGAACTGCCCATTTGCCAATCAGCATGTAAATAAACCTCCAAAGTTTTGGAGAAAGGTTATTTTTTCTGATGAAAGTCAATTTGTATCTTTGGTATGAAAGGCAAGAAGTTGGTGGTGTTGAAAGAAAGGTACAGCTGGGGAAAAAAAAAACGATCCACCCTTCATATTTCGGCTGCTATTGGTCAAAGAATTTTGTGCAAGGTGTCATTTTTCAGGAAATAGCGTAAGGAATTAAGAACTGGCAACCAAAATTGTATAAGGGGTCGTCTACATATTAAAATGAGTACCAACTTTGAAAATTCCAATAGCAACACCCAATTTTTTTTTACATAAAAATGTTCAGCAACTTCAAAATACCCCAGGTATAAAAAAGAATTATTCATTTTGCATTATTTGCTGAGATATTAAAGCATTAATTTTCAATTCGTTTGGGGGGAAATCTCCAAATTGATAAAGGTAATATTTAGGGTGTTTTTTCGAAACGACAAGCTAGCAAAGGGTTACCATAATCTCGCCAAAGGATGCAAGAATTAAACCTTCTTCACTAATATTGTGATTTTTTAAAATATTTTTACCTTTTTTTTTAAATTTTGGATTTTAAAAGTCAGAAATAAAATAAAGGGTAGACGAGAAAAAGTTTTAATTTTAAATTAAGTCACATATACGATTATTTATAACGAACAGATATTCAAATGCGATTAGTTACAATCAGATAGACAAACATGATTATTACATTTATGTTTTACATTTTATGCAAATTTTTGTTTCATTCATATTGCTACAAAAGGTTGGTTTAAAATTCGGCACACTGGGTCTGGGACATATTCCGACAGCCGAAATCCCGACAAGCCAAAATTAAGACAAGCCAAAATCCCGAATGCGTCAAAATCCCGAATGGGTCTAAATCCCGAAAATAGATTTTTATCCATTTCTCGATTTTTTTTAAATATTAGAGATTATTTATTTATTTAGTTATTTAGTCAGTTATTTAATCAGTTAGTTAGTCAGTTAGTTAGTCAGTCAGTTAGTTAGTTAGCCAGTCAGTTAGTTAGTCAGTCAGTAAGTTAGTTAGTTACTCAGTCAGTCAGTAAGTTAGTCAGTCAGTCAGCTAGTTAGTCAGTCAGTTAGTCAGTTAATCAGTCAGTTAGTTAATCAGTCAGTTAGTTAGTAAGTCAGTCAGTCAATTAATCACTCCGTTAGTTTGTCACTCCTTTAGTTAGTCCAGACTGACTAACTTAGTCTAACTGACTGTCAATTAGTTAGTCAGTGAACTGACTGACTCACTGACTAACTAATTGACTGACTGGCTAACTAACGGACTAACTGACTGACTCACTGACTAACTAATTGACTGACTGGCTAACTAACGGACTAACTGACTGACTGACTAACTTACGGACTGACTAACTTACGGACTGACTAACTAACGGACTGACTAATTAACTGGCCGACTAACTAACCGACTAACTAACCGACTGACTAACTAACCGACTGACTAACTGACTGACTAACTAACGGACTGACTAACTGACTAAATAACTAAATAAATAAGTAATCTCTAATAATTAAAAAAAAAATCGAGGAAATAACATATTATTGGAAATTTTATAATAAAATAATTATAAATAATATTGGAAATAACATACATTTAAAAACATAGTAATCGATATAATTTTATGTTAATTATACAAACAAAATACATTGTATGCACTTGAAACAAGAAAAGATTTTTAGACATTTGATAGACATCAATAATTTGAATAAACATTTACCAAAAACGCTTTTCAACCACCAAACGATAATGCAAATTAGGATCCAATTTGCTAAGTAATTTTTTACACGGTCCCTAAAATTCGTTTTTTTCAGTATTTTTACAATAACTCGGCAAATAATTGTTGTTGAATTAAAAAATTCGGGATTTTGGTTCTACTTGATCTACTTTATCGATTTATGTAACAAAAATTTTGGGTTGCTATTCATGTTTTATTTTTTCTTATTTAAATTTAAATAAAAAAATAATAAAAATTAAAAATTGGTGAAAAAACTTGTGTGATTTGTTTTTGGAAGATTAAGAAGTATAAAATGAAAAAAATGTTGGTTTAATTCATTTTATTTGTGGAGGTATGAATAAAAGTTTGTGAAACTTTTTTAACATTATGGGTCTTCAACTTCGAATGCTTATATCTCAACAAATAATGCAAATTAATAATTTTTTTTTTGGATCTGGGGTATTTTAGAGATGATAAACATTTTTATATAAAAAAAATTGGGTGTTTCTATTGGAATTTTCAAAGTTGGTATTCATTTTAATATGTAGACGACCCCTTATACAATTTTGGTTGCCAGTTCTGAATTTCATACGCTATTTCCTGAAAAATGACACCTTTCACAAAATTCCCTGATCAATAGGAGCCGAAAAACGAAGGGTGGATCGTTTTTTTTCCCCAGCTGTACGTACGCTGATGTGCAGTAGAAAAACGTCCTGTTTTTTTAAACCAGTTCGTTACAATGAAAATGACTAACTCTTCTTCATTTTCGAACAAGTAAAAATCTTAGTTCGAGTTCGAGGTCGTAAAATTACGATGCTAGGTTGAATTATCCTCGCTAACTAAAGCTACACGACCGCTAAAAATACGAGGAAATGTTCATGGTCTTTTCCGAACGGATAACTCATCCTGTCACTAATTATTGAATTAAAAGTACTTAACCGGACTTTTTCAGTGATTAACTTTTCGACAATGCAATCTTCATTAATTTGTCATTTCAGTCAGTTGACTGCGCATTATCTCAAAGAACTGTAATCTGCGGGCAGGATCGTCTTTTGAGTTTGGACCTACTATGGGGTGTCCCGCCAATGAGTTTAATTAACCCATTAGTTTTTAACTAACCCATCCATGACCCATTTGTGAATACCCGTACCCCTTCCTTATCGAATGAAAATTTTAAAAAATAATAAATTCGATTTTCGGGAAGCATTAACTGTCCTACAAAAAAATTCTAGTGCCATGGGTAGGTTTTCATTTATACAGCAACAGTTATTTTATAAAAGCTAGTCTGGTTGTTTGGTCAGTTGATTACGCATTATATAAGAAAACTGTAATTTGTGGTCGTCCTCAAAAAGGCCATGTAACAGTCTTGAGAAGTACAGCTTTGGTTTCATCTGGTACATCAGGCGTTGTAACAAATTTTCCCTCAGCATTATTCCTTTTATATGATAAAAGGCGGATGGCGGGATTCAAAGTTACGTGTTCTGACGACATTATTTGCTTATCCCTCGAACATCAAAGAAATAAGTCGAAGCTATCTCGAAACTAAACCAAACAATATCCACAAATCGTTACTCTTTGGATCAAATACGCTGTAGTACGGCCTAATTTTAGCCAACCAGAAAACTAAACACGACCATGTCAAATAACCTGTTCTAAATAACCTAAAGTTTTTACCAATGGTACATTTAAGCCGGCATTAACTGTAAACCTACTTTTGGGCCACCCTGTAGTTAGCATATTTAAATGATCGACTACTGTACCTTGATGCGTGCGTCCTCCTTCCTGGTGAAGTGTCCGTGGCATTGGCGGGCGCCGCGCTCTACCATTTCGGCCATCTGCTCCCTCTTCAGGCGGCTCGGCTTCTCCTTTGCGTGCAGCAAGGGGATCTCGAACCTGCACACACAATTGTAATGTTTCAGATGATGTAAAGCTCTTGTTTTCATTTTGATCCGTACTGGATTTTATTGGTTGTTTCGGTTTCACTCTCAAAATGACCGATATACTAATAAACGATATACAAAATGACCGATAACCCTTTCAGTCCCCTTTCAGTGATGCCATTTGGCATCATCATTTTTCTGATCATAATTTTAAAAAAATAATAGGGCTGATATCTATTGGGATTAATAAAAAATATTTTCTAATAGAAAAAAGTTTGAAGAATCGAACGATGTGCTTTTTGGTATCATAAATGGCTATAGACGATCAGAAAAAAAAATTCTAAAATGATGATGCCAAATTGCTCTTGGGACTGAAAGGGTTAAATTCTTCATACATTTTCTATAAAACTTATATTTTCTTTTTGTATCGTTATATGGAAGAATCATGTCTTTTGAAGAATTAAATAATGTTTGTTGTAGTTAAATGAAAATATGAAAACACGGTGAAAATAGAATTCACTCTGAATAAAATTTTATTAAATAAATTGGCCCTAATTTCTCCATACTTGCATTTTTAAATAGTTAAAAACTTAAATTTAACTATTTTTAACAAATAAAGTTTTTTAAAAAAAATATTGCTATAATTTATTCAAAAGCTATGATTTAAAAAATATTCTTAAATTTTAGTTAAAAAATTAGTTGAAAGATTTTTTTCCCTGCTTTTCACCATTTCATTCTGGATGCATAATGAGTCTATTTCACAAATTTAAGATTTTTAGAATAAAAAATAAAATGTTGCATTGAAAGCGTTAAGGGCGAATGAGACCGATTGATCGCGGGTTTCCAAACCAAAGTGCCTCTGTGTTAATCCAAGAGTAAAAAAATGACTATATAACGTATACAATTATTAAAATACACATTTTCATTTTAAAAGCTCTTACCTGACAGGATCTTCAGTGGTGTCCAACATCATTGTTGGAGAGACTTGCAGTATCTTCTGGCAATGAACACCACTGACCGGCACCTGACCAACACGAGGTCAAAAAGACGGTTAACCCGACCGACAAGACACAGTTTTTTCTTGTGACGCTTTTAGACACGTGATCCCCCCCCCCCCCTCAGTCTTGAAGGGAGGGGAAATTATCACCCAATACAAAGAACGCGCGCCCATTGCAGGGAAACATCGCGTTCTTTTTAACCTGCTCTTCAATCAAAGCTATCAACGAAAGATGGGGTAACATCTTACCGTCCTCTTAATGCTGTTGTTTCATCCGATATGGAATTGGATTAAGGCTCTACTTGTAACGCCGTTACATGTAACAGTTACTTTTTTTCGGTAACGCCGTTAGATTTTCAGAAAGTAACTGTAACTCAGTTACTTTCACTGGTAACGAAGTAACGAAAAATTTCGTTACTTTTAAGTTAATTCTCACGCCGCTCTTCACGGGTCTTTTCGGTAGCTCGGCGTTCATTTAAAAAGTTATTAAAAATTTAAATTTTAACAACGTTGAATTTTCATTATTTGCTTTTTTTCTTTTGACTGTCACTATTTTTTTTAATCTTGGTTCTCTATGAAAAATGGTTAGTGGTTAAATTGTTACCTTCCTATAACTGGAAATTTCTAAAAATAACTGTCTTACTTGACGAAGGCTCATATAAGCGGGTCTCTGATCAAGCACACAAGCCGGAATATATATGAACCTACCCCCCCCCCCCCCTAAAAGTAACTGTTCATTCGTTACTTTTCTTATTAAGTAACTGTAACTAGTTACTTTTCAAATGAAGTAACTAAAAATGTAACATAGTTACTTTTAAGGTACTTTCTAACCCATTCATCTGATGTATGGTAGATTCGAAGTTTCTCGGGAACAGGTGTTTTAACATACTCATGAGAGTCGTATTAATAGTAAAGAATTTTTTTTTAAAACGTATTCTACGTTCTTTATTCATTTGTGTATGAGGCGATGAGCGTTACGTCTAGCAGTCCAGTAACCAGGTAATCGAAATGAGGCGTTTCAGGGAAAAAATATAGAAGTTTTTTCCTCAACGGCTTTCTATGTTTTCGAGGGTGCTGATTTGCTGAATCCAAATATAAACTTTGTTAAAACAAATTTTGCATGGTAACATAATTTTTTTTAAGTTCTTAAAATTTTACCCCTTTTTGGTTTTCTCCTTCTAGCACGTAAAGTATAGGTCTCACAGAAAAAAAAATCAATTCAAAAGTTAAAGTACTCTTAATAAGCTTAAAACAAAATCAATTACAACATTACAGCTAGACAAACAGTTTGGTTTCTACAGCGCGCTGAAAATGGGACAGATGGGGACCTTCAATCAAGTAAAATTGCTGACTCTTTGCATGTATGTACTGTCGAATATACTTAATTGAAAATTATCAAATTTTTCTTGTTTTTAAATAATGATTCTAAATAACCTAAAACCCATAACACAATGTATTTATTCTTCTTTAAGAAACTTATTTTACTTTTAATTTAAATTAAAAAAGGTCAGTTGCAGTTTCCATTCAATTGACTCCGGAATTGACTCTTTTGAAAAACTCCGGAAATATTTCATTAAAGATTTTAATGACATTTTCGTACACTATAGACAACTTAATCTACAAATCTAACTCATTTTCAACAAAATTTGAAACACGTGATAATTTCCATTGAGATCTATAGATACTACTACTATGAAGATTCTCTATTTTTTAAAACCATACATTATCCAAAGCAACTTTCTATCATTTCTAAATAGCATATCTAAAATCGCCCCGACATTGATAAAAGAAGTACGTTAACAGTATTGCTGTTCAATAGGTAAATAAGTTTGAAATAGCTGATTTACATTTCACTTTCAAAAATAGATTTCCAAATTTCACAAAGTTTTCCCATCTTTAACGAAATCGTTTCCTGGAAAAAATTGCAAATAATAGTAATGAATTCAGTATTCATGAGGCATAGTTTGCCATAGTGAATCGATCTCGACTAAAAGAACAGTTCGAAGAAACCAACGAAAGTAGAAAGCAGCTGCTCTCGAAACGTAGCATTTACATTCTGCCCTTTTATGTAGGCTCTAAAAAAGGACCACGTCGCTAGACCAAACGTATTTCATTCATTGCTCGAAGCACCTTTCTCTTCCTGCCCAGGACCCACACCACATGTTTTCATTCGTGATCAGTTGGTTCAACTACTTGAAATAGACCGACAGAGTTCATAATTAACGCCCAAACCGGCAACTGCTGAAGTGCCGATCGAGTGGCCATCCATTCATCTACTTCAGAAGGTATGCGCTGCGTTCATGGTCCATATGGAATATTGAGAAATTGCGGATGTTTTAAAGACCTTATTGATATTGCCATATTGCTAATCAATTATTATTTTTTTGGTGCTGACTATTGTGAATAAGTATTTACTCTTAATATTCAATTCTCAACTGCCCAGGTCCACGCTACTGGGACTATATTTTGAGGTTTTATGCGTTCATTTCTGTTTTCTGAATTTGTGCTTTCATTTGTTTATAAGCCAACCAAAGTTTACTTAACAAACAAAATTGGCGCACATTTTTAATAAAATTAGATTGAGGGGAGGCTTTCGACACTGAAAGTGTCGACAAGAAAAGTGTTTATGACTATCGAATTTTGCGATTTATTGTAAAAAAAAATTAAACACAAATAGATAATTTCTCGCATTCCAAATCCGTTAAAAGGGGATAAAAATGAATAAAAACGTTAACTTAATTTTTTTTTGTGTAACTCAACTTGTCCTTCATAGATTGTTTAGTACTTTATTATCTTTATTTTTTTAGATAAGCTTATTTTGGCATCGCGAATTTTCCTGCCAATCGTCTTTCATGAGTTAAAAGTACATAACACATTCAATACTAGATACAAAACGACTGATGGGTCAGCTGCTGGAATTGAAGTTGGAAAATTATTTTTGAACATCAAACAAATTCAGCGAAAGGTGTTCCGAAATCTTGCCTTTTCTCTGCCGCTTTGCCCCTCACTTAGGGCCTGGCCAGGGCCCTACTTACAACTTTAGGGGCCCAGGGCACGAGCAAATTTGGGGGTCCCAAAACATACCTCGAGAAAATATTTGTGTGTATTTTTCTTACAGTGTTTACCAAAAAAAATAGCTGAAGTAATTAGCTTGGAAAGCATGCCCAATCCCCCCAAAATAACTAATTTTTGTGAATTGATTAATTCAGATTTTAAACACAATTTCATAGTCAACTTTTGTCCATGAATTAAATTTTAATTAAATTTTAAAATTTTTTTAAAAATAATTAAATTTTTTTGCATACTTCATATTAAAAAGTTTGGGGCAGTTGTATTGAGCATAAATGTTCATGAAGAAAATTTGGGGGCCCCCCTTAAAGTGGGGGGCCCTGGGCACGTGCCCCGTTTGCCCTGCCGGAAATCAGGTCCTGGGCCTGGCCATGACAACTTGGGGCCCAAGGCCCGGATAATTTTGGGGGTCCTTTTTGAAGTATAATAATGTTACAAAATATGCAAACTGAAAAGTTTTGACCTATAAAAGTAAGGTCAATTGTCAAAGATTATGACATCAGCCAATTATTATTGTACGTATTGCTAGTAAAAATCAAAAATATTAAATATATAAATTCATATCATATATAATCATTCCATATCATATATAATATAATCGTTTCATAAAATCACACAATATTGATAAATGAACGACAAAATGTACATGTTTACAACCAGTTTTGCTAAAATAATCTGCAGTATGAACCCAAGGTCCAGGCCTTGTAAGTCTAGGCAATGATCAGGGCCTGCCTCTACTATAATAACACGTGCAGGGCCGTGTGGTGCTATGATGCAGAGCTGCTGCTGATGGTGTTCAGAAAAAGGCGTTTTTTTAAGCAGGTGAAGATGCAAAATAGTGTAGGTACAATCGAAACACATATAAAGATGAACCAGTTCACGAAAGCATTCCACGACAATCGCCCATCCAAGCTGTTGAAGTGAGTAAATTTAAAATTTTGTATCTTTAATTTCTACGAAGCTTCCCTGCCGACTTATTTGACATATATTTCAATCGTTTTTTTAACATAAGTAAAAACTATGTTTTATTACCCGCAATAAGTAAATTAAGAAGATTGATTTACTGTGATTTTTACACTATAAAATATTCAAGAATACAACGTAAACTACCTTAGGTATGAAAAAAAAATTGGCACTTTCTTTGAAATTCAATCTAGAAGTTTTTTTTGTTTATATAATGAGCATAAAAATAGGAACTATAACAACGTTCATTTGAAGTAAACTATAACAACGTTCATTCAAAACTCAAACCAATTTAATTTAAATAAACATAAATCACACAGAAGTCAGTAAGATATCATATTAATGATTTTGTTATTTTTACATACATCATATGAATGGTATCAAACATTGCGCCTATTTTTATTAAGCTAAGTAAATTTGGTAATTTTTATTCCTTAAAAGACAAACCTCCAGTAATTTACTGAAGACACTGAACGTTTAGTACTGAAAGTAACCTATTATTTCCATATGTCAGATTCACGTTGTGAATATATTTTTTTAACTAAAAATAAGTTTAGAAATTGATGGTTTCTCTTATTGGGAAAAAAATATTGCTGAAACCGATGACAGTACTTTAAAATGAAATTATATATAGGATTTATTTAAGACACTGCATTATTATTATTTTTTGTGAAACAAAATTAAACATGTTTAAAAAT
Organism: Oedothorax gibbosus; assembly: GCA_019343175.1. NCBI lineage: Eukaryota > Metazoa > Arthropoda > Arachnida > Araneae > Linyphiidae > Oedothorax > Oedothorax gibbosus. Next base: position 1,338,072 of record JAFNEN010000372.1, read on the forward strand.
TAAACACGGATCTTAAAATTATATTTATTGTTATTGATTAAATTGGCTACATATGATTTCAATTTTGATTTAAATCATATTTTATTAAATGTTTTAAGGTATTCTTATTTGTTTATTATTAAATTAATCTGGATTGTTTTTTAAAAAATCATTATAATGAGTTGTATAAGCTTTTGGAAAGGTACTGTCTATTTTGTTCTGACAGGATAGGTCAACTACCTTACCTAAAAAAATACTTAAACCATTTATCCAAACACTGAATAATTACATATTGAGTATTTCAAGAGAAAATTTGACCATGCCATTTTAACTTCAACATTACGTTTATAACGGGAATATTTTATAAAGGCTAGATTCGTTTGTCTGTCCGTCACTGCCTCATTAATTGGTTCAAAATGTAGAAATTATGTATACATAACTATAAATGGAGACAAGAAACAAAGTGCTGAAAAATAGCACTTTTGTCCTCTCTTTGGTTTGGTTAACTACTTTATTTTTTAAAAAATATAAGAAAATTTGATATTGGATTATAATTATTAAGGCATTTTTTGTGTAAGTTTGTAGAACACAATGCATTAATTTGTTATTTAATGGTACACAGTTAAAAATAAAGATCTCAAAAATAGGTACTAGAACGTTCTAATTTTATTGTGAGAACAATATTCTCTAAAACAAATACTTGAAATAGCAATTTTGAGATCATGCATGTTTTTAAAATTCTACAAATTCAAGTAGAAAATTGTATAATCGAATAATTTGTATCGGATTTTTCATTATTGATTTAGATTGGGATTCATATTAATAATATCAAATATCTATATTGTATAGATGTATGCACATAAAATCTAATTTAAAATTTCAAAATTAAGAAAAAATCTAAATAAAAACATGCGTGCGTTCTCATCACAGTTATTACTATTATTTTTGACGTATGGACACAGATGGACAGAAATTTTTCCAGTTTAGAATGAAAACAAAGAGTTATTAGGAAAGCTATAAAACAAATCAAGGGCGGCATTTTAAAGACTTGCATCATATGAAAAAAATGTACTACATGGTCCTGAACACGTGCGACGATCTTCCTGTTGTACACCCATCATAAAAAATTTGCGTACAAGCCAATAAAAAACTTTCTATCTTGAAAAATTTGTACAAAATGTTGATCGATGCAGTTTTAAATCATGAATTAGTGTTAAGCACACCTATTTGCATATTTTAGATGCAGTTTTAAAGTCTCGCAGATTTTCGATCTTTGATTAGCCAATGAAAACCAAGGTCAGACAGCGGCACGTGTCAGAAAAAGTCTGCATACACCTTTAAAAGGGATTGATAATTAACACGTTGTTCATTAAATTCGCAGTTTTGGTGTCTTTGTTCAGGATCTTTAAAGTATATTTTCAGGATCTTTAAAGTATATTTTCTAAAAAGGATCTTCAGGATCTTTAAAGTATATTTTCTAAAAAAACTGAAATTTAACTGTAATAATTGTGTGATGAATTCCATGAATAAAGAAATATCTCCGAGCGAGAGAAAGATTATCCTAAAATTGCGTAGCGAGGGTAAATCATTTCGTGAAATAGGTCGAATAGTTGGCAGAACTCATTCTTCAGTTCAAAAAGTGGTGAGAAACTACGAAAGAAGTGGATCCCTTATATCAAAGCCCCGTTCTGGACGCCCCTCAAAGCTGACCCGCCGAGAAAAACGGAGTGTGGTGAGGTACGTGAAGATTAATCCTCGTGTTACATCCAAACAAATTAAAGCTTACATAGAAAGTAGTTTTGGCAAAGTTTTGCAACGAGACACTGTATGTAAAATACTAAAAAAAGCTTAATGGCACTGTCGAGTTGCTCGTAAGAAACCATACGTATCTGATATTAATAAGAAAAAGCGTATGGCATTTGCTAATCAGCATGTAAATAAACCTCTAGAGTTTTGGAAAAAGGTTATTTTTTCTGATGAAAGTCAATTTTGCATCTTTGGTATGAAAGGCAAGAAGTTGGTGTGGCGAAAGAAGGGTACAGCATGTGACCCACGGAATATAATACCAACAGTGAAACATAGTTGTGGTGGAGTAATGGTTTGGGGCTGCATGGCTGCCAATGGCGTTGGTAATCTTGTGTTTATTGATGGTATAATGGACCATAAGGTCTATCTAGACCTTTTAAAAACCAATCTAAAACAAAGTTCTCAAAAATTGGGTCTTAATAATGACTTTTGCTTCCAGCAAGATAACGATCCGAAACATACTGCTCATTTGGTCCGGCTGTGGTTACTGTAACGCACTAAAACCCAGTTGCTTTCTCCACCTCAGTCACCGGACTTGAACCCCATTGAACCCCTTTGAACATTCGTGGGACTTATTGGAGCGCAAGATTCGACAGCATGTTATAACGTCCAAAAATATGCTAAAAGATGTTATCCTCCAGGAATGGGACAAAATAACCCCCAGGAGACATCCAAATTAGTACTATCTATGCCAAAACAACTTAGAGAGGTTCTTAAACGTAGAGGCCATTCGACAAGCTACTAAAGTAGTTTTCTTCTAACTGGAAAAAATAATAAATTACATTACCTGAACTGTACGCAGACTTTTTCTGCACTGTTTTGCATCCTTGCTTCACTTTTGATTTTTTTAAAATATTTGTTTTATGTATAAGTCACTCATATATTTTCATTATCATAGTATAATGTACACAAATAAAAAAAAATTGGATGCAAAATGACCTATTTTTCCTATATAATTTTATTTAAAATGTTTTAGAATCAGTCTGTACGCAGACTTTTTATGATGGGTGTATACCGCGCAAAAAAATAGACCTTTGATCTATTGTAAAACCACTTTGTATCTTTTAACTCTGCCAGCTCTTCTGTACTCCTGGCAACCAAACTCCAAAATAGATTCGCAGTTCCTAAGAGTAAACAACTTCACAAGGGGACGGACAAGTACAATAGGCCATTGTGAAAACAACACTGTACCTGGACATATGGCGACACTATGTCTGCTCTGGCTCGAGCTCTTTGAAGCCGAAAGTGTGGACGCTACAATGAAGAGCTTAGTGGAAGAACGTGCTAAGTGACATTTTTGAAAAAAAAAATGAGATTTTTGTGTCAATGAGCATATTATGCCATCCTTTGCAGATGGCAAGTTTCCCCTTTTTCATAAACTTAAAGTTAAGTACATTTTTTACCGTTGGCAAGGACCGTTTTTAACATATCTAAATGCAAACTAAAACTTTAAAGCTCATTTTCTCGTTTTCACCTTTTTGTCACTTAGCACGTTCTTCCACTAAACTCTTCAAATGGTCTTTCACAATATGCTAATCACAATCAGCATGCACAATCAGCATGATCTTCAACAGTTTGCATACACTCCTTAATTTTATTAAAAAAACCCATCTTCCTTCATATTTTTTACCATGCTATCTTCTTCGCTTCCTACATTGTCACAAAAATAATCTTGGCAATTTTTGTGCCAGCCGAAGATGTGGTATGGAGCGTTTTCGATATTTTGCCTCAAGTTGGAAATTTTCTCTTTATTGCTCACTTTTTGTTGGTTCCAGTGTTCAATGGCTTTGTCTATTGAAGCTCTAAGCCTTGGTAGAGAACTGCCTAATGTTTTACGGTATTTTATATTATATCCCTTTTTGCCGTCTTTAACCACATCGCGTAGCTTATTAAATAAATTTCTCATCAGATGGTTGCGGCATTCTATTTTCTGGACAGTCGTATTATCGTAAGGTCGACTTGCCAATACCTTGATATATACGTTGCTGTCGCCGTCTGCAATCATTCTTGTGTATTTTACTTTATGCAGAGAAGAGCTCTGCAGAAATCCGTCAACAATGATGTCAGCCTCCATGCTGCTTGAACTCCCACTCCAGTTTTTGAAGCACTCATGCTGTTTTACTTCTATTCCTTTCCTTTGTGACATCTGACATGTTGAGCAGTATTTATTTCGCACTCCTAGATGTAAAACTTTCTTCGTTTCATAGCCTACGATAGCAGCCTGCAACAAATAAATAAATTATGAGCATTGCTAAAATTTCTATAAACAGTAAAATAACAATCAAAACTCCCAAAAATGAATTAAACAGCTATAAGCTATAGGTTAAGTTAGTCTGAATTATTGTCGCACTAGAGCTACTCGATGGCTATTGGCAACGGGTGTCGTAATTTAGAACCACAGTCAAGTGACAAATTGATATCTGAATGCTGTATAGATTATATATACACAGACACCGTGTGAGGATCCAGAGTTCCTCCATATAGTGAGGGGGGTGGGTGGGTGAGAGGTTGTTATAACTTATAAATTTTTAATAAAAATTCTTAATTTTAATTAAATAATTACCGTGTTCAGAGCTGACACTTAGAGTTTGTGGACGCTCATTTTTGTGCATTTTGGTGCTCTGAACGGACACTATTTGAAATAGGCGTGTCGGAAAGAGACATAGCACTTCTAACGCATAACAATGGGAAGCAGCTGTGGAACTCATTCGTAAATGTCAGACCAAATGTGGCCATCTTTGGTCACTGAACTTTTATATAATTTAATCATTAGCATTTTCTATATTTATTAGAATAAATGAGATAGAGGTAAAGGTTTTGAGTTTCAGTTACTGTTTAAAGTTGGAGAAGTTTAAGTCAAATTTTTTTAGTCTTGTTTACACATTTGAAAAGCTTTTATGATTTACATAATACAGTGAAAAAAAAAATTTTTACTCGCATAATTACCTGCAAATAAAATAAATGTACTGCTATAGAATAAATAGCTTTTCTTACCCCCCTCCCCCCAAATTAAAAAAAATAATAATTCTAAAAGTAATGTTATAAGACTTTTGATACTCTACTATTGATATATAATCTACACTCCGCTCAGAGCACAGAACCCTTTTTTCTGAGCGGCATGAGGGGAGTGGCCCAAATAGGGTATTTGACTAAAAAAAATTTATTGGCTTAAAATATTCCTTGGCAAAAAATATTAGACCCGTATTTTTTCTTTTTTCCAAATACCGCCTGGAAACGGAGAAAAACGCAATTAAAATTTAACTATAAGCCACGCCCCCAAAACGATCCCGGCAGAATTTGAAGGATGTGACGTCACCTGGCAGCAAACGGTTTCGACATGCGGGAGAATCCGTAGTGATCACTGTTGTTGTTGTTGTATTTGATACTCCAATTTCCTTTGATTTATTATTGACAGAGGGAGTAGAGGTGATTAAATTTTTTTTTTTGTTTTTAACATTTAGCAATTTATTACTAATGGTTGGTTCGCGGCTTTTTAATTTCATGATCCGCTACTTACCTGTCAATTCCCTTAAAGATTTAGGTTGACTTTTTAAGATAAAATGGCACCAGAGCGTTTTCTTGTAAACCAAAAATTAATGGCTTATAAAATAAGAAATATATATAAAAAACTCAATCTGAACTAACACACATCCTAAATAAACGTACATAAAAATATTAGAGGGCCGCAGTTAAATCGTTTTTTTTTTTTTTTAAATATAAAATTAGGTTACTTCATATGAATTTTTCATGTGATATGAAGTTTTTTCATGTAAATTTTTTTAAACAACCGCCCCATCTGCCAAAATGTCTAGCCTTAAAATTGAATAAAACCAATTTAGAAATGATTATTTTATACACGCATATGCAATTTTTGTTATAATTAATAATTTAAAATGTCAGGGATTTTCAATATAAAAGTCACTCATTTGCGGATTTGTTACTTTATAAGTGCTTATTTTTTGGTGAAATGGGTACGTAATTGTTACATTAAATTTGGGCTACACACCTTGATCAAGTACGGAGACGTAAAATATTTTGACTTCTTCTAATGATTAACTATCGCTATACTGTGCCGTTCCGCAATGTAAACATTTGGTGATTTCGTTTACTAAGGCCATGTATTTGAGCTTAAAGTTTGAATTTACTGGACTAACGCTTGAAAACATCGAAAATAAGATCATTCACAAACAACTTAAGCTGTTTTAAATTTAATTAATAATTTTGTACAAGATAATTTATTCAAGTATTGAGTTTAATGAAAAGTTGTACTAGATATTTAAATGCAGGTATGAAAAAAATATACTTGAAGTCTAGTGAAACCAAAATTAGGGGAAAACTGATTAATAAATAGATTAATACAAACTTTTAATAAATAGATTTTTTATAACGTTTTTTCTTTTTACTAGAACGCATGAACAACTTTTTGTAAACAGAAGTGCTTAACTTATTTCTTATTTTCTAGATTAGTACAAGAAAAAAATAATTTCGGGCGCCATCTATAGGCAAAGAAAAAGATATGAAACTAGTTAACATTACAACATTAAATATAACACTTTCCCTTGTAACTTGATTACTATTTACACTTTAAGGACGTTTTCATTAAAAATATTAATAGCTTCCTTATAATCCTTTTAAAATTGGTTATTACTTCCGTTGAAGTTTTAATATTTCGGAACTCATCAGAACAGAAATCCGAAGAAGATTAAAAACAAACAAACAAGGGTCTTACCATCATAGGCATCGATTCTCGGCAAATTTGAGCTGGCTGTTTTTGTGAATCCTTTAATTTAATTTTATTTAAATATTTATAAGCACTAAATTTACAAAGAAAAAAAGACTAATCTAAAAAAAACTATGCAGTTTGGACTTAAAGAGCGCTAAAAAGTTTAGGATGACTAAATTTGAATAGCGTGTGGGACGGTTTAATGCCAGGTGACGTCAGACCAATCAGAGTAGCGTTTGTAGTCACGTGACCAAGCTTTGAAATATCGCGATTTTAAAACTTGATTTAAATAATATCCGAGTAATTTTTTGAAGAAAAACCAATGAATATGCGTTTTCTAGTTCCTATACTATGTTTATATAACTTTTTTGGGCAGTTTCCCGATTTAGTCAAATACCCTATTATAGGGGAAATTGACAGTGACACATGTTTACACTGAGACAGTATTCTCCTTTTCAATCCTTTCTTTTCTCTCTCAAAACGGCAAACTACTTGGACGGTCACGCGACACTGACTCTTTTGTACTGAGGGGGACATAGATACAGGGCCGGATTACCAATTAGGCAAGGTAGGCAGTTGCCTACAGGCCCCATACATTTTAGGGGCCCCGCAACTTCCAAGTCAAAAGGGGCTCCAGATTCACACCCACCTCACAACAAGTGGTAATGGGCCAAGAGAAGTCAACGTTATCTGAGGCAATAAACATGGTCGGATACAATTACCACTGTCATCTGCGAAATACGTTATAGAGGGGGCTATTTTTGCAGTTTTCACACCCTTCTCCTACAGGGTTGTAACAAACACAAAAGCTATAGATAAATAGCACCTAACTTGGCTACTTTACTCTAAACTGGTCACATCAAGATATCTTTGATTGGTTTTTTTTTTGGCTAAGTTTGGGTCCACTAGAAGTAATTTTGAATCGATGATCGAATTTTTGTTTCGAGGTTCTAGTAGAAAGTAGGTGTTTTGGTTACGATTTACTAACGTTTAGGTTTGTCAAATAAAAAAAGCTCATTAGGATTTTTAAAAAAAATACCCATAAATACGCCTAACTTATTAGATGGTTTTTGAGAATTTTAAAAATACATGTTTTTAACTGAATTCCAACACATTTATAATTTTTGCTCCAAAAGAAACAAAAATTATTATTATTTTGCAAACTATCCTTTTTTTTTATTCCAAATAATTAAAAAAGAAAAGAAATTTGGTATTAACATTGCAGAGATTTCCGACCATTTGTTTGTATCCTTCTTTCAAATTCCGTTCTAATTTACGATATTAAAAAAATAATCATTTGAAAAGGTATGACAACATGGACCAATCTTTTCTCCTGTTTGTCTGTACGAAGGAAGTCACGCGGACAGACAGTAGAATCTTACTTAAGTACTTAAGTAGTAGAACTTAAAGTGTATCAAATATCAGTGAAAAATTTGAAAAATCATTAAACTTTAAATATGAAGTAGTAAAAGATATAAATACGTATTCGGCGGAAATAATATATTGAAAAGTTGGTAAGACAAATATCAAAATATCTACATGAAATCTATCACATACCACATACAGTGTGCATAAATACTGTTTTTTTCCCCAAAATGTGACAAAATCATATTTTTAAAAAAATGTACGACCCATTGCAAGCAACATTTAGTTTTATAAAAAAAAATCATATATTATAAGGTACATAGGTAAACAGTAAAATAATATAGTTTTTATAATAAATTTCATTTCTAAAAAAAAACACTTTCAGCTTTAAGTAATTTAACAAAACAAAACACCAGACAAGATAATATTTATAATGTGGTGTGTGTGGTGTGTTTTTTCTGTCTGGATCGAGTTTTTTTGTCATTCATAAGTGGCTAAAGGCCTGTTTAAAGGTAAGATATTAATAAAAATTTAATTTCATTTAATGTCAAAACTTAATATATTGTTGAGCTTTCGCAAAAATATAAATTTCGCTTTAATATGCACTATTTTTATATTTTTATGGACATAGTGTTCCGTGAGTAATTGTTTAAATTTTTGATCAATTGCGTATATCTGTTAGAATTTAGATTTATAGGTATTGATAAATTAATTCCCATACAATTAATTCTACAATTTAAAAATTTAGATTCTATTGATTTTATTTATGTAAGTTCTGATATACACTGAAAAAAAGTGTAGCATTTCTCCATGCCATAAAGAGATCGGGGAAGGGGGGGGGGGTGGAGCCAAGGGGGCCCCTCAAAATCAACTGCCTACAGGCCCCTACACTGCTTAATCCGGCCCTGCATAGATATAAAGAACAAGGCTTGTCCTTCATTCAGTGATTGAGACAGTGCTTTCGGCTGTCCTTAAGGCATCTTCTTGCATATCTTTTGCTGCAGCAAATGAGACCATAACTCTTAAAAACAATACATCAGACAAAAAAAAATGTGTTTGTAACAGGCTGGACACTTCCAGAGAGAAAAAAACACGTTTTACATTCAAAGAAAAACTGTTTATTTATAACATCTTTATAAAAGGGCCACAAACCGGTATAAAATCTTCAACCCAAAGTGCAGTGAAGGAAATGAGAAAACAAATAGATCATAATGGAAGAAAATTGTTTCAACAATTTTTGAAGAATCACAAGATCATTAGGTGACGAAACAATCCAAAAAATTTAAAGATCATCAGCGAATAACAGACAAGATTGAAAGTTGACAGTTATATCATTGATAAACAAAAGTAAATAACAAGGGTCCAAGAGTTGACACCTTGAGTACTACAGATGTACTAGTAAAACAATTAGAAAAACCGAATTAAATTTAACATACATTGATCTATCAGTAAGATAACAACATAACCATGTAAGTATTTTATCATCAAAACCCATATAGAATAATTTTTTAAGGGCAGGTGCATTATTTAGTTAGAGGGGGGGGGGGGCGGAGGATTATAGGGTGGGGTGGGGTCATGATTAAATTTTATCCTTGAAAGGGGGGGGGCTGGTTTTAATATTCTAATTATTTACCAAGGAGTGGGGGGGGGTAGAATTATTATGATTAAGTTTTAAGGTCTTAAGAAAAAATATATATTACCGGAAGCATATAAAATTCATATCACACTAAATGTGTGAAATTGATGCTTTTCAAATTTAACCGAATAAGTTAGTTATACAACAAATTCATAAAGTAAAACTTTTCGAAATTATATATCGTAATTACTGTGAGCTGCATCATATTGATTAACTTATCAAATTGACAAATAGTACATTTGAATATTCTATTTTCAACCTACAGCAAGACAGTCAACCCAGCTGTAAAAAAATCTGCTTATTTCCAATGACAATTCCCAACTTTGAGAACAAACAATTTCCGCAAAAAAATCTTTAAAAAGTTTACTTACATCATCTTAATATTTCAAATGAAAACTATATTGAACTTTATATTTATTTTTAAGATTTTTTTTTTTTTTTGGGGGGGGGGTTAGGTTTGGTGGAACTGCTTGTTAGTAGATTGGGTGGGGGGTCTTATTTTAAATTTCAGGTCCCAAGGGGGGTCAACCTTTTTATTTAAAGCTGTATTGCAAAATCCTCCCCCCCCCTCTAGTTAATTAATGCGCCTGCCCTAAGTAAAACGTTAAAATTCACAGTATCAAACGCTTTAGCAAAGTCAGTAGTATAAATGACATCAAGTTGTGTGTTAAGTTTTAAGGCATTGGTAATATTACTATTGAAGGACAGCAGATTAGTTGCAGTTGATCGTTTTTTAATAAAACCATGTTGCATGTTGAGCAGGTGATATCAACTGATAAGTGAAAGCAGATATAGTACAGTCGAAATAGAGTTGGGAGTAGAAAAAATTGGAACATAAACCATTCTTGTTGCAAATGGTAGGTAACATGCTTCTAATGAACATACTAAAAATCGCAACCTGTACTGTCGCGACAAATACGTTTTTTTGGCCGTCATCTTGGATACATCATTTTTTTAAAAAAAATCGTAATAAGTCATGTTTGGTATCAAATTATAGCAAATTTTACGTTGACAAAGAATATGATTTTGGTTTTTAAAGCTAAATTATTTCAGAGTTGATTTTTTGAAAGAAGTGCTAGGAAAACGGCCAAAGATTTTCACTGCGAGCGAAGGAACAACCCCTCTGAGATGTACTCTCGCGTGCCGCACCCCTCTGAGATGTTCCGACACCTGTTCCCTCGCGTGCCGCACCCCTCTGAGATGTCCAACAAAAGTTTGCTACTTTGCGACTAAAAGTCATGCTTCAATGAATAACAAACATGGATTCCCAACAATAAGCAAAAGACGATTTACCATGTTGTTCCGACAATGCAGCCTTTCTCCCCCAAAATTCCTTTTGACAATAAGGAGGTGCTAAGTGTCATCTTTCAAGTCACCATGCTTGCGCCGGCGGCTTTCTGTAGAGATAGGATAAACATCTGGTAACTGCTTTTTGTTATAACTCCTATTCCACATTACCCTCTGTCATTCGGCTCGATATACTTTTCGACCGAAACTTTTCAAGTTTCGATTGGTCAGGCTATAATCTATAATGCAAGCTTGCCGGCCTCGTTCTCTGATTTGCCCGATTCCTCTTGCAGTAGGTATACAGATTCACAGAGATTTTGGATCTCGGTTCTTGATTATGATGAAATGAGCAGTCTTGGATTCAGTGTGTCGTATGATGAAGTGCAGAAATACTACATTCTTCTATAATGAATGAAAGTAACCAAAGCATCTTACCACCAGGGTGTTTTTCTCAATGGATCTAATGTAGACTACAATAGATGACCACAACACCTTTCATAGGATGTGCACATCAGGAGCATCTTTTAACACCTCTTCATTACTGGCAGGCCAAATCAAACGACTGAAATCTCGCCCTCAGCAAATGACATTATAAAGAAAGCCAAAATTCCTTTGCCATTACACTCAATCCCCTATCTTCGACAGTAATGAATAAACTGAAATTTCAAGATATATTTTTTGAACCAATTCAAACTAACCCTAACAGCCAGGTTTGTCACAGTTACGTCGCTGCAACGTAATTTTTTGTCACTCTAGGTCACAGTCGCAATGTGACAAGTACGTGACATGACAGTGATATCGCGTAAGTCAATGTCACAATGTGACTGGTATGCGATATCAAAAGGATGTCACTATGCGATCTTGCACCAGGCGCGGATCCAGAGTTCCTCCATAGGGGGTTATCCGGATTTTATTTCCTGGGGGGGGGGGGGGGGGGAGAGAGAGATTTTTTTAAATATAATTTTTAATAAATCATTTTTAATCATTCATAACTTTAATTAAATAATTAATCTTAGCAACTCTTTTCAAATACTTGTTTGAAACTATTATTTGTTAAAGACGTCTTTCTTTTATAGATGATTTGATATTAAAACAAATGAAAAAAAGTGTACAAAATGTTTTAATAATTTATATAAAATATTAAAGCCCCTTAAGAGAGTAATTTCATGTTTAAAAATGCAATGTGCAAAATTTTATTAATTTTCATAAGAAGATCTGAAATTTAACAATATGAATTTATTTTAACGAACGTTTAAACTCAGATATTGCGTTTATTCATAAAAGTATGTTTAAGTTTATTAAGATTTTTTAGTTTATTAATCGTATAAAAACCTAAAACGCAATTTTAGATTAAAAAAAAAGCTCATATTTAAAAGCGACCACCCTCCGTTCGGAGGAAAATCGGTCGTTGAGGGAGGGTGGTCTCTTTGAGAAGTATCATCACTGAGCTGCTTAAATGTTCAAAAATCAACTTTATAAACAATGGTTTGGTATTAAAAATCAAGAAAAGGGTATTCAATCTTCATCATTTCATTTATTTAATTTAAATTATGTATGCAAAAAACAAGGTCCTATTTTTACAATACAAATTGACTTACAATCTTTTAAAATAAGGAGGAATTTCTACTTGTTTCATTTTTTTTTTTCAATTTTTCGTAAAGTACCTCATTTTCCTATTTGTTTTTAAATTCTGAAAAAAGAGTATTTATTGAAACGTCTTTCATGTTTTGCAAATTTAACATTATAAAATCAAATTGTTTCAATGCTTGCTGCGCTGACAGATTCTCCAAACTTAAAATCACCTGTTTCTTTGAATTTTTTTATAACTGTTGCGGTACCCATCTCTAGCCTCCCCCCCCCCCCCCCCCCCCCCCCATTCTAGACCTATTATCTCGCCCCTTCCACAAACACAAGATGGCCAATCAATAAGATTGTCCGGTCCGCATGACTTTTCACTTTATCCCCCCTCCCCATTCTGTGAGGTTCTCAACTCTTTGCCATGGGCGATAGTCCTGTACTTGTGTGACAACCCCAGTGACTTGTTTTTGGAAGGGCGTGTCCAAGCGTTACTTTAGCCAGTTATTTCAACGTACAATGAATGGCCCTACCTTGTAATTGTTAACTGCAGCTATGTGAAAGAAAGAAGCTTCCTATTGACAACTAGGACAATTCATGGAAGGGTCTATCGAAATACCCCTTTTAAACCAACGGAGGGGACTGACTTTGTTCAACTTTTCAGGCTGTTGTACTCTTCTTTGTTAGCAATGGTTGAAGGTCATTCAAAGAACACGAAAAGTGCAAACGATGTACAGTAGTGGCGGGAAAGCTAGATTTACTTTTTGGAAAATTGACCCCCGGATGCGACCTTAAATCTGGTCGTAACCGGAGGTATGGTCTGGTCCGTTCGAGAGGTAATTTTAACAATAAGCGTATAGGGGAAAAAATCGATGCCTTGAAAAATTGACCGTTTGCGGAGGTGGTCGTTAATAGAGGTAGTCTTTTGTAGAAGTTTTACTGTAGCATTAAAATGGCACAAAAAGCTCATTTTCAACTAAACACGTTTAATTTTTCGAAATCTAAACAAAGCATTTCAATTTTGAAGTAGAAAATTTACATTTATTTTGCCGAAGTGTAACATGATATTTTAAATATTGTATAAGTATACATATACAAATTTTATGCAGCAATTAAAGTAAAAAATCTAATTTTCTTTGTTTAATTTTGCTGAATCTATCAATAATTTTCTGGACATCCAAAGGGAGATATCTCTGTGTATATTTAAAAGTGCCAATCCAGTTAGACGATTAGCGAAGGAAAATATCTTCATCGCATTGGGCAAGGGCGTCCAAGGTGGATTTTTAATATTTATTATTTTTTATTGGTTTAATATGTTTTATAAACACATGGTGATAACAAATTGTGATTTCCAATCACTGTAGGAGAAGCTAAAAATCCCGTCGATTGGTGCTTTTGCCGCGAGGGTCTCAGAAGATTAGTTACTACGGCTGCCATTTTAAAAAATCAATACAAAAAAATCTTATTCTTGTATTTTAATACGTAATCAATAAGCATACAAAATTTCTAAACGATTGATTTATTCCTTCCTTTTTGAATAATCCTCTGAAACACGGTCAACATTCAGGTGGTTACATGTATCGCCACCTTTAAAAACAATAAGAAAATTTTATCTTTGGTAGCGGTTCTAAATAACAATGTCATTTGCTCAATTATTAAAAACTTATCTATAAATCTATTTCATATAGATTAAAATACTAAATGTCAACTTAACTTTTCAATATTTCATTTAAAATTCAAAATATTTATCTTAAATTTTATACATATGCTATTCTTTTTTTTTCTCTTTTTAAAAATAGCATTAGTCATTAGCCCTATTTCCCTTAACCTAATTGTTTTGAGACTCCGATGGCCCGACTTTGCGTTAGTTCCTGAGAAAATGGAATTTAATAGATAACTACTAATTTTATACAAATTCTATATGTATCCTATATTAATAGTTTATTATTTTTAGCAACTTGGAAAACAACTCAGTATTTTATTGTTTAATAAAAAATAACGTTTCTATGATATACGAGTTTATGAACACTAAAAAAGACTGCACAAATTTTGATCACTGAAGACGACAAATTTTGATAATGTACCTTAAAAAAATAGGTTTGTACAAAATAACACTGAGTCACTGACACTTAAAACAGCTTCCACACAAGATGTAAACTTTTAAACACCCTAATGCAAAATAACCAAACCGTTAATTAATTTTTTGTTTAATTGATGCAAAAGAAGATGAAAATTTGTAAAATAAAATCTATCAATTTATCTATTCATTTAACGGAAAATGTACCGAGATGGAAAAATCTAATAAAACAGGAACAATTTTAAACTAAAGTTGCAATATAGTAATATGAAAGAAGTCGATTTTTTAAATTGACCTTTTCTTAAGTTGATTTCTGATTTTACAGAAAACCCCATAAAAAAAGAAACTGATTTAAGTTTTATATATCAAATCTGCAAATATACACACACAGTTTTACAAACTTTACAAAATGTGTAAACTTTTTATATTTAAGAAATTCAATTTGTTAAGACAATTTTAGACACAATAAAATATTCTATTTACAATGTTTTCTTTTAATATTCTCTTTAGAAAGTAAATATTAAACTTATAGACTGTAGAGCAGAAATTAAACTTTTGGTTAACAAAATAGTGGAATTTCGAAGTTTATAAAAATTTTCTTACCTTCATAATGAAAGTTCGCTACACGCTCTATATATAGTATTTTTGTAAGGGATGACTAGGCCGACGACCATATTGGACTAATCATCTAAATTTTAGTTTGTTAACGCTTACTACAAAGCGATCGATGGCTTTACTTGGCGGTAAACCGGTTTTTGTCCAACAGCACCTCTATTTTCAATACTCTATGAGAAACATACTTTTGACTTTTAAATAATTACATAGTGAAATCCTCAAATGTGGCGAAGCTTATCTTTTTTTCTGAGCGGCATAATGGCAGTGGCACAAATTATAGGGGAAAATGACAGTGACCAGGGACGTCGCGAGCGGGGGGCGAAGGGGGCGTCTCGCCCCCCCCCAAGTTTTTTGAAAAATGGTCATTCGGCAAAATTTAGAAATTTTTGTAATTTTTATTGTGATACTGAAGTGTGAAATTTTTTTGTGAAATGTGCACACAAATCCGGACACAACGCAAATGCCGACTGACAAAACCATAAAGTCATTCGGCAAATTTTATAAACATTTGTCATTTTTATTTTAATACCGAACTGTGAAATTATTTAGTGAAATCTGTACACAGATCAAAATTCAGACACAACGCAAATGCCGACTCACAAAACTCCTGACATACCATAAAGCCATTCGGCAAATTTAAGAAATGTTTGTCATTTATATTTTAATACCAAACATTGAAATTTATTTAGCGAAATGTGTACACAGATTAAAATCGGGACACAACGCAAATGCTCACTCTCAAAACTCCTGACATACCATAAATTTATTCGGCAAATTTTAGAAATGTTTGTCATTTATATTTTAATACCGCACTGGTGATATTATTTAAAGAAATGTTTATACCGAGATTAAAATCGGGTCGCAACGCAAATGCCGACTCACAAAACTGACAAACCATACAGTCACACACACATTCGGCAAATTTTATAAACATTTTTCATTTTAATACCAAAATGTGCCAATTTTTAGTGAAATGTGTACACAGATCAAAATCCAGACACAACGCAAATGCCAACTCTCTAAACTCCTGGCATACCATTTAGAAAATTTAAGAAATGTTTGTCATTTGTATTTTAATACTGAACAGTGAAATTATTTAGAGAAACGTGTACACCGATTAAACTCGGGTCACAACGCAAATGCCGACTCTCAAAACTCCTGATATATCATACATTTATTCAGCAAATTTTAGAAATGTTTGTCGTTTGTATTTTAATACCGAACTGTGATTTTTTTTTGTGAAATGTGCACACCGATTAAAATCCGGACACAACGCAAATGACGACTCTAGCAAAACTCCTGATAAACCATAAAGTCATTCGGTAAATTTTAGAAATGGCTGGCAGCTGGCATTTATATATATTTTAATAATAATTAGTAAGACATTAATAGAAAATTTAGACAGTATAGCACAAAAGTTTATTGATATCTGTTTATTAATGTTCACAATGCTTTCAACTAATTTAAATTACATTTCTTACTGTAACATGGCCCTCTATTTATTTTATTCTTTCATATGAGGATATGAAATGGCGGATTGATGGGGAGGGGGGATATTAATAAAAGTGGTTTAAATCAAAGCTGGAGATATTGGTATTTGTATAATTGCTCTCATCTCAATCCAGTTTTATTTAATAATAAGGTAATTTGTGGGCTTGATCTGGAATTCGGTGCTCTCTGCTTCAGTGAGCCGAAGTTTTCATTATCAGTGGTTCGGGAAACCGACTAAAATGCAACTAATGTCAATTACTTCGTTTCAATTTGTGACTAAAACGGTGAATTAGAATCTACTACGTTGAACATAAAACTATTATTGACTTAATTTGAATTTTTTAAATCAAATTGAAGACAACATATACTCTTAAAAACAAGGGTTTCACGCTTCCAGGTTCTACTCAGCACATCACAAAAAGAAAAATTAATATTAAACTTTTGAAATTATATGTATAATGAATATCATTAATGAAATATTATATGAAATAATTTTGAATTATTAATCATAACAGATTGAAAGGGGATATTCATAAAAGTTTATCAAATGTACCAATTTGGAGATCTGTTAATAATTTTATCTAATATCCATTTAATTTTATTTAATCTAATAATGTAGTGTAACGCTACTTATATTTAAATTTATAAGTATTAAATTGGAGTAGGAATTAAAAATTTCAAAAAATTGAGAACTAACAGTTTTTTTAAAAATCCATTAATGATTGATTAAAAATGATGATCTTGGAGATAGCTTTTGCATAGGCATGCGAAATAGTAAATAAAAATAGCAGCCTTGTTCACAGATAGAAACTTAAAAATCTATCCTGGAACACGCAAAAAGCTCACACCATGCACTCAGGCAAAAGACATGACACGCTTGTTCCAAAGTATGGGGGGTCCAATTGTCCCCTTTTTTTCCTTCCCCCAAAGCTTGAAAGAAGCATCTTCGTATTTCTACAAAGGGTACCCCAGGACCCTGAAGGAATAAGGCTTCGGGGAAAACTTGTCCCTACTCTGAAGTCTGATTATATCTAAATGACTTTACAACCTCATTGGTATTGTGGGTTGTGTTTCCCAAAACACAAATGGTGTCTAGACAAGCGTCACTTAAAGTTACAAAAATTTAAATCTATAAATCTTTTTCATATAGTTTAAAAAAATACTAAAGGGCCAATTTAAACTTTTCAATATTTCTTTTAAAAATTTCAAAAATTTTTATTTTTTAAAATTTTTTATACATTCCCTATTCTTTTTTTTTCTTTTTTAAAAAAAAAATAGAAATTAGTCTTTAGCCCTTTTTCCCCTTAAACCTAATTGTTTTGAGACCCCCGATGGCCCGATTTTGGTTTTGGGTTCCTGGGGGGGGGAAAAAGGAAATTTAATAGAAAAACTACAAAATTTTATACAAATTCTATATGAAACCTATATTAATATTTTTTATTATTTTTAGCAAATTGGAAAAAAAAACCCAAGTATTTTATTGTTTAATAAAAAATAACGTTTCTTGATATACGAGTTTAGGGAAAACAAAAAAAGACTGCCCCAAATTTTTGGATCAGGAAGACGCCCCAAATTTTGATAAGTACCTTAAAAAAAAAAGGTTTGTACCAAAAAAAACACTGAGTCACTGACACTTAAAAAAAGGGTTCCCCCACAAAATGTAAACCTTTTAAAAAACCCTTAAAGCAAAAAAACCAAACCGTTAATTTTAAAAATTTTTTTAATTAGCCAAAAAAAGATAAAAAAAATTTGGGAAAAAAAAATTATCAAATTTACTATTCATTTAACGGAAAATGTACGAGATGGAAAAAACTAATTTAAAAAAGGAAAAAATTTTAAACGCTTACTACAAAGCGATCGATGGCTTTACTTGGCGGTAAACCGGTTTTTGTCCAACAGCACCTCTATTTTCAATACTCTATGAGAAACATACTTTTGACTTTTAAATAATTACATAGTGAAATCCTCAAATGTGGCGAAGCTTATCTTTTTTTCTGAGCGGCATAATGGCAGTGGCACAAATTATAGGGGAAAATGACAGTGACCAGGGACGTCGCGAGCGGGGGGCGAAGGGGGCGTCTCGCCCCCCCCCAAGTTTTTTGAAAAATGGTCATTCGGCAAAATTTAGAAATTTTTGTAATTTTTATTGTGATACTGAAGTGTGAAATTTTTTTGTGAAATGTGCACACAAATCCGGACACAACGCAAATGCCGACTGACAAAACCATAAAGTCATTCGGCAAATTTTATAAACATTTGTCATTTTTATTTTAATACCGAACTGTGAAATTATTTAGTGAAATCTGTACACAGATCAAAATTCAGACACAACGCAAATGCCGACTCACAAAACTCCTGACATACCATAAAGCCATTCGGCAAATTTAAGAAATGTTTGTCATTTATATTTTAATACCAAACATTGAAATTTATTTAGCGAAATGTGTACACAGATTAAAATCGGGACACAACGCAAATGCTCACTCTCAAAACTCCTGACATACCATAAATTTATTCGGCAAATTTTAGAAATGTTTGTCATTTATATTTTAATACCGCACTGGTGATATTATTTAAAGAAATGTTTATACCGAGATTAAAATCGGGTCGCAACGCAAATGCCGACTCACAAAACTGACAAACCATACAGTCACACACACATTCGGCAAATTTTATAAACATTTTTCATTTTAATACCAAAATGTGCCAATTTTTAGTGAAATGTGTACACAGATCAAAATCCAGACACAACGCAAATGCCAACTCTCTAAACTCCTGGCATACCATTTAGAAAATTTAAGAAATGTTTGTCATTTGTATTTTAATACTGAACAGTGAAATTATTTAGAGAAACGTGTACACCGATTAAACTCGGGTCACAACGCAAATGCCGACTCTCAAAACTCCTGATATATCATACATTTATTCAGCAAATTTTAGAAATGTTTGTCGTTTGTATTTTAATACCGAACTGTGATTTTTTTTGTGAAATGTGCACACCGATTAAAATCCGGACACAACGCAAATGACGACTCTAGCAAAACTCCTGATAAACCATAAAGTCATTCGGTAAATTTTAGAAATGGCTGGCAGCTGGCATTTATATATATTTTAATAATAATTAGTAAGACATTAATAGAAAATTTAGACAGTATAGCACAAAAGTTTATTGATATCTGTTTATTAATGTTCACAATGCTTTCAACTAATTTAAATTACATTTCTTACTGTAACATGGCCCTCTATTTATTTTATTCTTTCATATGAGGATATGAAATGGCGGATTGATGGGGGAGGGGGATATTAATAAAAGTGGTTTAAATCAAAGCTGGAGATATTGGTATTTGTATAATTGCTCTCATCTCAATCCAGTTTTATTTAATAATAAGGTAATTTGTGGGCTTGATCTGGAATTCGGTGCTCTCTGCTTCAGTGAGCCGAAGTTTTCATTATCAGTGGTTCGGGAAACCGACTAAAATGCAACTAATGTCAATTACTTCGTTTCAATTTGTGACTAAAACGGTGAATTAGAATCTACTACGTTGAACATAAAACTATTATTGACTTAATTTGAATTTTTTAAATCAAATTGAAGACAACATATACTCTTAAAAACAAGGGTTTCACGCTTCCAGGTTCTACTCAGCACATCACAAAAAGAAAAATTAATATTAAACTTTTGAAATTATATGTATAATGAATATCATTAATGAAATATTATATGAAATAATTTTGAATTATTAATCATAACAGATTGAAAGGGGATATTCATAAAAGTTTATCAAATGTACCAATTTGGAGATCTGTTAATAATTTTATCTAATATCCATTTAATTTTATTTAATCTAATAATGTAGTGTAACGCTACTTATATTTAAATTTATAAGTATTAAATTGGAGTAGGAATTAAAAATTTCAAAAAATTGAGAACTAACAGTTTTTTTAAAAAATCCATTAATGATTGATTAAAAATGATGATCTTGGAGATAGCTTTTGCATAGGCATGCGAAATAGTAAATAAAAATAGCAGCCTTGTTCACAGATAGAAACTTAAAAAATCTATCCTGGAACACGCAAAAAGCTCACACCATGCACTCAGGCAAAAGACATGACACGCTTGTTCCAAAGTATGGGGGGTCCAATTGTCCCCTTTTTTTCCTTCCCCCAAAGCTTGAAAGAAGCATCTTCGTATTTCTACAAAGGGTACCCCAGGACCCTGAAGGAATAAGGCTTCGGGGAAAACTTGTCCCTACTCTGAAGTCTGATTATATCTAAATGACTTTACAACCTCATTGGTATTGTGGGTTGTGTTTCCCAAAACACAAATGGTGTCTAGACAAGCGTCACTTAAAGTTACAGTAGAATTGTTCTTTTCTGAGGAAAAAAATCCAATGTATCATGAGCTTCCCACGAAATTTTCTATTGATTGTTCCGAAAAGGGAAAGTAAAATGATTTTCAAGGAACCGTAGATCGTAGATGTTTCGAGATCTTTTCTTTTGTCGGAACCTCAACATCTCAGCCTTTTGTTGGATAAGTTTACGCAGACGTCTAATGTGCTTTTTAGTAATAAAAGTAGTGATGACCACACATGGCGACAAGGGGTCGGGTCACATAAGGGAGCATACATTGGGTCCAATTGGGTGGTTGCCTTTTGTTGTTAAACTGCTCGCTCTCATTTTGTCTTTCAATTTCAATACTTTCATAGGCTACTTGCGGAGGTTACGTGATCTCGAGAAATCTTGTATGTACTTTTGTTTTGTTTTTTAAACTTACTTTTTTAAAGAGGAGTTTGAGAGACAAGACGTATCGGTGTCCACTGTTTTTGTTTTATTTCGTCGATGCGATGATGCTCGTATGATTATCATTATTCAAAACAATCACTCCACTTAGCTGCCTTTATTTTTGACATGTCTTCTAAAACTAAAACTGAAACTAAAAGAAAATCAAATACTCTTGATTTATACTTTACGAAGGTTGCGGCTAACAAAAAAAATTGAACAAGAGCAATCGGGAAAAAAAATAATGCTTCTTCAAACAGCAAAAATATCGAGAAGAAACTTAGATTGTTCTTTGAAAATTAGGTAAGAAATTACTATTTTTTTATTTATTTTATAAGTTACTTATCAATTAAATGTATCATTTTAGGGTGTTAAATTAAATATTTTTTTAATATGTACTTGTACTTAAAAAGAATCTAAAGTAATAAAAAACTATAATTTTATAATTATGCATAGAAAATGAGAAATGTAAATTTTACAATTGAATTGCGTGTCAAAGATACTTTTCCATAATTTCATAAAGTCAATTAATTTTTGTTTTGTTTTGTACAATCCTGTAGTATTCGCATTGTTACTATTGAAAAATGTATAAAATATCAATTATTTTTTTATTGAATTAATTGCACTTAAATAACATTAAATCACCAAACACGAATAGTTTATTTTGAAACAATTAACTTATAAAAATCAACAAATTAATTTACAGTAAATAATAAAAATGTTTTTATATTAAATAAAAATTATATCATTGCTAATTAATTTACATAAAAAGGTAAATAATAATAGACTTAATTAACTAATTGATTCAAAATAAGTTTTTATGTAGAACGAAGAAGCATGTAAAATGCATGTATTACGTCTTTTCCAAAGAACAAAAAAAGTTTATTCTCGATATTCTTGCTGTTGAAGTAATTTTGTAAAAGCAATTAAATTTGTATCAAAAGTAGTTAATGATATTTAAATTATTATAAGTTTAATTAAAAGTAATTAATAATTTCTAATTACTAAAAGTTTAATTAAAAGTAATTAATAATTTCTAATTACTAAAAGTTTAATTAAAAGTAATTAAATTTTTATATTTATGACAATTATAAAAAAATTAATATTTTATTCGGCAAAATTGTGCTAAACGCCCCCCCAGTCGATTTTTGTTAGCGACGGCCCTGACAGTGACACATGTTTACATTTGCACATGTCCTCCTTTGCAATCCTAATCTATTCTCTCTCAAAAGGACAGACGACCCCATACACGCATCACTGACTTTTTTGTACTGAGGGGCCATGGTTGATATAAAGAACCAGGCTTGCCCCTCATTGAGTGATTGAACCTGTGACTTTCAGCTGTCATAAGAAGTGTTGCCCGGGGTTCAGTTTTTACCCTTTCTGTAAGAAAGAAAGGGGATTGTGTTTGTTGTACCGAACCTAAGCACGTGTGGTATCCCAATAATTATTTCTTGTTTCTTTGTCTGGTTTTCCTTCTATAGACTCCGTAACGAATTCCTGGGAATATAAATACAATTGGGACCCATCTGGTCCTTTTTAAAGAGCGAGTATTCTGTGTTCCAATTTGTTTAAAAAAGAAAACTTGTTTTCTAAAAGCATCGCTGGAGAAGTACTCTTTTTCGGTTAATTACAAAAAATCTTAGGGGGGGTAATTACCCCATTCACCCCCCGCTGGATCCGCCACTGGCGACATCATATTGTGACTTGTATGTGATATCGCAGTGATATGTCGTATAAATCCCAGTCACAATGGGGATATCCCACAGATGTCGCAATTTGCTCTTGTAGTGATATTACTTTGTGACATGTATGTGATGACACAGCGATGTCGTTTTAATCCCCGTCACAATGTGACTTGTATGTGATATTCCAGTGATATCACAATGTGATATTGCAGTGGCATTGTGTTGTGACTTGTATGTGATATCCCATTTTTGTCCCATACCAAAATGGCTGCAACATGATCTATGTGACCTTGTTGCGATGTCAAGTTCTTCGCTAATTCGCCACGCAAGTAACCTAGGTCGCATACAAGTCGCAATGCGACATTACATTGCTGCAATATATTACTCATCCCTATACCCAGCTAAAAATAAACTGCAATTTTTCTACAGAAGCGAAGTGATTTTGAAGTTTTTCTACAGTCAACTGCAGATTTTCTGTAGAAGACTGTCGACTGTAAAAAAACTTCAGTTATTTTGCAATAAAATCTAAAGTTAATTTGAAGTGATTTATTTCAAAGGTTACTGTGGGCTGTTAACTGCAAAAATACTGTAGATTTTTCGTAGTTTCATCTTGGCTTAAAGTATTTCAGCTATTTTTTTTAAAACTAATCTAAAGTTTATTTGAAGTTATTTTTAAAAAATAATGTGTGCGTAACCCCAAAAATACTGAAAATTTTTTTCGTAGTCAATCTTTATCTTAAAATTGCTCTTTTTTTAAATTAGTTTTGATATTTTACACTTGTAGTAATTGTATCCCAGCTAAAAATTGTTGGAATTTTTCACGGAAAAACATTTAATTTTGAATGTAAACATTTGCAGTTTTTTTGCAAATTAGCTTGATATTTTACGCATGTAAAACGGGTACATTTTTGTTGTGCCTTCCTGTGGACAAAATGTTTGCAAAAGAAATTATTTCTGTGTTGGCAAAATATTCTTAAGTTTCCAGGAAAATTTAAAATGAGTTTATTACATTAAATTTAGTAATGAGGGTTTTTTTGTAATCTAGCTAAGTTCAAATCGCAGATCTAGATTTTGTTAATCTGTAACTTCTAAAAATTCAGAAACGATATTAAAGCTATAATTGGCGATTCAAATTCTTTTTTTCCAATTTCCATGGACGTTTTTGATTTGATTGTGCAAAAAAGAAGAAAATAATGCCACCTATATAAAGATACAGTAAAATTTAAACAAAAAAAGCAGATTTTAAAATTATTTGCTTAATATTTTAGTTTGCTCAATAGCTTTGCTCTCACCTTTTTATAGAAAATTTAAAAATAAATTAATCTTAAAGGAATTCTTAAGATATATTTTTTTTCTAACTCACAAAATTTGCATCCAATTTATTTATTACCACCTTAGAACAATTAATTAAATCTAATTTAAATATTTTAAAATAAAAATCATAGACAAATTGTACGCAAAATCATGAATCAAATTTATTGACTATAATTGAATCCATGGATTGTGTAATTTTGTATGTTCTAATTATAAGATATACCATTCCTAATTCTAAAACGCGCTCCAATTTGCAAGCTCCAATAGCGTAGTTGGTAGCGCGCTGAACAGCTACACAAATATCCCCAGATCAAATTCCGTGCTCCTGCCTTCCTACTTGGGTATAAATACAACTCAACTTCCTGATAATTATTTTTATTTATCTTTGTGAGATTTAAAAAACATTTCACTAGATGGCGCCACCATAAAAAATTTACTGCAGTTTATTTTTAGCTGGGTAAATTACATACTGGTCGCAGAAGTCAGTTATGTCACATACAAGTCGCAATGCGACATTGCTGCAATATTATGTTCATCGCTAAATCACATACTGGTCGCAGAAGTCAGTTATGTCACATACAACTCAAAATGCGACATTGCTGCGATATCATCGATATCCATGTTACGTAGAAGATACGTAACAAAAGCGGACATTCAACCTCTATGTGACAAAAAAGTGACTTTGAATGTGACATCACAGCGATCTTCAGTCACTTGTATGTGACATCGCTTTTCGTCACATGGCTGTTAGGGAATCTTCTCGATGTTCTTTGGAATACAAGCAAGTTATTTAAAACAGCTCAACCAGGATGGTTAGTATATATGCAAACTGCTATACAAGGTGAACACAGTGGTGTAACAGTAAGTTCTTTTTTACCAATGATTGATTTAAATCCAACTTCTTACAGGTGTGTTTATACTACACTTATGTTCATTAGTAATGAAGCAAAAAGATTGAATGTGAAAAATCCTATTGTAACATTTGACCAGTGCTTGTGGATGAAGGCAATGGAAGTTATATGCGCTGATCACAAAGGATAGTTTGATAATGTGGTTGTCCGGCTTGGCGGGTTTCATACTCTAATGTCTTTCCTTGGTGCTATTGGAGGACTTATGGCAGGATCCGGCCTACATCCGGTCTTTTTTTTTGTAGAAGAAGCTTTGCAAACAGTGTATGCTGAAAATTCTGTCCCCCAATGTTAAAAGGAAAAGCATATTCACGGGCTCTTCGCGGGCATTTTCTAATTTCTTCATCTCTCAGAGTTTAAATTATAGCAGATGTACTGAAATGTAGTGTACCAGTTGACGTAACTGCAGGTTCATATTTGGCGAATATTTCATCAGGAAGTGAATGCATTGAAGGGGATGCAATAAAACTGAACATAGCCATGTGTGATGACGATATTAAACTCGAAAAATGCATCCATATTTTCCAAAACGTTTTCAAAGGTCATACTAAAGCAGAAGATGTTTGTTCAAATCCTGATCTTCAAAAACTTTCTTCACTAATAGATAAAAGGAAGGACTTTCTTAGATCACAAAGCCGTACTGCTAAACTCTGTCTGCTTTACCTAAACACGGTAGATATTGTAAAACTATTCATTCGGCTGAATGATCTGGAAATTTTGAGTTGCACTTACAAGCGGTTGAGCATATGCTACCCTTTTTTGCAAGTGCAGGTCATAATAATTATTCTAAATGCGCTAGAATTTATGTTCAACAAATGCGGGATCTAAACACAAAGAATCCGGAGGTTTTCAAAATGCTGAATAAAGGACATTTTACTATAAGAAGGAAAGACAGAAAGTGGTCTGGTGTTTGGACACACATGCACATAGAACAAACCCTCATGAAATGCACTAAAAGTCGTTCTGGTATAACGCATGGAGGAGGGATGACTGAAAGTCAACGTTGAACATGGATATTAAGTCATTCTAAATGCAGCGATATAAGCTATGCAATTAGTTTGCTGACCCAGTGTTTCCCGTATTGGGAGTGAACAACACGTTGATCTAACTGATGCAAGGATGGCGAAAGATTTTGCAGATCTAAAAAAGATTATGCAATTTTTTATCGACCATAGTCCATTTACAAAATCGTCAAGTGGTTTGTGGAATATTTTTAATGGAATAATGGAGAGTACACACAAAGTTAACGTTGAAAATGCTGACATGAATGGAAGAGAGATTCAGAGTAAACTTACAAACAAACTCTTTGAAGATATAACTTTATTAAAAACGGACCAAGCAGTTACAATAAAAGTATTGAAAAAAGGACTGGTTGTTAATGGTGAAACTCATCATATAGATACCCGTCTTTTAACACAGAGGATGCTTGCTTGTATCTCCTTGGATAGTGAAGCACAGGATGCAAAAGAGTTTTTCAATTACGAGTTATCGAATTTACCAACTTCATTATTTGACCATACCACTCAACAAATGAGGAAAACAGACAAATCTTCATTTGCAAACTTATTAGACTCCCTGAATGTTGATAAAGTTCAACAGTCTCCTTGTGCCCAGCAAACTTCCTACGTTCTTGATGGAGGTGCATTAATTTACGAATTGCCTTGGTCCACTTCTACAACATATGAGTCTTATGTCAACAGAAGGTATGGAAAAGTTGTGATAGCGTTTGATGGTTACGAAAAACCAAACATAAAAGATATGGAGCACAGATTACGCATGAAGCAGTCATCTGTCGAAATTGTATTTGATGAAAAATCCCCTGAGATCGTGAAGAAAGACAAACTTCTTTCCAATTGCATAAACAAACAACGCTTTATCAATATTCTGGGAAGGTATTTTCAAGAAAGTGGTCATTCCGTCATTAATGCAAAAGGTGATGCAGATACAGTAATCGTCAAAGAGGCCTTAAAAATCGCACAAGAAAGAAAAGTAACTGTAGTAGCTGATGGTACAGATATTTTACTGCTACTTCTACATCATTCTACTAAGAATACTTACATGCAGTCTGCCATAAAATCCGATAAAGTTCGAGATATTCAAGCTATTTAAAAATCTATAGGGGAGGAAGATTGTAAAACTTTACTTTTTGTCCACGCATTAACAGGTTGTGACACAACCAGCGCGCTATTTGGAAAAAGTAAATTTTCGGCTCTCAAAAGCATAATAAAATCAAAAACCTTACGCGAATGGTCCTTCTCAAATTTGGGTACGGAATATTTGGTTGATATTGGCTGTAAAATTATTGTGTCACTTTATGGAGGTGACATCGACTCAAGCACACTAAATATGTTGCGTTATGAACAATATGTTAGGAAAATAGCTTCAGCTATGAAAGAATTTGATATTGCTCGGTTACCCCCAACACAAAATGCAGCAAACTACCACCTCCTTCGAGTGCATTTGCAGTGTATTATTTAGAAAAACTTCAATTTGCCATCTCCTGATCCCATATTCTGGGGTTGGCAGTTCATCGATGAACAGTATTATCCCACACTAACACCCAGCGCCAGAAAAACTTAAACCCAGCGCCCAGCGACTTACACCCAGCGGCAGAAAAACTTTTAAATATGAATAAATGTGCCTGCCAAAACAGTTCTGAAGAAACCTGTAGCACTATGAAGTGTACTTGCCGGCCGATATGGACTTCCATGTTCAGTAGTTTGCAAAAACTGCTGTGGAAAGGACTGTGCAAACACTGGATACAGTTTTGATTTAGATGAAGATGTTTAATTTTAATTTAATTTTATAAACCACTTGTATGATTTTTCAACTTATATATTATCATTTAATGTATATTAAAGTGTAAAAAAAAATCTTTTTATTTCTTTAAAAACCTATTTTTTAACAAACCAGCTTTTAAAACTAATTTATTTAAAAACCATTTTCTTTTGAAACCAAACATTTTAACGTTAAACAAATATAATTTTCTTTGTATGAATGAAATTTCCTTTAATTTGATACCAAACACGACTTATTAAGATTTTTTTTTAAATTTGACTTTTTTCAAATATGGCGGCCAAAAAAAAAACGTATTTGTCGCAACAGTACAGGTTGCGATTTTTAGTATGTTCATTAGAAGCATGTTACCTACCATTTGCAACAAGAATAGTTTATGTTCCAATTTGTTCTAGGTCACGGTGTTTTTTCGCCTATTTCTACTGCACTAATAGTTTATTGTGAATAATATTTTCTAAGAGACTCTTTAGCAAAAGTAGAAATGATCGCGATTGGACGACAATTTCTAACATCAGACTTTTTACCTTTTTTAAAAACAGGGATAATTTTGGAAGTTTTTCAAATATCAGGAAAAGCATTTATTCTTAAAGACAGGTTAAAGAGAATAAGTAATGGATAGATAAAACTTTCAATATTGGCCTTTACAATAAAAGCCGGAATCATGTCTAGACCTGCAGAACTATGAGCCTTAAGTGATTTAATATTATTTTCTATTTCATTATGAGTAGCAGGGGTGCCTACAGGGGGGGTCAACGACGCAGACTGCGTCGTTGAAATTTTAGGGGGGGGGGGGGGGTCGAAAAAAATAGAATTTTTTTAATGTAAATGGTTTATTTTGTCTAAGATACAACTCTAACAAATTCTTGTTCTCTCTAATCATTTGTCTCCCCCCCCCCAAAACCAGACACCGGGGGGGGGGGGGGCATACCAAAATCCTTAAGAACATTACGCAAAGAAGAACATATAGATAATGGGATATGGCGTCGGCGCCTGACGATATATTTCTGACATTTATTACCCATAAACAACCCATCACTTCTTTAAAGCTGAAACAAAACACCTGCATCTGCCCTTCTCATGCCATAAATCTCACGCAGTCTGTATAACATACAATTCGATGAAATGATGACTCCCGCATATCTCTATTTACCAATGACATTAGTGCAATATTCCCGCTTAGATTGTTGTTTTCGAAACGTAGGGAAGCATCAAATCAAAGATACACTTTATTAAATGCATCTATTTGATCTATTTTAAACTAAATAAAGTTAAAATGCACTGCACTATAAATACACAGGAACTTATTTTAAAGTGTTCTGGCAGTGATTCCGGTAAGATTTTCGTAATTATATAATTTAAATACTATTTTAATCTTGTTAACCGTCTTAAAAAGCAAATTGGCTGAAATGTAAACTTGTTTTCACTGCCTTGTGATTTAAATTAAAATCTTAACTGAAAATTTAATTTCTTAATTTGAAATTTTTTTATTTCTGTAGTAGATGGTTATAAACGACTCCTCCATGCTTTAAATTTTGGAATTTAATAAAATTATGAAATTTATAAAATTTTTAAAATTATGTGTGTTGCTGGAAAAACAGTCATTTGAAGGGTTTATACGTCTGTATCCTTCAGAAGGTTGGGCAAATAAGGAAAGGATTCTAATACTGAGAAGTTAATTATATTTGATATTACTGATAATTTGAGTTTCAAAGTTACATTAAAATATTTTTGACACAAAAGTTAAATCTCTTCAGTATCTTGCATTCAAATAAAATTTTAAAAGTCATTTTCTTTTAATTAAATTTTTACGTTATAGATTATTATAGTTCAACAACAATATTTATTGATTTTTTGCCTTAATTTTAAAAGTATGTACATTGTTAAAATATTTAATAAAGAGCTTTGCATATTGGCATTTTACAATGTGAAATTTTGGTGTATCTTTTACTCCATAAAACGGTAACAGCCTATAGCGGCCTCTTAATTTATGGACATAGTTGCCTTTTTTTTGTATTTGAAAATTATAAATATGGAATACAGCATTTTTTGTTTTGCTTCCAACCGACTGCATGTAGTCCGAAATTGTACAAAAAATAATTACGTGTTTCTGATACCTTAATTTTTAATTTAGATTTTAAAATAGCTAGTTTTTGTCAATCTGAAACAGGAAATAATGTGATATTCTGTCGATTGATCTAGTTAGTGTTTAGGTTCCTAAGCAAATGGGCGACTTTTTGTTTGAAAGTGTTGAAGTTTTGTGAAATTGATTTTGAACAATAACAGTAGCTGGCACTAAATAAGTCGTGATCAATTATAACAGAACTTCATGTTTATTATTAACAACAACAAAAAAAACTGAAAATATAAATTTCTAACAGATACGTATTCGAAAATTTTCTAATTGTTTATAAATCACATAATAAAACAGGAATAGCAAATACAATCTTTAACAATCTGCAAAATGATAATTCTATTTTAAGAGTCCCATCGCCGAAGAAAGCAATGTGCTGACAATTATTTCTCATAAACATTTCTTAATCACTGTTATAGCATTTCAAGCAGACATCATAAATATTCAGAATTTTGTATATAACATTTCTATGAATGAATGACCTTCGGATAATATTTCTGGCTTAGTATACATACTCAACTCAGGCCCAAGCCAATTTCCCGCTATTGCCTACAGTTAGAAACAGTAGGAAGATACTTGTCGTCTGGTGTCAAATGATGTGTGGGTGATTGAATATGTTAAGAAAGTTCAATTCCTAGTTTCAGGGTAAGAATTTTGTTTACTATTTAACTTTAATTTTATTAACTTAATAAATAGTAACTTTTTTTAAGTGAAACTATATCTGTAAACATAATAGAATAGTTCCGAAAAAGTTTGATATTGTCAAATGTGTTGCATTACATAAAAAGCGAAGAGAGCATTTTTATGCATTAAGAATTGAGAGAAGGAAATGGAAGCTATTTTTTATTGGATTACGTGTCCGGCTTTTTTTATTGATTAAAAAAATTCTATAATTACAATTACATAAATTTTGAGCGGAATTTTTACTGATTATTTAGAATCCCGATAGCTTTTGCTGCAAAGAAAATCTATTTAAAGGAAAAGTAAAAATAAGTTGCAATTCCGTAATATAAAAGCTATTAAAAAATGTGCTTCCCTTTTCAATTAGGGGCAACTCTGCGTTGACCTATCAGTAGAAAAATATTCAAGCAGAAAGTCAGTTCTTGGGTTTTACTTCTTAAGACAAAGTTACCCCATTCGGTGGTACTTAAAATATAATTTTACTATAAAGTTTCATGTATACACCGTAAAGCTTCCTATATACACTGTGTGGTAAAAATTACTTAGGTTCAGTGTACTCCATAAATCCATATGAATATAAAATCCACACCGAGTTTGTTTTTTTTTGGGGGGGGGTGAAAAAATTCTAGGGGGGTGCGTCGTTAGCTCTGGGGGGGATCGGCACCTCTGATGAGTAGTGAAGTGTACCTTGATTATATCATGAGAAGTTGTTTGCTGGTAGTTTTGGTGACGCTTGCGTAACTAGCAGCAATATTGTGAATTGTTACCTTATTTTCAAGATTTTCAAATCTAGTGTTGATTTCCTGTTTCATGAGCTTAAACTGGTTTTCCAGAAAATTTTCGAAAGATCATTTAAAGCAGAACTCAAGAATTCCACAGTAAAATCAGGAGGTCGAAAAACGCCCACACACTAACACGCCACCATTTTTCTATATAGAAATCTATTTGAGTTATTGTATAAAATAACGAAAACTATTGATTATTTGGTTGGTTGGTAGACATATATTTTCAGGCTTGTGTGCTTGGTCACAAAGACCCGCTTATAAACCATCGTCAAGAAAGACGGATACGACATACACACATAAGACAGATGCTGCCATCTATCGCCACCTCCACAATTTAGACATGTTCCTGAAGGAGAGCACGAAAACTATTGAGTTATTGCACTAAATAACGCAAAATAACTAATAACATCGTTTTTGCAGCGACAACTTTTGCTAATCGAAAATGCAACGAATTCAACCGATTTTCGGTGTTACTTCGGTTATCAACAAATAAGGTATTTTCTCCAGTGAAGTTTCTTTTATATGCGGGGGGGGGGGGGGGGGTCATATTTTATTTTCACTATTTTTTTGCTTAAATTTTTAGGAAAAAGTATTGATTTTAGCGCTCTGAAATTTAGTGTAATAATTTAAAAAAAAAAAATTCTGCTACAAGTTACAAACAAAGCAAAATGAAACAAATAGTTTTAATGATTTAAAGTTATTTTTCTTCGCAATATTTTTTAAAGTCGGTTCGTGAACTCAATCATAAAAAAAATTAACAAATATTTATTTATATCGCAAAATGACCCACACTTTTACAAAGATTTCTTATACTTTCGACAGCTTAAAAGCACTTCGCCTACTTTAATTTCTTGAACCATTTTTAAAAATTGTTTACAGGAAGTTTAAAACTGTTTTCATCAAAACTTGTCTATTTGGGGGTGTCAACGATTTTTTTTTTTTTGGCTTTAATCTATCTTGAGATTTGACGGCCGAGTTAGTATGACGCTTCACTTCATTAAACTATATCTCACTAACTATATCTATCTTCATTAAACTATATATCTTCTTTCACTATATCTCAATAAAAAAACGAATATTAAGCGGGACAAGAACTTATTTTAACAGGAAATACCGTATTTTTTACGGTTCTTTTTCTGGTAACTAGATAACTGTCAGTTTAAAACAATAAATTTGACGGATTTTTTTTAAAACTTGTAAACGAATAATTCACGCTTAAAATATTAAGTGACTTTAATTGCATACTAAAAAGAAACACTTTAGTACTCAAGCCTACTCAACTTACAACGCCAAAGAAGCTCTCCCAAACACATGAGTGGACGGAAAGTTTGATGTCATTGTTCGGAGAGTCGTTGTTCTGAAATTCTGAAGATAGAGAAATCTGATCTCGCAATCTGTTTGGAACCACTCGTTCACGGCGGACCATATTTTTAGGGTTCCGAACAGGTTTCTTCATCTTCGGCCCTCGGAGCAGTAACGTCAAACTTTCCGTCCATGCACGTGCTTGGGTCATCTTCTCTGGCCTTGTAAATTGAGTACGCCGTGTTTTTTTAGTATCTAGATATTTGGATTTTATTTCGAGTGAACAACACATGAACTACTTTATACTTGATACGTCTTTACAAAAACAATGAATAGCTGTTGCCATTTGGACATAGATAGCAAATTAGTGTTGTCACAAAATTAAATTCGTTCAACAAGTACTATTACAGACACAATTGATTTTTACATTATTTATAGATAAGTTAATTTATTTAATATTATATAATAAACATAATCAGGTAAATATAATTTCGATATAAATAAGTTTTAAATATTATTGAGAGAAATAACAATGCTATTTCCTCAGAAATTTTTTAAAAAGCCTACTCATATAAAACATAAAATCACGTTAGAAATACCTAAGTAAATAAAAATTCTCCCTTAGTTACATGGAGGGTAACTTTGGTCTACGTCTCGGAAAAAGATTTGCTTCTTAATTTCTCTTCATAAAATAATCTCATCTTAATTTTTTTTACATTTTTGGAAAGGTGGAAACATTGCCTTGCATTTCATGTAAAAAAATTCTCATTCTAATTTTAGCAATACTACAAATGACGTTTGTATTCTTACGAGCATTTAATGACAAAAATCTATTTCTTTCAACTTTTGTCTGGAACACCTAAAATATTATTGAAAATAGCTAAATAAAACACTTTATACTATTCTTTTATTTATGGGGATGAATATTACACCATTTGTTTTAACCTAAGTTTAATACTTTTTATGCTACATTTAGTTATTATTGGTCACTGGGAAACTTTTGCCGATGAATGCGGGTAACTTTTGTCCAAGATGTAAGGATTTCTTTATGGAACTTTGCACTTTCAAAATTGTATGTAAAATTGTATTCTGTTTAACTATTTTTTAAGAAGTCTTTTATGATAACCCATTTTTGAGATGAATTTTTAAAAAAAAATTAAACGATTTTAAACATTAAAAACATAAAGTTAAAATGCAAGAAACGTACAACATTCAAAATCGCTAATGTCGAAATGTAAACATTTTCAAATTCCTAATTACGAATACATTATTTTTTTTCCTTTTATGATAAAATCGTTTGCTTTTTATGAAGAAATTTGTTATTAAATATTACTTCCAAAAAAAAGTTAGTTTCCCTTATTAAAATTTAAATTTACTTTTCTTTTAAGTGACAATCATACTGCACTGAAAAAAAAATTCTTGCAAAAAAACCATAATTGTATGGTAATTGTATTTCTAGTAATAAAACCAGAATACCAGGTACTTAAACCATTCAATTAGTAACCTTACTATTCGTTTTGGTAACGGATTACTAGAATTTCTGGTATCTAAAATTATAGCTCTTTTTACCCGTACGTTTGGAATTGGCGACGGGGGACACGGAGTCGGGCGTTCCGGTGGATGGCCGCATGGTTTTCTCAACTGTCGTCGTGATGTGCACTGAAAGGGGCATTCCTGACAACGAAACGTGAGGTCAATGCCAGGCTGGAATGTGGGGTCACGTCCAACGAAGCATGGGTGATAGGAGATGCGGTCAGGGCAGACTCCGGGGCAAATGGAGCACCATTTCTTGACTTTTGAAATCGTGGCCTGGTGGTCCAGCTTGAGGTGTCGCTTTAGAGACTGGAGCATGGAGGACGAGGTGCCGCTGGCAAAGACATTGGAGCAGCCAGGTTCGGGACAGCCAAGCACCCTAGACATCGGGAAGGAGATGTGCAGTGTTTGCCCAACTCTTGTGCATTCGAGAGGAGCATCCTCCAGGTCTTCCTCCGGGCATCGAGCAGAGGAGAGCCGAAGATTCTTGTTTGAATTGTTGGGAGGTCTTTCCGGTTACTCGGATGTTTGGTGTTGGAGGGAGGAGTTACTGAAAGTCTTGGTGTACGAGGGGTGGAATTTCCTGGTTCTCCGGTCAGGCATGAAAAGATCCTGCGAATCCGTCGATGGGCTGCGGGCGCTGGTGGAAGGTTTGTTATTGGGCCTCGAGATGGTTGGGCGGGCAGGTTGCTTGGTGTTGGTTTCGGCAGCCTGAGCGTTCAGAGGGCCATTGGGACCATTGGAATTGATGGTCAATAGGACATCAGGTGGAGCTGTTGTGTCTGGGAGCTTTTCCAGCAAGACCCTCGGCTGATAGTTCCCGTGGGCAAAATCATAGTGGAGGTCACGGGTGCGGGCATCAGGAAAGTATGTATCTTTGAATCTGAGGCATGGAAAAACCACTTTCTTGGGAGGCGTGGTATTATTCTTGTGCTGTTGGGTGGAGGCTTTGGGGAGGCCGCGTTTAGTTGCATTGGGACGTGATGCGGGCTTGTGTTGAGACACCGGAGGGCGGTGGGAGTCCTGGTGGCTGCGGAGGGCCAGGTGTTTCCGGAACTTCTCGCCGCAGGTCCTACAAGAGAAGAACTTCTCCTTTGGGAGGTTTGAGTCTTGGGAGGCATCGGGGGTGGTCAGGACCCGAGGAGGTTGTGGTGCCGTGGATTCCGTGGTCTGTGTACCGTCACATTTGCGGTTGGAGGCGGAGGACGCTCTGTCTGTTGCGGCCGGGTGGTGGTATGCGAAGGTGGGTGGTGGGTATCACAGTGCAAACGGGTACTTGTCGAAGCCGGGGAACTGGACACCGCATGACCCGCAAATAAAAGCCTTTTTCTTGGGGCGAGCAACCAGTGTCGTAAAGATGGAGAAGAGAGGGTTCATGCCCGCTTGGGAGGTCCGTGAGGCGACGGGGGCAGGATGTGAGGCGACGGGGGCAGGAGGTGAGGCGTCATTTGATTCTGGAATCTTGTTGCTCCCGGGGCTTGGTGGGTCGGGGGACAGTGTGTCTGTAGGATGTAGGTGAATAGAATTCACGTGGTAGTCACATTCCTGGTCAGTCTTGAACTTTTTCTCGCAGAAGATGCAGAAAATGGGTGTGCGGGCCTCAGCGGGTGCGTCCATGTGGTCAGTAGTGACCGGTGAAATGGAGGAGGTGGGTCCTGAGTGCTTCACAATCCCCGTGGTGTGGACCGGGGGGCCAGCGGAAGTGCCTGGGTGGAGAGTGGTGTCCGTAGCCGTAACGGAAAGAGAATCCAAATCTTCGTTTACAGTCGGTGGAGGGATCCCGTGGGGCGACTGGTGGACAAACTTTACCTCAGAGGATGCCTCAAACCGCAGGAGGTGACTTGGGGTCTTGGCCTTTGAATAATTCGCCTTCTGTGACAGTGACGGGCTGAAAGTCAGGCTCCAGCTGTGGTCAAGGGGGGGTGAGGATGGAAAAGCTCTGTGATCCCGAAGGAGCCTGGGTGGCTGGCACGTGAGAGTGATCCGCTGGGGAGGTCGTGTGGCCAGGCGGTGTCGCGTGGGTGTTCATCAATGGGGTTTGGTTGGGATCCAGTATGGCATCGGGGGTGCCCAGCAGGGGAGCATGCCTGGGGAGGAACCTTCGGGTCCAGGTGGGGCCGCGTGGGTGCTCGACACGTGGACTTGCATCAGGGGGGACTTCCGGGGTCCAGGATTGGCAGAAGGGTCCAGTTTGGGTACGTGGGCAGGGGAGGGTTCCAGTGCCGCCAAGAAGACCGACGGGGTCGGGAAGGGGCAATGAGTGAGGCACACTTGGTTAGGTTCCAGTCGGGTGGGACCGGGCATGGTTGGTCACAAATCGGTAAGACAGGATCGGGTGTGTCACAAATCGGTGGTTCAGAATTGGATGGGTCATCATCTGTTTGATCATGCTTGGGTTTGTCCTGCATAGGTTGGTCACACTTAGTGGGGTCACAGGAGACAGTCTTGCCCGTGGTGCGGGAGGCAACAGGAGGGATTGCCACGGGGATGAGTCTTCATCAGGGGCAGCACAATCCCGGGGAAGGGCACAGTCACAAAAACTTGTGTCCTGGACACGTGCTGGATCAGGTCCGGCACTGGGTAAAGTTCGGCACTGGGTCTTGCACAGCTTGCGGGCACTTCAAGTGTGGCACAGGATCAAACGTGGCACTTACAAGCCACCGAGGCAAAAAGATGGAAAAAACTGGGGCGGGGGCGCAGAGGTCGCAAAAAACAAGGGAGGCTGATCCCAAGCCTGGAAGAAAATCCCAGGCGAGAACAAACAAGCCTTTCGAACCGGTAGAGCGCTAATCCCGGAGGCACATGAACCTCTACCAGTGCTGCCAGGGGTTCTCTGAATGGAAACGGCCACCAGGGGTCGCTATTTCCACCCAGAGACGCATACCAGTGGTGCCCCCAACAGTTCTGCCTCCGCCGGGGGAAAGAAAATCACCCACGAAAAAACTTAGGAAAAGGGAAAATATTATTCTCAGGTTTTCGGCGAACCAAATGCCCAAGATCGAGCTGGGCCCTGAGAAAGAAAAGGGAAAAACGAGAATTAAAGGAGAAAAATCGCTTTCACAATCACACACACAAGCACGCAATGCTCGTCTCCGGTGAACCGGCACACAGAGCCCGCAGGCACGCGAGTAGGGTCCGACGAAAAGTCTGGACGTCCTTTCACACACACGTTCTCATCAAACTCTAAATCCGGTAAAGGCTCGAGGCATTAAGCTGATAAGAACAGATTTTTTATTTCGGTATGTTTAGTAAAGGGAAGGAGAGAATGTGGAGGAAGAGGTTTAGGTCAAGAGTGCCTACTGTTGAGGTATTGAAGAATGTGTTGATGGGGAAAGAAGTTAAGTGCAGTAAGGTAACTGCTGATTAGGGGGGGGGGGACATGCCTCCATAAAAGCACTGCCGATCAGCATTTATTGGAACAATAAAAAAGAATACATAAGATGAGGGGACAGCGCCCTCTCCACAAGCGGAGGAAACGCCTACAAGGGGGTGGAAGAAACAGATTATTTACATTGACGAGTGGGGAGGTGCCCTCTCCCAGTCGGGAGGAACGCACTTACAGGGGGCTGACCATTCATGGGGCCATCAACGGGAAGTGGAGTGTCCAGAAAAGAGTGTCAGCTCAGGGTAGTGCATCACAATGAGAGTCTGTGGTATGGGGTGGTGTAGGGCCTCATCGATGATTCGCACGTCGAAGGAAGAGGTGGGTTCATCATCCTCCGGGTCCGGGATCACTTGGGGGCAGAAGGTGATTTGCAGCGGCGAGAGGGCAGCTTCTGCGGCGGGGCTGGGGGCCGAGCGGCTCCTTGAGTGAGGGGCGCTAGTGTTGGTGGAGCAAGGAACTTGGGCAGGGAGGTCGGTGGTGGCGTCGGCGGCTTGGAGGCTGGGATGAATGAACCTGGCCTGGTCCGGGAGACTCCCTCGGACGTGCTGGTGGAAGATGTCGCACGTGTGGGACAGGACGTCATTGCAAATGAGCCTCCTCAATTTATTGCCGTATCGTTTGTTGACAAATTTGCGGAGGACCTTGTCATTTGCCCTATCCCACGATCCGAGGGCTCCGACGATGATGGCTTCGTTATGAACGTTAGCGAAAGTACGCCGCAGGTTGTTGCAGACCTGGACGTACTTGGCGGCCTTATCACGTCGGGTATTTGAGAACGCCGTCAACCTATTTTCATAGGGGACAGCGACGTCAATGAGTATGGCAGTGTCTCCTTGAGTGAGGACCAGGTCAGGGCGTAGTCTGGAGCCGTCGACGCCCTGGTTGCGTCCCATGACGCGGAAGCCTCTGCGACGGGCCTTGACGAGGCGATCCAGTAAGGCATCATGTCGTTTGGTCCGGAGGTGGAGAAGAGGGCGGCAAGACGAGACGACGTGGTGAAGGTTTTCAGTGGGGTGGCCACATCGTCGGCAGGACTTGTCGACCTCTTCTTGGGGGGAGGAGCGGCGCTGGGCGTTGAGGTTGCAGAGGTTTAGCCGGGCCTTGTGGATAAAGCGCCAGTCACAGAACCGGATATTTTCGCCTGTCCTGATGAACTGGTTTCCCCACTTGGAATTGGCGACGCACTCCATAGCGGTGCCCTGACTGGGGTATTCAAAGAGTTTCAGGGCACGCTCAGAGTGGATGATGGTCTTGATAGACCTCTGCAACATCCTGCGGTCAGCTGGCTGAAGAGTCTTCTCCTGGTATGTGGTGGAGATGGAGCCCCACTCCGGGCAGCTCCAGGAAACGGCCAGCCTCCTGGAGGCGTTGCGGGCCGCAGACCAGGTAGAAGAGAGGTTGCTCCTCCCTCGGTGGAAAGGCGGATCGCACGATCCGGACAGGAAGGCCTCGACTTGGGCTGGGGTGGCTTCAGGGCGGGAGTCGAATGAGGATGCCATGCAGAGCTCCTCACCGCTAGTCTTCGTCCGGCGAATCTCCCTGGAGACGAGGAAGTGGTGCTCGAAAGTTCCATCGAAGGGCAGGAACCCCTTTTGGGCGTCGGAGAGCACCTCCTCGCTGGAGAGCCAGTTGGTGAGGCGGGATGCAAGGCATCCAGTGAGGAGCTTGTAGAGGGTGGCGCAGAGAGATGGGTCGCCAGTTGTCCCCCTTCTTGTGGATGAGGATGGTTCTGGACGTCTTCCATTGGCTTGGGTTGCGCTTGGCACGCAGGCAGACGTTCAGGACCTTTGCGATGGTGGTGCAGGATGGGTCCACCTCCTTCAAATGGGAGTAGGAAATCCTGCCAGAGGCAGAATTTTGAACTTGAAGAGGCGGGCCCTTACCTCATCCGGGGAGAAGGGGTCCATGGGGATGGTGGAGCGGCCTGCAGCTTGTCTGAAAATGGCTGGGTCATGTTCGGATGGTGAGAACACCTCTTGGAAGTGGTTGATGATAGTGCTCCCCTCAAGGTGGCACTGGGTTCCCTCACCTTCGGTAATGAGCCGGATGGCACGGCATCGGTTTCGCTTGTAGAGGCGTTGAATCTTGCGGTGGTCTCCGGCATCGGTGGTGGTTGGCTGGGAGCTCCCGGACTCATCGCGTAGCGGCGGAAGGTGGACCACTATACCAATCCTGGTGGTGATCTCATTGAGGAGGGCCTCAAACTCGCTCCAGCGAGAGTCGCTGAGGGCCGCAGCACTGGTGAGAAGGTCGTTTAAAGAAGGGATGTAATCGTCCAGTGGGAGTAGGTCATCGTCATCACGCGGGGGTGAAGGAGGATGGGTAGACTGATGTGGGAAGTCAGCGAAGTCAGCCACTGGGTCCGCCACAGAGGAAGGGAGTTGAGGGGGGGATGTGGCCTGGGACGGGGAGTGCGGCACGCTGGAGGCAGGCGAGGGGTTAGGGGTGATGTTCCGACGCATCTCCTCGATCACTGCCGGGTCGACATCTGAGTCGGAGCTTGAAGTGATGCGGGCTCTGTGTCGACGCCGTCGTTTCCTCTTGGGTGGAGGAGGCAAGTTGGCGTCCGCGATCCACTCGGCCATCTCATCTAATGTCCCCAAGTGTGCGGCCAGCACAGGCTCAGGGGGAGAGGAGGAGGTGGGTGTCAGGTGAGGGCTGTCAACAGATGTGGGCGAGGGGTCAGGGACGCAGTCCAGCTGACTGCTGGCTGCGTTTGACCGGACCCACTCGGTGGCAGAACGAGGGTTGTCTGGGCGTGATGGCCTCACGGAGCTGGGTCTGCCAACTGGTCGTGGTGGTGGTTCAGGGGGCTGGAGTGGAGGTCCCGTCCCCGTCTGCTCCGGTTGGGGTGCAGGTCGGCGAGGGACCCGCAATTCCTTGATCCTATGCGCAGCACCGTGGTTCCTCAGCTGGCATCTGTTGGAGCATTGAAACGTACATTGCTCGCACCTGAAGGCCAGGTCACCTTCCGGCTGGAACGTAGGGTCCCGACCCAAAAAGCCTGAGTGGTAGGAAATCCGGTCCGGACATACCGCGGGGCAGACAGCGCACCATTTCTTGACGTGTGAGACCGGGGTGTTGTTAGGAAAAAAAACTAGTTTGTTAAAAATGGACTTACTTTTTCCCCGTTTTAGTTTTGCCAAGTCGAAACTTAGACAAGCTACTTAAACTTGCCACGGAAAGTTCCGGGAATGTTTACAAACACCAAATCACTCGTTTCAGTTCAAGTCTTTGAGTGTTTGGTTGGCTTTATGTTAATTTCCTCAGT
This sequence comes from Oedothorax gibbosus, assembly GCA_019343175.1. Lineage (NCBI taxonomy): Eukaryota > Metazoa > Arthropoda > Arachnida > Araneae > Linyphiidae > Oedothorax > Oedothorax gibbosus. Next base: position 1,379,199 of record JAFNEN010000372.1, read on the forward strand.
AACAAACATATTGGCTGTTCTCTCTATTTTTTTAGAATTGTTAAATTAATCTAAGGGTTTTATAAGTAGCTTATGTAACTTTAAATAATATATTTGAACTAATTCCAACTTGTGTTTTTCTCTTAATATTATGTAAATTAGTGTCTGCTTAACTGCATCGTCTAACTTATGCAAATTCTTTCAGTATATAAGCAGCCGGTTTTTCAAACCCGCTCTCTCCTTTTTGATCACTTCTTAGTGGCTATAATTATGTGAGGTTAACCGCCGGTATCCCTTTTTGGGTGTTTGTATTCTTTAGACTGTGCAGTAAGCAGATCTTACTTGACTGCCACGCAGTCGCTGTTTTTGTCTGTCGTTTGTTTTGGTTAAGCAAAGTCATGTTAACCGGTGATTGTTTTTGATATTTAAATAAACTTTTAAATTTTAAAAAGGCTTCTGAAAATTATTTACGCCACTATAATGCGTCACTCTGCTCAAATTATGAAATATCCGTAACATTGGTTATGGGCCCATCCCATAACGGACTTCGTCAAAACCGATCTCGGAAGAAGTCGTCACGTAAGTTAATGTTTTAACGAAGCCTAAAGTTTATCAGACGGCGGGCCAGGCAGTTTCAATCCTACTTCAGTTATGGAAGTCTCGCAGATCGAAAAGTTAGATGCCAGCAACTACGGCGTCTGGAAGGAAGACGTCAGGTTCTTCTATGGAGAAACTGTTGGAGAATTACTTCCGGAAAAAAAATATCCTACAGAAGTAGAACTGACGAAAAGTCAACTCCTGCCGAAAGATCCAAAGATCTTCGTGAAACAGCTAAAGAAATTAAGACTTTTCTATCAGACGGGATAAGCTTATAGTACGATATACTTGAGTATTTCCGCGACTACGCAACCTCAATCTGGGATTGATGACCCCGCCACAGCATGGAAGAAGATTGCCGACATTTTAGACCAGATTCTAGAGCAAGGGCAGTCGGTTGACAGACGACTATTTCAACTGCAGGATAACTCCCGGTGAAGAAGTTGGGTTGTATGCTGCAAGATTGAAGAAGATCGCAGACGAATTGCAGGGGATCTCCAAGTCTATTCCCGACTGGTATCAGGCTTTTCAACTGATTCGGTATCTACCCCCAGAATATAATTCAGCCGTCCAGGCGATCTACCGCTGGGAGGATTCAAGGTTCACTTTTGACAAAATACTAGAAGAGCTCCTTGCCGAAGAAAGTAGGTTGAAGCAGTGCCAAAAGGATCAGTCTTTTTCTGCGTACTACGTTGATTCTCCTTCAAGTAACCAGAAGCAAGTTCCGTCATCGAATAAGTCTGTGACTATCAAGCCTGTGACAAAGACCGACGAACATCATCCACGAGGACGTAAGTCAAGACCAAAAGGTCGACAACCACAGTCTAAAGGACGAAGAACCCCTTCATTTTCAAGACAACGGGACAAGCCTCCTCATCAAACCAGCTACGTCATCCACGCTCTTCTCACTGAGGGTCAAGCGGACAAAGGTTCGTGGATCTTCGACACAGCTGCAAGTTCACACCTGTGCTGTCAGAAAGACCTCCTAGAAGATTATGAGGAACTTCGTGGAACAACGCTGACTGTAGCCATAGCCGGCGTTACCTGCCAAGTAGAAGGAAGAGGAACTGCCCGATTGGAGTTCAGAAAGAAGGGTGAGTCTGAAGTTGTCATTTTAACTAACGTCTTGTACTCCCCTCGTCTAAGACAAAATCTTATATCAGCATCTATCATTGATAATGCGAAATCATCTTTTGTTGGTAAAAATAACAAAATAACTGTGTATAACAAGGACGGAAGGGAAATATTTTATGCACTTAAGAAGCATGGTTTATATTATGTAAAACCTTATTGTAATGTTAAATCCAGTAAAAATTCAGATATAAAATTTTCAAATGTAAACGTCTCTAATGTAAATGTAAATGTCCAACTACAAGTTCGAATGATTTAAAAACCTGGCATCGCAAGAAGCTCTGTCATGTAAATACAAAATCTATAGTTGAGACCAGTAAAAACGGTGCTGTTAATGGTTTACCAGAGTTTAAAAATCAAATTATAAATTGTGAACCCTGTAAATTAGCTAAAACTCGTCGGAAGTCTTTTAAACCTTTAAGTAAAATCAGATCAACTAAACCCCTACAACTTCTGCACATGGACCTTTGCGGACCTTTGCCTCATACAGCCATTGAAGGTTATCGTTATTTTCTTACTATAACTGATGACTATTCCCGTAAGGTGACTGTTTATCCTTTAAAAGAGAAAAGCGATGTGTTTTCTTGCTTTTCAAGATTTCTGAAAAGAGCCGAAAGGTTTCTAAATAGCAAAATTGTAGCTGTAAGGACTGACAATGGTTTAGAGTTCTGTTCAAAAGAGTTTGAGAACTTTCTAGAAGACCAGGGGATCAAAATCGAACGAACCAACATTTACACGCCGGAACAAAATGGCGTTTCTGAGCGTTATAACTATACCGCAATGGATGCCATTAAAACAGTTTTAAAAGATAGTGGGTTGGGAAACCATTTTTGGGCTGAAGCTTTGTTTTGTTTTACGTACGTGTGGAATCGTATCTGCCATTCTGGTCAGGAGTCTACACCCTTTGAACTTTATGGAGGTCGTAAACCTTCTGTAACGCATATCAAAACTTTCGGAACCCCTGTTTATTTAGGTATTCCCAAACAGTTGAGGCGTAAACTAGACCCGAGAACAAAAAAGGGTATAATGGTTGGTTACGCACAAAGAACTCGTGGCTATAGAGGGTTTAAAGTTTGCAAACAAACCCTACCTTCCTCTGATTGGTTACCCCCAAAAACTACCAAGTTAACTTCCGGTTGAGACACCGGAAGCTCGTTTTCGTCGCTAGCTTCAATGTTGATTTTCTCCTCATGCCGTAGCGCGATGTTGAAATATTCAATTTCCCCCCCAAACATAATTGGAATCAATTGTATTTTTATAATATGTTATTTGTCTCAAAAAGTTTACAATTTGAGAAAATCATTTTTATTTTTAATCTGTTTGCTTTTATATTTAGAAACTTAAATTATTTACATGACCTAACTTAACGTTTGTGCGATTAAAAAAACAATTTAGTTCTTCCCCAAATATAAAAGTAATTACTCCCAATTGCAGATTGTGTTTTATTATTTAGATAGAAGACTGTTTTTATGAAAATCTCTGCCATAATGACATTATTTTTTGTTTATTATCAAAACTAAATAAATGCTAATAATACAAGTTTTTGACAATTTATTACTATATATGTATATTTATTTACTAATATATAGTGCACGTCGATAACGTGTGTGTAAAAAATAATACAAACATGATAAGACAATTTATGAATGATATTCAATTTATGGATTGTCATTTTAATCAATTGTAAGATTATATAGCCCGTTAGACTCTTACATAGTTTAAATAATTTGAAGAACTGTGCTTTTTTGGCAAAAATTTGTAGTATTTTAATTCATAACTCTAAAGTCTTCTTATTAATTAAAATTATTGATCGTAATTACGATTCTTATTATTTTTAATTTGATGGTAAAGTCGGTTGCATTTCTGTTTAAAATTCTATTTGATGCTAATCAATGTTTAAAATAGTCAACAACAGCTTAGATCATTAAAATCAAGTGTTGAATATTACGAACTTGGAAGCTGCATAAAGAATTTTAATCTAGGCATCCGATTCAATGCTTTCACGTTCGTTAAAAACATTGCCAAAAATGTGCACATTGGTTGGTACAACACAATAATTGCTGGATATATTGTATTGTACAGTATATTTATTTTCCAGAATATATTGTATAGTTTATTCGTTTTTATACATTCTCGAACACACCGCAAAGCGATAGCGCTGTTTAAAACATCAACAAACCCGTGAACCGGAATATTTCTAGGTAGGTTGGACAGACTTCCGAGTAACAGCGCCACCTGCGAAAGTTTGTGACATTAAACCGTCTATAGGATCTGGCTCCCCGATGAACGTAAAATTGTCGAATCTATAAATGTCACTTTTAGTGATGAAAAGACTTTACGCAGTGGGGCTGTACTGGACCCTTCACGAGATTTCGAAGATACTTATAAATCTGACTCTGATTCGGATCTTTCTTCTGAAAACGAAGTTCAAACAGATCCTTCAAAAATAACCCAACCAATAGACCCTGTTCCCAGTACAAGTAAGGAAATCACCCCTAAAAATGTAAATTGGTCTCGCCAAGCAGTTACAAGGCGTGATAAAAGTCGTACTGACATTTATTATAGGGTTGAAGGTTCCAATGTTAGATTAAGGTCTCATAAAGATGTTGAAGACTATTGTAATTTAAACCAAATTCCTTATAAAAAAGAACTTTTTGATTTTAGTGGAAATAATACTTTTTCCGGAAATGTAAATTGTGAACAATCGAACCTTATGTTGGATGGTGGTTAGGGGGCAAGCGAGCGGTGAGGTGCCAACGACCCATTGTAGGTTGGTCGGAATAATTATCCTAGACAAACTCTGCTTCGAATCCTGGCATTCTGCCAAGAAGAGGACTGCCACCGGAGATGACGTAAGTGTGGGTCGTCACCGCTCGGCTGATTACCAAAACACCTGCCAATATACGTCTCGTTTTTGTTCTGATGTGAGTGTGCGAGAAATAAACCTGAATTACGTTTGAAAGCTCAGCATCGTCTTTCGTCCTTCTTTAAAGGTTAACTACAAGTATCTTATTCCTGCATGCCCACTGAATATTGGCGCCCGAACGCGGACACTTGAATTGACTTTGTTATTATATAGTCGGGAACTTACAGTCGAGTAAGATAGATATGGATGTGCTTCTCTCCAAGAAACGTGTTGTGAAGGGTAAAGTTACGAGACTTGAAAACAACCTAAATGCGTATGCAGAGTCTAGCGTTGAAGACAAGATGGATGCTGTAGCGGTTTACGCCCCAAAGATAATAGAGTTGTCAAGTGAGTTAAATGATGGTTTCAATTCTATACTAACTAGTTGTGAAGAAGAAGATTTCGTTACTTATGAAAAAGAGTATCACGAAGAGTTGTGTAAGTTGGAACAATTGGAATTTCTACTTGGTAGTTTTAGAAAAATTATTAGTCAAAGTGAACAGGCCGGTATTAGTCAAACTGGACTGGAATCAGCTATACCAGTACATGCAGCGCACATGCTCTCAAATGTGAAGCTGCCACGTATAGAATTGCCTTCATTTTCTGGAGACCTGACAACATGGTTATCATTTCGAGATATGTTTGAAGCAACTATTCATAATAACTGTGACTTATCTAACGTACAAAAGCTACAATATCTGAAGTCGTCATTGTTAGGAAATGCGGCCACACTACTTCAATCTGTGCCAGTGACTGATGTCAACTACGTGAAAGCTTGGCAGATGTTAAACGATAGATATCAGAACGAGTTGGATATCATATATTGCCACTTGGATAGACTATTCAATCAAACCCCAATTAGACAAGAATCTTCAAAGAATTTACGGCGTTTTTTGGATATGTCGGTGGATAGTGTTGAATCCTTGCGTGTCTTAAAGGAACCTGTAGATAGTTGGGATACTATTTTAGTGTACATCCTGCGTCAGAAACTGGACCCGGAATCACTAAGAAGTTGGGAACTGTCGCAGTCTAAGGGTACTCGTCGCAGTTTTCGAGAGTTTCAAAAGTTTTTAGAAGATAGAGCCTGTGCATTGGAAGCAATGTCCAGTTGTAAGCAAGCACTGGTTCCAGTCAAGTTACAAGGACGTGGTGCTGGAGGAGTGGCGTCCAGCAAGGTTGCTACACATCATGCTGATCTAAATCTTTGTCCTGTATGCAGTGAGTCTCACAGCATCTACAGGTGTCAAGTGTTCCAGAATATGCCAGTAGAAGATCGCCAGAAAACCACTCGCCTGAAGAAGCTTTGTCTAAATTGCCTTCGAAGAGGACACTTTTTGAGACAATGCCAAAGTAGAAATTGCTTCAAATGTCAAGGAAAACATCATAGTCTACTACACTCTCCTACTACGACGTTGGGGCCAGTGATTGACCAAACAACAGAGACCGCGGATATTCCTGACGGAAACTCTACTTTGATCTCGGGACATCTTACGAAATCAAAAAATATGCCTTGCCAAACTCTGTTGCCGACCGCTATAGTTGCTATTATGGACAGAAACAATCGACAGCAGCGTTGCAGGGTACTTCTAGATTCTGGATCGCAATCCACATTCATCAAGAGTGATTGTGTACAAAGACTGGGACTGCATCGATCACAGACAAGTTTAGAGGTGAGCGGCCTGTCGTCAAAGGTGGTGGGTCGTTCTAAAGGCGTCTGCAGTCTAAAGATATCATCGTTGGAAGAACCAGGAGTTATGATTGAAGTCGAGCCCACGTGTTACCGAAACTTACCTGCGATTTGCCGCAACGTCCAGTGGATCCCAGCAGTCTGACGTACTTCAAGAATCTGAAGTTGGCTGATCCAAATTGCACAATTCCAGGTTCAATAGATGTTCTACTAGGAGCTGACGTTTGGCCGGAAGTCTTCGTTGGAGAACAAGTGCTGTCCCCAGATGGAAGCTTAGTAGTCAACAGAACAATTTTCGGATGGGTGCTGTCAGGAAGGGGAAGACTACAGGAATCTAAGCCACAAGAAATCCAGAAAGTGGTGACTCATTGTGCGGTTAGTCACTACCTGAAGAAATTCTGGGAGATTGAAGAAGTAGGATATCAAGCTGTGCCAGAGGATCATCCTTGCGATAAATGGTTCAAAGAGACTATCACCAGGAATACGGAAGGAAGATATATGGTACGATTACCTTTCAGATCTGAAGCAGGCGACCTTGGATCTTCGAAAGAAATAGCCGTCAAACGCCTACTACAAGTGGAAAACCGCTTTAGAAAATCGTCTCCTATTATGGAAAAGTACAGAAATTTCATGGAAGATTATGAAAGTATGAATCACATGGAAGCAATTGAAAATGGAGGTTCGGAAGATTCAACATCCAACATTTGTTATCTACCGCACCATGCAGTATCCAAGCAACTGACTTCAGAATCGAAGTTTAGAATTGTTTTCGACGCATCTGCTAAAACTTCTTCAGGAGTATCGCTGAATGACAGACTGATGGTTGGACCTACAATTCAAGATTCACTAGTGACAATATTGCTAAGATATAGAATGCATCGTGTAGCTTTGTCAGCAGATATCTCTAAGATGTATCGTCAAATCCGAGTGCAGTTTCCCGATACAGACTTCCAGAGAATAGTGTGGAGAGCTTCACCAAAGGAACCTATTCAAACTTACAGACTATTGACGGTAACCTATGGAACGGCATCTGCACCATACCTTGCCACGAGATGCCTCCGACAACTGGCGGAAGATGAAGGAGGTAGTTTCCCACAAGCTGCTACGACAATATCCAAAGATTTTTACATGGACGATTTGTTGTCAGGAGCCAATACTATTGACGAAGCCCTTAGTTTACAGACTGATATTAACTCCATCTTGAACAAAGGAGGATTCGAACTTCGAAAATGGTGTTCAAATGAAAGGGCTGTGCTAGAAAATGTTCCATCGGAATTCAGACAGATCAAGGACGCGATCATCTTTGATACAGACGAGTCAGTTAAAGCTCTCGGTCTACAATGGCATCCAGCATCAGATGCGTTCTCATTTAAAGTCGACGAGCCAGAGTTCCAGATCGCTCCTACCAAAAGACGCCTCCTCTCTGACATTGCAAAGATGTTCGATCCTTTAGGCTTGGTAGCACCTGTAACAATTCGAAGTAAGATCCTACTACAGAAGTTGTGGAAACTAAAGATAGATTGGGACGAGCCCCTACCTCGAGATATCGTGGAGTATTGGGATAGTCATCGCCGAGGTTTGCATCTACTCCAAGATCTAAGAGTTCCAAGGTATGTCCTAGGGGATGCAGCGAAAGAATGGCAAATACACGGATTCTGCGATGCCTCGGAGAGTGGATATGCTGCAGTAGTGTATCTCCGTTCCTACGAACAGTCTCATCAACCAATCGTACGATTGATGATTGCTAAAACTAGAGTGGCTCCGGTGAAGACAGTTTCCATTCCACGCCTTGAACTGTGCGGAGCGCTCTTGTTAGCTCAAACTATCGACGTTCTTCTAAAAGCTTTAACCTTTCCAGGTGAAGTGCACTGTTGGACAGACTCCACCATAGTTTTAGCCTGGCTAAACTCAGAACCTTCAAGGTGGAAGACATTTGTTGCCAACCGCGTCAGTACCATTCAGACCATTATACCAAATGCAAAGTGGCATCATGTATGCAGCGAATCGAATCCCGCTGATTGTGCTTCACGAGGAATATGTGCTCAAGATCTTTTGACTCATTGCATGTGGTGGTCAGGACCAAGTTTTCTCCAAGAAAATATTGATTCGCCTGAATCAAGGTTGGAGCCAAGCGAAGAGGCCTTGATAGAAGAACGAGCGCAGAAACGTCGGGTAACAAATACGATCACAACTAAAGCGGACCAATTCCTGCTAGAGTCGTACTCAAGCTTACAGAAGTTGAAGCGAATAACAGCCTATTGTCTACGATTCATAGATAATGCAAGAAAACCAAAAGACAAGAGAAATTTCGGATTTTTAACGACCGAAGAGTTAGAAAAAGCATTAACAGTTTGGATAAAGAAAGCCCAAAAGGATGTCTTTTTAGAAGAGATTAATGATTTGAAAAAAGGTAGGACACTCAAATGCAAAAGCAGAATTTTAAGCTTAAGTCCATTTCTAGATAACCAAGATCTGATCAGGGTGGGCGGGCGTTTGAGAAATGCCAATCTTCCAACGCAGAGAAAACATCCGATCCTGCTTCCGCAAAACCATCGTCTGACGGAATTATTACTAAGACAAGTTCATATTGATCACCTACATGCAGGGATGCAACTGATGCAAGCAGTAGTTCAAACAAGGTACTGGATAATTTCAGCAAGAGATACGATTCGTAGGGTAGTTAAGAAATGTGTTGTTTGCTGTCGACAACAGGCCCAGCTTCTACAACAAGCAATGGGAGATTATCCATCGGCTCGGGTGAATCCTAGTCGCCCTTTCCTGAAATGTGGAGTTGATTACTGCGGACCATTCCAGTTGAGAGCATCTGCGGGCAGAGGTAGAGTCACCTTCAAGGGATATGTGGCACTATTCGTCTGCTTTTCTACAAGAGCAATTAATTTGGAATTAGTTAGTGACCTTAGTACAGAAGCCTTTATTGCCGCACTCAGAAGGTTCGTGTCTAGGAGAGGTTTGTGTAGTGACATCTATAGTGATCGAGGATCTAATTTCGTGGGAGCAACGAAAAAACTGACAGATTTGTTACATGCATAAATTAACTTCTCATCTTTCCGATCAAGGTATCCAATGGCATTTCAATCCCCCCAGTGCACCCCATATGGGAGGGTTGTGGGAGGCTGGGGTGAAGTCAGTTAAACATCACCTCCGTCGAATCATAGGAGATGTCATTCTATCTTTCGAAGAGATGTACACAATCCTGACACAAATTGAAGCTTGCCTAAACTCCAGACCTCTAACTGCAATGTCAAGTGATCCCAATGATTTGCGAGTGTTAACACCAGGTCATTTCATAATCGGGGACGCAATGACATCCGTTCCGGAAAGGGATCTCTTGAATACGCCAACTAATCATCTGAGCAGATGGCAACTACTTCAGAAAATTACGCAGCACTTTTGGAGAAGGTGGACTGCTGAATATATATCGCGACTACAAAACCGACCGAAATGGTTGCAGTCGAAGACCAACCTTCAGGAGGGAGATTTAGTTCTCATCAAAGAAGAGAATCTGCCCCCTCTGAAATGGCGTTTAGGAAGAGTAACTATTACCCATCCTGGAAAGGACACATTGGTTCGTGTAGTGCAGTTTAAGACCAGTGAGGGAAACCTCACTAGACCGATCACCAAGTTGGTGAGATTACCAATAATTAACGAACAATCTTAAGTTTATATTATATTTCATTTCATTGTCAATGTTTATATATTTATTTCTAGTTTTGAAGTAATGTACTTCAAGGTGGGCGGTATGTTGGATGGTGGTTAGGGGGCAAGCGAGCGGTGAGGTGCCAACGACCCATTGTAGGTTGGTCGGAATAATTATCCTAGACAAACTCTGCTTCGAATCCTGGCATTCTGCCAAGAAGAGGACTGCCACCGGAGATGACGTAAGTGTGGGTCGTCACCGCTCGGCTGATTACCAAAACACCTGCCAATATACGTCTCGTTTTTGTTCTGATGTGAGTGTGCGAGAAATAAACCTGAATTACGTTTGAAAGCTCAGCATCGTCTTTCTTTAAAGGTTAACTACAAGTATCTTATTCCTGCATGCCCACTGAATAGTTAGCACATGACTAGAAAGAATAATCCCAAAATGTTTTATTTCTGCTATGAGGACTCCTGAAGCCGATTTTTGGCATAAAGCCATGACTGAAGAAATCGAAGTAATGTTAAATCGTAACGTCTGGGAACTTGTTTCAAGACCACCTGACCCAAAAGTCATTGGGTGTAGGTGGGTCTATACTATTAAATACGACAACGAGGGGAATGTTGCCCGTTATAAGGCTCGTTTAGTAGCTCAGGGTTTCCTACAGACTAAAGGTGTTCATTACGACGATGTATTTAGTCCTGTGGTTAATTTCTCGCTTATCAGGATGTGTTTCTCTATTTTTGTATGCAAACTAAAATGGAGGCATTGTCAACTTGACATAAACTGTGCCTACCTGTATGCTAACTTAAGTGAAACACTATATATGCAGCAACCACAAGGTTTTCGGGATCCGAATAAGCCGGATTATGTTTGTAAGTTAAACAGAGCCATTTATGGGTTACACCAGTCCGGTAGAGAATGGTTTGCAGAAATACATAATGTGCTAATACGGCTTGATTTTCACAAATTGGAGTGGACAAATTGCGTTTATATTTTTCATGATGTTATTTTGCTTTTATATGTGGACGATATTGTTCTCCTGGCCAAAAGTGATGATATAATAGATTGCACAATTTCTAAACTAAAAACTTATTTTGACCTTAAGGTTTTAGGAGAGACATAGACTTTTAGGTGTTGAATTTCAACAAATCCACAATGATCTAGTTATTCATCAAACGGCCTATATTGACAAAATTTGTAAAAGTTATGAAAAATTTTAACCCCTGTTACTTCACTCCCAATTGCTGTAGGAACTATTTTGTCTAAAACTCAGTGTCCTACTTCGGAAGAAGAAATCTCTTTTATGTCTAAATTACCTTACAGAAATATTTTAGGTTGTTTATCCTTTTTGGCTGGTAGAACCCGCCCGGACATTTGTTATGCTGTTAACATATTATCCCAATTTCAGTCTAATCCAGGTTTAATGCATTAAAATGTTCTACTTAAATTATTAGGTTATCTTAAACAAACCAGATCTTATAAGCTTAATCTTTCTCAAGTGTCTAAATGTGAAATAAATTGTTTTAGTGATGCCGACTATGCTTCAAATAGAGACGATCGTATTTCTATTGGTGGTATGATCTTATTTATAGATAGCTCTCCTATTATTTGGCGGACTTTCAAGCAGAAATATGTCAGTCTTTCGACACTTGAAGCTGAATACATTTCGTTAACCGAATCAGCAAGAGTTAACGTGGGTGCAAAATATACTAAAGGAGATGCAAGAAAATAACATTTTAAATTTGAATTTTGAAAGTAGTCTTTTCTGTGACAATGAAGCTGCTATTGATTTTTCTAAATCACCAATAGAAAACAATCGCACTAAGCATATTGATATCCGATATCATTTTGTCAGAAACTTGGTGTTGGAGAAAAGGTTTAATTTAAAATATGTAAATACTAAGAAAAACTTAGCTGATCTCTTTACAAAACCTTTACCAAAAGTTGGACTTAAAAGTTTGATTGACAAAATTTTTATTATTTAAATGTGAATTTTTGAAATTGTCATTTTTCTAATGTCTTTTTCTCTTCTATGTTTTTATGTCTTTTGTCGTGCGAGCTGGAGCAGTGGATTTTAATCGTTATTGCCAAATTTTTATAAATTCGATCTGGACGTTTTCGATGCAAGTACGAGCGGCCTCTCGTACCGTCTCGGGAGAGGTGAAAAGGTAATCCGCCAGAGTGCCGAATTCCAGACGTGTGGATCTTGTCAAGAATGGAAGCAATTTTGGAGTTGTATTTTTTTTTTTGTGTCTTGTAAGCCCCTATTATGTGATTAACTCTTTAGGTCCCCCTCTGCTCCAGCCTGTCCGTACACAAGACATGAAGAGGAAGAACTCTTTGAGAATATTGTATTTTTTGTGTGTTTCAGTGAATTTAAATAAGAAACATGCTAAAATTTTTTGAATATTTTATTATTGTACTTTAATAAGTGTTACTAAAATTTTCAATTGTTAGTTGGTTAGTTCTAAATTTCTTCATGGCAAAAGGCGGGCCATTGTTAGGAAAAAAAAACTAGTTTGTTAAAAATGGACTTACTTTTTCCCCGTTTTAGTTTTGCCAAGTCGAAACTTAGACAAGCTACTTAAACTTGCCACGGAAAGTTCCGGGAATGTTTACAAACAACCAAATCACTCGTTTCAGTTCAAGTCTTTGAGTGTTTGGTTGGCTTTATGTTAATTTCCTCAGTAACAAACATATTGGCTGTTCTCTCTATTTTTTTAGAATTGTTAAATTAATCTAAGGGTTTTATAAGTCGCTTATGTAACTTTAAATAATATATTTGAACTAATTCCAACTTGTGTTTTTCTCTTAATATTATGTAAATTTAGTGTCTGCTTAACTGCATCGTCTAACTTATGCAAATTCTTTCAGTATATAAGCAGCCGGTTTTTCAAACCCGCTCTCTCCTTTTTGATCACTTCTTAGTGGCTATAATTATGTGAGGTTAACCGCCGGTATCCCTTTTTGGGTGTTTGTATTCTTTAGACTGTGCAGTAAGCAGATCTTACTTGACTGCCACGCAGTCGCTGTTTTTGTCTGTCGTTTGTTTTGGTTAAGCAAAGTCATGTTAACCGGTGATTGTTTGTGATATTTAAATAAACTTTTAAATTTTAAAAAGGCTTCTGAATATTATTTACGCCACTATGCGTCACTCTGCTCAAATTATGAAATATCCGTAACAGGTGTGGTGGTCAAGACGGAGGTGGCGATTGAGGAACTGGAGGAGGGTGTTCCAGGTGCCGCTGGCGAAGACACTTGGGCAACCGGGTGGTGCATCGGAGAGTGCGGGCCATCAGGAAGGAGACGTGGAGGGATTGCCCTTTCCTTGTGCAGACGACGGGGGCGTCGTCCAAATCCTCTTCGGGACAGCGTGCGGATGACAGCTTTTGGTTGCCAGAGGCATTTCCCGGTGGTCTGCCGCGCCGGGGGGCGGTGGGATGCGAACTCTCAGATAATGGAAGAGGTCATGGGAATCGGGAGACAGAGAAGCGACATCGCCATGGGCAGCAGGAGGGGGTGGGAAGGCAGGGGCGTTGGGTGGACCGCCAGTAGCACAAGCTGATCGAATCTCCTGGCCGGGGTTGGGGTCAAGGTGTTTGGAAGAGGAAAAAAACCCTCTTTTTCTGGATGACCACTCTGGCGGTCTTGCCAGAGTGGGAGAATTCCCAATGGAGGTCCCGCGTCATTTCATCTGGGAATGAGCCTGCCTTGAAGATGTGGCAAGGGAAGACTTTCTTGCTGGGTGGTGGGGCAGGGTGGCGCTTGGGGTGGGCAATGAGGGCGCCGGCAAAGGTGGTCTCCGTCGAGGGGCCAGGAGTGACCGAGGCATGGTGGTCGGTCGGGGACGTGGTGGTTGTTTGTTTGTGGGTTGCCTTGTGGCGCCGGAAAGCAGGGTACTTTGAGAATCTCCATCCACAGACGAACACGAACGTCTTTGGTCTGGCAATAAAGGTGGAAGGGTCCGCAGGGTAGGTGTCTCCAGGAGAGGGGACGACCTGTGGAGCGGGAACCGACTAGGCACCAGTGTTAGGGGAGGGGACGGTGGAGGGAGCAGCGGAAGCTGTGGGCGGAGATGACAGGGACTCGACAGGCTCCAGCGAGAAGAGGTGAACTTCAGCGAGGTGGGCATCGCAATCCGCGGCATTGGCGAATTGCTTCTCGCAGAAGTCACATTTCCAGACTTCATTGGGGGTAGGCGAGGTGGTGGGAGCGATTGGGGGAATTTTATCCAGGGCTGGTGACAGGGTCATCAGTGAGGCTGGAGGAAGGCTGGTCGGCGGGGCAAAGAAGGGGGCCTCCGGCGAGCAACGGGCCCCTTGGAACTGGGATGGGCTTAGGATCTGGTCCCAGTCGGGCAAGCCGAGGGTGGTGGAATCCGCGGCGGCATTCTGAGCGGAAGGGGAGGTGGGGGGTGGAGAGGAGGGTGCCCCGGGAAGAGGTGGGTCCACGGTCACAACTACCGTGGAAGACTTCCTCAGCACAGTCCCCAGAGTGTCCTCAAATGATGGGAGGGGGTTGGCTTGGGACGGGCAAAACATCTGGCTCCACATCGTGTCGCTCCTGGGGGAGGTGGACGGATGGGGTGGCGGAGTTGTGGGCGGTTCCAAGGTCACGGGGGAATGGAGCAGGGTCGGGCTTCGTCTCGGAGGAGGCCATGGCGGAAGAGGCCATCCCAGAAGGGAGTCTCGGTCCTGGAATAGGTAGCCCTCAGAGAACGGGACGGGGTGAAAACCAGGCTCCAGTTTTCGTCCAGGGGAGGCGAGGAGGGGGAGTTCTTGGGTCCAGGTGAGGTGGAGGCAGTATGGGTGCCCGGCACGGCAACAGGGTCCAAGGGTGGCTCCGGAATCTCCAGGACAACGAAGGGGGACTGGGAGACACAAAGTGGCATCACTGGGGGCCCATGTGGCACAGTCTTGCCCCTGGTGCGAGAGGCAACCTGGGGGGTGGCCAGGGGGAAGAGAGTCTTCATCACAGAGTTAACTGGGTACCAGCCACTCGGTGCGGCACTGGGAGCACAAACACAGGGTGAACATCACGACACAGGACTTGGACAAAACAACACAGGACTTGGACATCACAACTTGGCACAAACACCGGAACAGCAGCACACAGCAGGTGTAAAATCCTCCCTTGTGGCACTTACAACCACCGAAGAAAACGTGGCCTCACAGGGGGGGGGCAAAAACTGGGGAGACTGAACCCAAGCCTGGCAGAAAAAACCAGGCGAGAACAAGTCTTTCGTACCGGTAGAGCGCTAATCCCGAAGGCGCTGAAACCTCTACCAGTACTGCCAGGGGTTCCCCGGAAAGAAATCGGCACCAGGGGGCGCGTCAATCTTCACAGGGAAGCACACCAGTGGGGCTCCCAAAGGTTCTCCATCCTAAGGGAGAAAGAAAAACACCCACGAAAAAAAAAAAAGGGGGGAACTGCCCTAGCGGTGGTTTGTCACATCAGACAGTTCCGCGGGGTTAAGGAAAGGAAAAAGCTAAAGAAGATCAGGCTTTCATTTCTTTCAGGGGCAACCAACGGTGTTGATTTTTTTTAAAGAAATGGAATTTTTAAATATGTTTTCATTCGTTTATATATATTACACAAATTAAATTTTTATTCATGCACATATTCATACATAAATATAAATTTCACATCTATCATATTTACTTACTTTTTAGAAGTTTTGTTTGGAGTAATTTTATGCTATGTATTAAATAAAAATATTCGATTTTAGAAATGGCAGTCATGTAATTAATTTGTTTCATTGTGGACTGTTTTAGTTGTTCTAATTTTCATATTTTGAATAAAAAAAAACTATACCAATGAGGAAAAAATGGTAAAAGAAAAATAAATTAATGTCACTAAGTTGTACACGAGTAAATTTTTTTTATTATTATGAAAAGAAAAAAAATACAGTCGAACCCCGCTATAGTGAACCCTCTACGGAACCAACAATTGGTTCACTATATCCGATATAAAGCTTTTACAGGAATAATAATGGTTTTGCATATCTTGAATTAATTGAATAAATAATTGAATTAAAATTAATAATTTAATAAATTAAAAACTATTAATTTTTGAAATTTTCCCAAAATAATTATTCAAAAATAATGCAAATACATTCGGTTAAATAGTAACTAATATTTAAATTTTCACGAAACACGTCTACATTGTAGAAAAAAAATTGGTATTTTTAGGCTTTTCAACAGAAGTCTGCATTTTTCAGACGGTGTCGAGTCATTCCGTGTCAATTCAACACACTTTTCGGCAAAAATCTACCTCACCGTCTCAGATTTTGCTGAAATTTGGAACAACAGTAGTGTTTATATAGTTATTTGTGAAATGAAAATTTTTATTCACAAATATTGATCCGTTTAAAAAATATGGCACTTTAAAAGTTCAAAAAATTGGTCAAAAAACCGCATCCGACCAATTTTCAAATTGACCTAGAAGCTTTCCTAATTAAGCTAGAGACATGGGATAGGTGTCATCTGACATAGATTTGTATGAACTTTTTAATGATATGTAACACACTTAGGATATCGAAGATTTTATTTAAATTAAAATTTAATTAAATTTTAAAATTTAAATTTTTTAAAAAAGTACATAATTTAAAATTTCGAAATTAATTACATGAATAGTTAGGACTCTTTCACATCATCTGACTAAATATCATGTTGAAATGAGAATGGGTTCATTGATAAAAAAAATTCAAAACTAAAGCTTGTTTTGTATAAATAATTGTTTTTAATAATAAACTTGATCAACTAATTTTAAAAATGACCTAGATGGTTTCCTAATTAATTTAGAAATGGTGTTAAGTGCTAGTTTACAGCAATTTATAAGACAATTTTAATAAAATATAACACACTCAGATTATAGAAGATTTTATTTAAATTAAAATTATTATTTTTTTTTTAAAAAATGCATACTTAAAATTTTAAAATTATTTTCATGAATAGTTGGTATTTTTTAACAATATATGGGTAAAATATCATTCTGGTATAAGAATTGGATCATTGCTAAAAAAAATCAAAACTGAAGATTGTTTTTCATTAATAAATGTTTTCACTATTAACCTTGATCAAGCAATTTTCAAAACGACCTAGGAGGTTTCCTAATTCTGCGATAAACCTGTTGTAGGTTTCATTTTACAACAATTTGTAAGACCTTTCTAATGACACTTAACAAATTTAGAATATAAAAGATTTAAATTAAATTACAAATAAAAAAGAAACAGTGAAGCTTGTTTATCATTATTGTTAGTTAATAATTCAGCTTAGGAATAACACAAGAATACTAATATTAACACTACCTTTATAATAAATCTGAATGATAACCTGAAGAAAGTTTCATTTGTAGTTTGAAAAAGCCACATTTGTTTAGCCACATGATGCAGCTGGCCCAAATGGGTAAAGAAAAGTTATCTTTACCTCATCAAGTTCATTTTTCTCCAAAACGTACCCGAGCCACCAGTTTCCTGCATACACCAAGACAGATTTTAATGTAAAAGCAGAGTGGCACTTGTCAGCCACATTGCATGGTAAAGGGCCTTGCGACTGAGTTGGAGGCTCAGTAAAGAGACAGGAGAAAAATGAACTTAATGAGGTAAAGACAACTTTTCTTCACCCATTTGGGCCAGCTGCATCATTCTCATATCCAAGAAACGCTAATGTTTTGTGGGTGACATAAGTGGACATTCTAGCAAAAGTTAATCCTGTGACTCCCACTGGAAGAAGTTATGTTCTACTTCAAAGTGATGTCTTCCAAACAAATGTGGCTTTTTCAAACTACAAATGAAACTTTCTTCAGGTTATCATTCAGATTTATTATAAAGGTAGTGTTAATATTAGTATTCTTGTGTTATTCCTAAGCTGAATTATTAACTAACAATAATGATAAACAAGCGCCACTGTTTCTTTTTTATTTGTAATTTAATTTAAATCTTTTATATTCTAAATTTGTTAAGTGTCATTAGAAAGGTCTTACAAATTGTTGTAAAATGAAACCTACCACAGGTTTATTGCTGAATTAGGAAACCTCCTAGGTCGTTTTGAAAATTGCTTGATCAAGGTTAATAGTGAAAACATTTATTAATGAAAAACAATCTTCAGTTTTGATTTTTTTTAGCAATGATCCAATTCTTATACCAGAATGATATTTTACCCATATATTGTTAAAAAAAATACCAACTATTCAGGAAAATAATTTTAAAATTTTAAGTATGCATTTAAAAAAAAATTAAAATTTAATTTTAATTTAAATAAAATCTTCTATAATCTAAGTGTGTTATATTTTATTAAAATTGTCTTATAAATTGCTGTAAACTAGCACTTAACACCATTTCTAAATTAATTAAGAAACCATCTAGGTCATTTTTAAAATTAGTTGATCAAGTTTATTAATAAAAACAATTATTTATGAAAAACAAGCTTTAGTTTTGAATTTTTTTATCAATGAACCCATTCTCATCACAACATGATATTTAGTCAGATGATGTGAAAGAGTCCTAACTATTCATGAAAATAATTTCGAAATTTTAAATTATGTACTTTTTTAAAAAAATTAAATTTTAAAATTTAATTAAGTTTTAATTTAAATAAAATCTTCTATATCCTAAGTGTGTTACATATCATTAAAAAGTTCATACAAATCTCTGTCAGATGACACCTATCCCAGGTCTCTAGCTTAATTAGGAAAGCTTCTAGGTCAATTTGAAAATTGGTCGGATGCGGTTTTTTGACCAATTTTTTGAACTTTTAAAGTGATATATTTTTTAAACAGATCAATATTTGTGAATAAAAATTTTCATTTCACAAATAACTATATAAACACTACTGTTGTTCCAAATTTCAAAAAAATCTGAGACTGTGATGTTTAAGGAATGTGTTGATTTGACGTGGAATGACTCTGTCCTTCTATTCAGAATGCGTCTAAAATCTTTCTTAAGGAAATAAGAGTAACAGAGAAGTGTACCGACCAAAAAAATTATTAGGCATAACATCCAATAGACAAACAGTAACAAATAGACCAAGTGAAAAAGTTTATATGTCGCATATAAACTTTTGTAAGTTTCTAACAAAAGTTGAATAGCAAAAAACTATTACAAAAAGCCATAACTCAAAACTGCTAAATGACATCTTACAATTTGGATTTGGTTGATTTCACTAAAATATACCTTTTCTCCGATTAACTCCAATTATCCGAATTTCCGATTATACGAATGTGGCTGGTTAGGTCCCAATTGCTTCAAAAATTGGAGTTCTACTGTACTGCATAACTCGTTTCCTTCAGTCTCCCCCCCCCCCCCCCCAACTCCCGGTCCATATCAATGAAAACTAAACTTAAATTTCAATTAAAACAAGTTTAAATAATAAATTTTAATGATTAAGATAAACAATTTAATTAAAATTTGAAGATGAATTAAGATTACACTAAAATATCTTCAAATATCAGTTGCCTACAAGTGCAATCCCCCATTAGAAGAGGATCGTCTTTACCCGACAAAGTATGTAAACCAATAATGCTTCCTGATTTACTTATTTTGCTGCCTAGTAATTTTCACGGCAACCAACGATGAGGTTGCATTGTCTCCTAATGATTGACAGTTTTTTTGCCTCTTCTCTTCGTGATAGGAAGAGAGTCGCGTCTACTTTTGTAGTTCTGGTTCAGGCCAATCGGACCAACCAGAACATTTTCTTTTGATCCGTTAGTAGTGATCACAAGAACAACCTAAACCTGCTGTTTAAGTAATCCAAAATGAAAAAAAAATTCCCTGATATTTTTCGAAATTTAAAAAATTTCCCGAGAACTAGTTGTTTTCAAAAACCGCCACACCCTACAAAGCACAAGAGTAAATCAGTAAGAATTCTACAATGTTCTGATCGCGTCCACATGGGGGAATCCCAAGTGATTGACACTTGCGGTGTGGTTCGGACCCGCGCAGAAAAATGGAGATGTTTCATCCACCGCTACACTAGTTCCATTCAATTTTGAATCATAATAAAAACTGGAAATTCAAGGAATTTCCAGGCTGTCTGAATTTTCCCGGCTATTTAAGGCCTTGAAATTAAAATATGAAATTCCAGGCTTTTCCAGGATTTCCAGACGAACCCTGTTATTAACAGTTTTAATAGCAGTTAGGTAGAATTTTATGGGAATGGCAGATTTCTTATTGCTTTGAAAGTTTTGCACAATACTTTTGAGATATAATCATTTTAAATATGATCAGAACAGTAGGGATAGACATATATAATTTCATATTGTTGATAAATCTTAATTTTTTTTAGCTAAAACTATATTATAATTTAATGCTATATAAATATTTAAAAAAAGTAATATGTCTAAAATAAATGGAAACAAGAAAAGTTGAGCACATTAAGAAGTTAAAATTTTAATAAAAAAGACAAAATACAAACTAATATGATGAACTCAATACATCATAGTTAAAGATTTTTAAGTCTTTGGTACAGTTTTGCAATAATTTTTCCAGGATTTTCCGCAGACAAAATATTCCTACAAAAAAAAAAGAAATCTAAAATATAAAAAATTAACACATAAAAAAAGATCGGCTCAAATAAGTTAAAGGCTTTTTTTTCACAGTTCCCAGAGGCTATGGGAAAAATAAAAAATCTTTGAAGAGCAAAAATTGTTTAAAAAAAGAAAGAAATTAAAAACAATATATTTTAACTATTCATTTTTGCAATGTTTACATAGAAATCAAAGCAAAAAAACTTTCCACCCTTTTGTTTCGATACATTCATTCTGCAATTAATGCTAAGTTAAGGTCAAAATTATTCTTTATAATAAAAAAAACACTTGATAATAAACTAATATTTTATTTTATTAAGCATACCAAACAATATTAAAAAAAATTAATCAAAAAGCACTTGTACAGGAACAAGGAATGCTTACCTAAAAACTTTAGACAGTCGTGTGGAATATTCTAACTGTTGTGCTTTTTGAAAGCCATGTCTTACAATCTGGAATACATATATTATAAAGGGTAGACAAATTTGATAGAAATGGATAAGTGAATAAGAAATAGTAATTTGTTTTAACACAATACAGGAAAGGCTTTAAAAACATTTATAAAGTGATAGGGATTCACACCCACATTAAAGATTTGGAAGTCAAAAAGGCACCCCAAATGCTTTGGTGGTACAAATTCATAATGTGGCAGACATGAAGGTGAAAATTACGAAATTTTAAAGCTGGCCACTAGACGTCAGTTGAAAAGCAATAAACTAAATAATCAAACATTCATTTATCATTAAAATTTTGTCTTCTACAACGAACGCTATCATTCTACCAGTTTATAATAATATCACATACATATATATATATATATATATATATATATATATAATATATATATATATATATATATATATATATATATATATATATATATATATATATATAACACACATACAGATACATACGTACATATATACATACATATATATAAAATTTCTAATTCAACAATAGAATTTTTAAAAAGCAACTGATTTTCTATCACTTCTTTTTCATTGACAAACTTTGGTTATCTCATTTTAAAAACACATAAAAAATATGATTTAACTGCACCATCTGCAATTTTTTCCTTCCAAATTTTGTGTGTTGGTTCAGTAAGCAATTAGGGAGTTCCGCAGAGGTAAGTAGTGGGCCAGGAAGTCATAACCTCCTGGAACGGCCATTATCATCTTTCTAATATCAAAGTCCTAGTAAAATGTCCTTGTCATATTAGCTGTACGGAAATTTGCCTTATTCTCTAAACTTGTTTAGAGATTGAGTAATTGCTTCATTCTTTGTTATAGTTTTTTTACTTGTTTCTACCAACAGGGGGTTCAGTTAAACAGCCTGAAAACAGCTAACTCCATTCTTCGATATGCACTGTTAATATTTAAATGGTTTATTGATGAATTAATCAGTATCAATATAGTTAAGTTTCTATTAGTGCTAAGCTAATCAGGATATCAGATGTTGAAATTTAGTAGTCAATCTGCAAAAATAGCTAGAATGGGGAACTTGCATGTGTCGGGAAATAGCGAAATACCATTTGTAAATGAAACTTTATGCGATTCTAAGAACATCGACATAAATTTTACCTCAATCCGACCATTAGTTTATTTTTAATTAATTTTCAAAGTTTGCGCTTAGCCCTGCCCCTTGAAAACGCTGCCTCTGGCCTTCCCTCCCCGCGTGACGTCAGTAGACCCAACTGGGAAAGCCAGAGATCGGCGGCCGCTGTGTTTTGCGAATGTCACTCTTCCTAATGCTTTTCTTATCGCGTCGAATCCATTAAAGTTATGTAAATTCTGGAAAATATTAGTGCATATGAATGTTGCAAAGTAACTTGTTGTAATAGTACCACGAAAAAATTACACCAGAAAATATATTTCAGCTCCCACAGAACGTTTATAAAGTTAAAAGTGGAAGCTTTTAAAAATGCTGTATGTCCTTTCGTCACCTAGGGCCGACTAGAAAAGAAATTTTGGGGTTGGGGCAGTTGTCGTAAATTTTATTTATATATTTTAATTAATATTACTTTAATTAAAATTATTTTTAATTAAAACTGTTTTTAATTGAAAAAAATATTTTTCAATGTAAATAGAGTTATTCCAATGTTAATAGTTTTTTTTGCTAATTTATTATTACTAATTATGGACATTAATTAGTTTTTGTTTTACATAACTAATGTTTGTATCATTTAATAAACAATTAATGTTTTATTTTTAAAATAAAAATTAAGTGCGATAAATAGGGAAAAAATCAATTAATTACAGAATGTTTTTATTGAGCATTTAACTTATTAGATAATTTAAATTACTTAATTTGTAGTGCAGAAACTAAACAAATTAAATCAATAATGAAATTAAACAAAATTTCATCACAAAAATTCCTTTTAAAATTTGAAAAACCAAAAAAATAATGGACATTTAAAAAGAAAATATAGATAATTCCAGGTGTAACTGGCACTGTTGAAGGTCCACGGAGGCTAGAAATGATTATGTACATATACTGTATTAAAAAAAAAAGTTTTAGAGAGAGTGGGAGTTGGATAAATTATCTGGCCATTTTTAATTTGATTAAATTTACAAAAGAAGGTTAATGAAGATCGGCAATTTTGGAAACTAAAGTATAAATTAGAAGTAAATGCTGTGTTTTACGAATTTGTTTCCAAGTTTTATAACTCGCACGTGTGTGACAGAGGTTCTAGGTGATAGTTACTGTTACACACCTACGTGTTGTAGTTTTCCTAAAGATGTAAAAAAAAATACGTGTTGACAGTTAGGTTCAACAATGTTCAAAAAGGAAGCAGGTATTTTTATTTTTAATTGTACCATATAACATACTCATGTTTATAAACTAAATTGCTTCTTTGAATTCAAATACAAATTAAAACTAAATTTAAATTATGAAAATAACTGCATTAAGAATGAGAAATATTTTTCATAGTTACAGGGATTGGATGAACTTGTTACGAGAATAATGTACAAAACTTGAATTCTGCGTTCCACATAATTACATAAGAGACAATATATCTGCTCGAACATGTTTGTCGTAACACGCGTTACAAGTCGTTAAAAAAGCATTTTACTTATATCTAAGTAACTTATAAAATATGTGATTTAATTTAAAAATTGCAATGTGTGTACATTATTATGTCGAATCCCTGTAATAATGAGAAATATTTCCCAATCTTAAATACAGGTATTTCAATCAATTAAATTTAATTTTAATCTACATTTATATTATATAGTTAAATTATAAGTACAAATACATACAATTACATAATATAATTGCATAGAAATTTATTTTATAACATAAGTCTGTTACCATTAAGAATAAAAATAGCATTTCTTTTACAACTCAAGGAACATAAAAAAAAAACTGCTTTTCTAAAGGGTTTTTCGTGGTACTAATACAACACTTTGCAACATTCGTATGCACTAATATTTTCCAGAATTTACATAACTTTAATGGATTCGACGCGATAAGAAAAGCATCAGGAAGAGTCACATTCGCAAAACATAGCGGCCGCCTATCTCTGGCTTTCCCAGTTGGGTCTACTGACGTCACGCGGGGAGGGAAGGCCAGAGGCAGCGTTTTCAAGGGGTGGGGCAAATCGCAAACTTTGAAAATTAATTAAAAATAAACTTATGGTCGGATTGAGGTAAAATTTATGTCGATGTTCTTAGAATCGCATGGAGATTATTTTAAAAGAATAAAAAATACATGCAAGTTCCCCATTAACACAAAACTTTTATATCCCCCTAAAAAAAATCTATGAATAAAATATCGAAATTGAAACTTACTTGTTTTGTAATCCCTGCTAATAAGGCAACATTAAAACCGTAACTTTTTGGACAAGCTCCATTGACAAATTTATATAGGAAAGTAATTTTTTCCAAAGCAGGACATTCATGATCTTTTTCTACCATGCATGCTGCAATTTCATAAAACTAATTAAATTCTTATTCAGAAATTTTGATAATATTCACAAACTTAATTTACCTGCTGACTTTTTATTTAAAGGGATAAAATTTTAAGTAGTATTTGTAGGAAACTGAAAACATTTAAAAAGTAATTTTGAAAATATTGGCATTGCATTTAAATTATATTTTCAAACAAAAATTCATTGTAAAAGCTTAGTTACCATATGTCCAAGCCCTACGTAAGGATGGTCTCGGAAATCTTCAACAAGACTATGGTAGTGAGTAGAAAATAAGGTGCGGCAGCCTATGTCATTAGCCAGATATTCTAAAGCAGCAGAAGCCATAGCAGTGCCATCAAATGTTGCAGTTCCCCTGCCTACAAAATAAGTTAACTTGCTGTTTTTACTGTATTAATTAAGTTTAAACATGTAAAATATATTTTTTTAAAAGTTTTTTTATTTATGTATATAATTGTTTTAAAAGACTTCAAAATGCTTAAATTAAAATGGTACTTTTTAAAAATAGGCTAGAAAAACTGACAGTTGACAGGTTTATATTGTCTGTATCCCTCAGGTGGTTAAAACTTACAGATTAGTAAGAATCTGGAAAATGACATTCAATTGATTAAGTGTACAAAAATATTTTATTGGTTATATATGCAGACCTGCCAACCCAAAAATTTCTAAAATCCTGCAACAATTTGTTATGTTTATAAATCAATGTCGCAACTTTATTTACAAATATCTGAAATTTTTTTTTAAAGAACAAAGCCATTAAGCTAAAGCGCAACAAGAATGTGTTGAAATTTTCGCTCCGATCATTTGCGGTTTGACGTTCTATGCAAATTTTTTTTCTGTCGTGTCACGTCCGCATGGCGCAATGACCGGAAGTTGGGTGGTTTTGCATTTTAGCCAATCAGAGATAGCCAGGTGTTGAGGAGGGATTTATAAACAGGTGTTGGGATTTCTATGTAGTTTTTACTTTTTCTTCGGTCGGGAAGATGGTTATCCCAATTAAAATGAAACATAAATTTTAAATGATGATTTTGTGCCCCGGGCAGTTGAAACTCCCAGTGTTTGAAAAGTAAAGTTCCAAAAATGTTACGTAGTTTTTCCCGAGTGTATTCATCCCGTGGTGTGCGGTGTATTGTCGTATCACCAGTTAACACATTTTCTTTGTGTTTGGCTTTGCCTTTAATTTAATTATTTTTCTTTCAATTTTTGTGACGCTTTTGCTATTTCTTTTTCTCTTTTCTACCGCCATCTTGATAGCTTCCCCATTTCCGGAGTGGTGGCACTACTTGTTCTTCTCTCGACCAATCGTGGATACTTTACGGCCATGCGCAGTGGAGAACAAGAGTTTTGGTCGGAGGCGAACGGTCGGGAGGAAAGAACATTACATTTCTGAATTGAGATGAGCTAGGTGTTTAGAAAAGGCCTTAGCTAGAGATGTGTGTATGAAAGTATACGAGAAAGACTGAGTGTTCGTGGATTCCAGTGAAGTCTTCGGCAACTACGGTGTCGTTTCTTTTGATCGGCAATCTACGTACGTCAGCCGTGATGGGGCTGACTCTGCTTGGGTTATCCTAACGCACCTTTGGAACTTCAAGACTCGACGAAGCTGTGGCCCACGTGGAAAAGTGCATCGAGCCTTGACCAGATAGATGATTGCAGATAAGCTTACCTATCTCTTTCCTCTCCTTTCTTTTATTAATTTTATTTAATTACTTCTGGGTATCCACTCGCGTCATATTAAAGGTTAAGTTTTTTTAGTAATTATTTTTACTTGGAAACGATTGTGCAAGTGCTACACCTAACACGTTGTACTAAAAAATTATTTCCTCTCAATTTCTTTGTTCATAGCCAAGCTGCAGCCCAGCCTCTATCTTCTGATAGACACCCTCTTTATTTTAAAATCTTTAATGTTTGTTTATAATGCTTTCTCTAATTCAAACAACGCAATAATCCTGTTTAGTTAATATTTCAACACCACAGTACACAGTGGTCTGGGAGCGGCCAAAATGCCAAATTTCGAAGTGTTCGCAAAATGAATAGATTTTTAAATTAATAGATAATTGAATAGTAAGATTACCAAATATAAATCATTAAAAATAATTTTTTGTTGTATTTATAGTTACGAAAAGTCAACAAATAAAAAATAGCTTGTTTTGAGGTGATACAATGGAATTCAAAATACACAATTAAAGCTAATACTAAAGTTCTGGCTAGGCATCATTAACTATTAGTTGACTCTATTGGTTAACAGAATGAGACAATTCGACTGGCTAAGCTAATGCAAAAAATTTGTAACATGCACATTCTTATACTACTAGAAAGTAGATCATGCATACTTTGAAATAAGATACGATTTTGGTTGTTGCTGCTGCAAGGTTTGCCATGCCAGCTCATTTATCGAATGCTATTAGAAAATAAATTTTACCATTATATAATTTCGATGCCATAAGATGCAAGAATGTAGCCTTTAAACATTGTTAGGATTAGATCACGCAATTTGTGCCGCAAGACGGTTGTTTACTTTTGTGACGTCACGATGGTAGGTTCGCTATTTACGCCGTGACGTCACGAGCAGTCCCGGTGAAGGCACCGACCACGTTGTTTTTTACGAGTTCGTCGCGTGGTGGGCGTCTTCTAGTTCTCTTGTTCGCTTGCTCTCTTCGCCCGCGGCATTTAAAAGTTCACATGGAACTTTATTAGTTTTTATTTAATGTTAAAATGCAGTAACTAAGTTTTCTACTTGTTCAATCACTCCTTTCTCCAAAGTAAGACTGTTATTATTTATTTTTGTCTACAATATGTACTTTAAGAAGATTTTATTAAAGTTTCCACGATTTTAGTCAACTGTTTATTTGTGAATCATTGCTACTCTCATTATCACTATTAGGCTACTTATTCTTCCAACCACGCGCTGCTTTTTCATTAGCCGCTGAATAGAGGCTATTAAGGGTTATGGGCCCAGTTGCGCCCGGAAGAATAACCCGATTTGAGTAGAATTTAAGCAGAGTTTTTGAAATAAACAGTGTGGAGATTTAATAGAAAATTTGGAGTTAGGTTATTTTGAAACTTAGTATTTTGGAAACGTTTTGAAGATTTGTATTTTGAAATTAAGTTATAATATAAAGGCAGAGATAGTCTATGAAGGAATAAATACTCATAAAGAAATTTTTTAAGAGCGTTTTGAGCGAGAGTATTTGAAAAATTTAAGAATTGTAAATCTTTTAAAGAATTTTTAGTTTACTTACTTAAACTTAGAAATGGCTGAAAATACGGGCAATAATATTATTGAGAAATTAAATCGTAATAATTATGGTACTTGGGTGGAAGATATTAAAGTTTTACTCATGGAGAAAAATGCGTATCGCATTGTGTCCGGTCAAGAACCCAAACCCGACGCTGAAGCTAAAGAAGCCAAAGACTTTCAACTGAGATCAGACCGCGCCTATACTATAATATATTTAAATATAGAACGTGAATATAGGATTTTAATAACGGGTAGTGATGAAGATCCTAAGAAGGCCTGGGACACTTTAGAAAAGCACTTCCGTCCAGAATCCCGAGCGAGAGCCATGGGGCTGACTGATGAATTCTTTAGTTGTAGAATCAATGATGGGGAACCGATTGGGTTGTATGCTGCTAGATTAAGGAACATTATCATCCAACTAGCTGACGTAGACCTTAAACTCGATGAGTGGTTAAAAAGTTTTCAGCTGATACGATATCTCCCTGCTGAGTACAATAGCATCGTCCAAACTATATATAGGTGGAAAGATGCCGATTTTGTGTTTGATAAAGTATTAGATGAGTTACTAGCTGAAGAGTCTAGGTTAAAACAAGCACATGGAGATCAGCAACTGGTTGCTTTGCAAAGTTCAAAAGAGATTTTTAACCCCACTGCACGTAAGCCAAATAAGTTTAACAAGAATGCCCAAAAATCAAAGATTAAGTGTTTTAAGTGTGGAAAAATAGGTCATAAAGCCGCGGAATGCCGTACGAAGTTTCAAAAAAGTTTTAATAAAGAGCAGATTTTCGTTGTTGAGGCAAATTTTAATGAGAATGTCAACTCCAAGGCGTGGATAGTGGATACAGCTGCAAGCGCACATTTCTGTGGAAATAAAGAGTTATTTTCAGAATTGCACCCGGTGAGCAACGCAAATATGTTTGTGGCAGTGGAAGGTGTGTCTTGTCCTATCGAGGGTGTTGGAAAGATTAAGCTACAGTTTAAAGATGAAGTAGTTAATCTAAATAATGTAATGTTTTCATCAAAGCTAAGGCGTAATTTGATGGCGGGCCCGTTGATAGACAAGGCAGGCGGACGTTTCGTTGGTGAAAAGGGAAGAATGAAAATCTTCGGTAAAGGAGGAAAACCAGTTTTCACCGCCAATAAGGAAAATGGCCTTTATTTCTGTTACCCCACATATCCCGATAAATTGGAAGGATTTGCCACATCACAAAGAACGGAAAGAACAAAGCAGGCAGCAACAACGAAAGAAAACCTAATGGATTGGCATAAGAAGTTCAGCCACATAAACACAAAGTATATTTTGAAGTCAAAGGAGAGTGTCGTAGGAATGCCTGAATTTAGAGACAACTACATAAACTGTGAATCTTGTAAGTTAGGGAAGACTAGAAGAAAAACTTTCAAACCGATTAGAAAGATAAGATCGCAGAAGCCTTTAGAACTTGTGCACATGGATTTGTGTGGACCTCTTCAAACCCAGTCAGTCGAAGGTCATCGATATTTTCTATCTATTATCGACGATTTCTCCAGAAAAGTCACCGTCTATCCCCTTCGTGATAAAACGGAAGTTTTAAATTGTTTCATTAGATTCCAGAAGCGGGCTGAAAGATTTACAGGGCAGAAGATCTTAAACGTCAGAACTGATAACGGACTGGAGTTCTGCAATGCTGAGTTTAACATTCTCTTTGAAGATCAAGGAATCCGAGCCGAACGCACCAACACCTACAGCCCTGAGCAGAATGGAGTGGCAGAAAGATTTAATTACACCGCTGTTGATGCTGTGAGAACCAACCTGAGGGACAGTGGTCTCGAAGACAAGTTTTTGGTCTGAAGCACTACTCTATTTCGCCTACTCGTGGAATCGACTTTGTCATGGGAACCAAGTGAAGACACCTTTCGAGCTGTTTGGAGGACGAAAGCCCTCTGTCAGACATCTCAAGGTCTTCGGAACACCAGTGTACGTCGGAATCCCGAAACAGCTAAGGAAAAAGCTGAACATGAGAGCCAAGCGGGGAACCATGGTAGGGTATGCAATGAAAACAAGAGGATATCGGATCTGGATTCCAGAAGAAAGAAAAATTATCGAGACAATTAATGTAACTTTCGAAGATCAAAACCGAATGGAATCTCCTCAGAAACCAGTAACTTTTATCAATCCGTATTATTCTGAAGAAGACACAGAAAGTGAAGACGAAGTCGAAGTTGTGAAAATAGAAGACGTAAAGGCTGAAGTAATTCTACCAACTACTTCTACTACTACTGAAACCACCAAACTAAAAGACGTCACGTGGATGAGAGAGCCTGTCATGAGAAGGGACAAATCGCGGGTAGACATCTATTATAAAGTAATAGAAGATGAAAAGGCAAGGCTACGATCTCACAACGAAGTTGAGAGATACTGCCAGGAAAACAATATAAGGTACCACCCTGAAATGTTCAATTTTAGCGGAAAGGATACATCTTCTGGCGTTGTGAGCATCGATTCAGAAGGACTGAATATCGACAATATCTGACTAGAAGACATCAGGATACCACAGGGATATGAATCCGCTTTGAAGACGCCACAATCAAATGAATGGCAAGAAGCAATGAAAGAAGAGATCAAAATTATGAAAGATCGAGATGTATTTGACCTTGTCGAGAAGCCCGATCACGATAAAATTTTAGGCAATCGTTGGGTATTCACTACTAAATGTAATGAAAAGAACAAAGTAGTCCGTTTCAAGGCCCGACTGGTTGCGAAAGGCTTCGATCAGCTCAAGGGAATACACTACGATGAAGTCTTCAGCCCCGTGGTAAAGTTTTGCAGTCATAAGACTATTCTTTTCAATTTTAGTGTCTTTCTATGGTTGGAGTCATTGTCAACTCGATGTGAAGTGCGCCTACCTTTATGCCCCGATTTCAGAAACCATTTTTATGCGACAGCCTCAAGGATTTGAAGATAAAGAAAAACCAAATCACGTTTGCCGCCTAAACAAAGCCTTGTACGGACTCCACCAGAGTGGACGCGAGTGGTTTGGTGAGATCCATAAAACCTTGGATGCATTCAATTTTAAGAAGTTAGATTGGGCGAATTGTGTTTACATTTTTGAGGACAAATTACTATTACTTTTGTATGTCGACGATATTGTTTTGTTTGGAAGAACACAGGAAGATATTAAAATTGCAATTTTAAAAATAGAAAGTAAATTTGATGTGAAAGTTTTGGGAAGAACAAAGAAATTATTAGGAGTTGAATTTGAAGAAACAAACCAATCTTTATTTATACATCAAAGATCCTACATACAGAAAGTGTGCAATATCTATAAAGACTATCATTTGCCTGTTTGCTCTCTTCCAATAGCCCAAGGGACAGTTCTTTCGAAGTCTCAGTGTCCTCAGACCGACGACGAGCAGAGGGAGATGGACAACTTGCCATACAGGAATGTCCTTGGATGCTTAGCGTTCATTGCCAGCCGAACGCGTCCGGACATAACTCACGCAGTCAACATCCTATCTCAGTTCCAAAGCAATCCTGGAATCGCTCATTGGAATGCTTTGATCAAGCTCCTTGGCTACGTTCAACAGAGCCAAGATCTGATACTCGACCTATCAGGAGTGCAGGATCTCAACATCCAGTGCTATGCCGACGCAGACTTCGCTGCCAACAGGGATGATAGGATATCTCTGGGAGGCTACATCCTATTCGTCGACCGTGCCCCAATCCTGTGGCAGACCAGTAAACAGAAAAGTGTTGCCTTATCAACGATGGAATCCGAATTCATGGCACTTACTGAAGCCAGTAAAGAGCTCGTCTGGATTATTCGAATTTTAAATGAGTGTTTAAATAACAATATTATTTGTAACGATTTCATGCCTACTCTTTTCTGTGATAATGAATCTGCAATTAATTTTTCAAAATCATCAATCGAAAATCACAGAACCAAACATATTCATGTAAGATATCATTTTTTGAGGAATTTGGTTTTGGAGGAATTGTTTGATCTTCGGTATGTCAATACAAAAAATAATCCAGCCGATCTTTTTACAAAACCTCAAAGTAGGGAAAAATTGAAGCAATTTGTCCAGAAGATTTTTCATAAATTTTTGGACTGACTTAAGTCGAGTTTGTGTTTGAGGACTTTCTAGATGATTAAATGAAAATCAAGTTATTCATACTTGAAGTTATTATTGCTTTTATTTTTGCTAAATTTTTCAAAAGCAATGAAAAATTAGGATGTGATAATCTTTGAAATTTTTTCTATAAATTTTTTGTATTTTTAGATTGAGTGAGAATTTAAACTTTTTAGAGTTAAAATTAAACTTTTTGAGATTTGGCAAAATTGTGTGAGGCGGGCCAATTGTTAGGATTAGATCACGCAATTTGTGCCGCAAGACGGTTGTTTACTTTTGTGACGTCACGATGGTAGGTTCGCTATTTACGGCGTGACGTCACGAGCAGTCCCGGTGAAGGCACCGACCACGTTGTTTTTTACGAGTTCGTCGCGTGGTGGGCGTCTTCTAGTTCTCTTGTTCGCTTGCTCTCTTCGCCCGCGGCGTTTAAAAGTTCACATGGAACTTTATTAGTTTTTATTTAATGTTAAAATGCAGTAACTAAGTTTTCTACTTGTTCAATCACTCCTTTCTCCAAAGTAAGACTGTTATTATTTATTTTTGTCTACAATATGTACTTTAAGAAGATTTTATTAAAGTTTCCACGATTTTAGTCAACTGTTTATTTGTGAATCATTGCTACTCTCATTATCACTATTAGGTTACTTATTCTTCCAACCACGCGCTGCTTTTTCATTAGCCGCTGAATAGAGGCTATTAAACATTTTAAAAAGCGGAAAATTTCAAAAGCAATTATATACTTTCTTTTAAAACACAGGGTTGCCAGTCAAATTTGGGGAAAAAATAGTCGCTTTAGTTGCCTGGAATTTCCAAAATAGTTGCAAAAATAGTCGCCTTATTATCAAAATAGTAGCATCAAATTTAAATACTATATCAGGGTGTCTACCAGATTTGTCAAATCTAATTTCTTGACTTTTTCTTGACCTTTTGGGGACTTTTTTTAGAAAATTTCTTGACCTTCTTCAGAAACGCTTACAACGGTTTAAACGATCAATTCCGGAAAAAAAAGGCAAACCAAAAATTAATACTTGATGCAATACATTACAAATTGAAGCCGCTACTACAAATACACAAGATTTTTTTAAAATTAAAACATGTTTGAAATATATCACTTTCAATTTTCAATACATATCCTTATTAACATGGTTCATACATTTGTTAGGTAAAAAATATTCATGCACTTTTCCAGAAAAAGTCAAGGACTAGAAATTTACTAGCAACATAAAATCTAAAGTGTGTACAAGTCCATTTTTTAAAAAAACTAAAATTATTCTAAAATCAGAAACCCCAGTACTGCGGAAGTAGAAAAAAGGTTTGGGGGTCATTGGGGGTCGTTTCATTAGGGTTATCACCCGAAACTCCGGCGATCCTACTGTCCCGAAACTCCGGCGATCCTACTGTCCCGAAACTCCGGCGATCCTACTGTCCCGAAACTCCGGCGATTTTACGACCGAAAGATTTTGGCTATTCTGTGATTGTAAAATGTGGCCTTCCAGCGATTTTGAGGAGGGAATTCCCAAAATAAAGGAAATCAACGATTGCGCAGAAAAAAAATTAAAAAAGTCGCCCATCCTTGAAATAGTTGACAAAATGCGGAAAATAGTCGCTTTTGGCTTAATTGTCTAAAAAAAGTCGCCGGGGCTCGAAAATAGTAGCAAATAGTCTCCTTTTAGTCGCCACTGGCAACCCTGAAAACAGTAGGTACAATAAACAATTACACATCAAAATTTCTAGAAATTTGTGAAAAAGTATCCGGAAAAGAAATTAACTCTTGTAATGAAGGTTAAGAAAGTTGTGTAAAAGAAATCTGATAGTTCAGTGTTCCAAATTGTCTAGAAATTGAAGATATCTAAATCTTATGTGCTCAAAATCATTTAAGGAAAAAAAACGGTTCCAAAATACATAAAAGATAAAAAAAACGAACAAAGACTGCTTAAACATTTATCGAAAATTGATTCTATTTGGATCAGGACTGAAACTCGTCATTAATGACGAGTCTTATTTCATGCATGATCCCAATGTTGCTGGTGGTAGTAAGTACTACCATTCTGCTTCATCTGATTCTGTTCCCGTAAAATGTAGAATAAAACTCAGAGAAATTCGGCAGAAGAGTGATGGTGTGGCACGAAATAGATGAGGATGGGAATGTGTCCGTGAAAAATTCCGTGTGAAAATTCTTGGTAATTATAAAATGTAAATATTATTAAGAGAAAAAGGAGCCCAAAAACTTGGCCTAATTCAAAAGGGTATATCATCGTCTGCTTAAATCAGTATCTGAAGAAACTGTACAAAATGTCATGACGATGGCTAGAAGAAATCTTCGCAAAATGGGACATAAAGTTGTATATTCGTCGAGTTGAAGTATCAAAAGTAAATAAAATTTTTGTCAGTCAATTTGATGCAAGTAGCATTCATGTAATATTTTGTTGAATTTAAAAGAAAATCAAGTTGTCTCATTTTTATCACGGACACGCTTTACTTGACCTTAGTTGAAAAAGCACATACCTAGCTCATCAATTAACACAAAGGAATCTGATGTAGCATGATGCAAAATGCTTGATGTTTCACTAGCTTCCACGAAAAAAGTGCTTTCTCCTAAGGATTTAAAAAAAAAGAATATTTTTAATATATTTATAAAGTGGCTAAAAGATTTAATACCTAATACAAATAGGTACTTTTATTATGAGTTAAACAAAAAAATTAGTATTCTAAATTTCAAAATTTTTTACTACATCCAACCACATACAAAGCTATTACGATTCCTTTCAAAATAGTGAACAATCTGTTTCATATTAAATTAAACCTAAGTGAATGTATGAACATTATCTGTATTTTATTTCTTATTGCAAATACTGTACATACTCGTGTATAACCCAAGTCCTTGTATAAGTCGACCCCCATTTTTAAAACAAATATCCTTCAAAAATCGGTAACTCGTGTATTAGTCGAGGTAGGAAATAAGGCCAGAGCCTTCTAAAGAAAATAAAAACCGGTTCATGACGGGATCGTAATTTTTTTACTTATTTTGCAAGCTAAATTTCAACTCCAATAAAAATAACAGGTTTCAGCTCCGAGTGTCCTTGACATTGCCGACCTTAATGGCAATGTCAAAGGCACTCGGAGCTGTGGCTTAGTTGAAACTATGTTCAGTGAAGGGTGAAGACCATGCTGCTAAGGTCACGGACCCATGTTGTTTTCTATACACCCTGAAGACTGGTTGACTGAACTGCCCTGTGCCGGAGCTACACGTGCAAAATACGCATTACACGAAAACTAACAATTAAGCATCATTATGGTGGATACCATGGAATAGATACCAATCTTATTGCATCTTTAAAATTTAACTGCTTTTGTGTCTTTATTTTTAATAGATAGTATTTAAACCTAAAGTTTGATTGGAATTTAGTTTAAGGATTGTGGATTTTTTTCGGAAATTTGATGTCTCGTGTATAAGTCGACCCTGATTTTTGCGGCACTAAATTTGTCCAAATTTTTTGGCTTATACACAATATTTTCGGTATGTATACTAATAAAAATAACCCCGAAAGAATTAAAAAACTTAATATGTTGTAAAATTATTTAATATTATTATTATTGAAAAACTAATATATATACCTCATCTAAGAGACTCTTAGAACTAAAACATACCTTTACTAATACGATCACTAGCTCCAACTCGTGTAAATATTCTGTCCACTGGAGTAAGTTCCATGGATTCAGCTGGAACATAAGAGCCCTAAACAGAGAAAATCACAAAAAAAATCAGGTACTTTGTGCATGGTTGACTCTAAAGCTGAAAAAGCAAACTTCAATGCCAACACAATTTTTATAATTCGGACATGGTTTCGAATGTTTCAGGCCAAACTATCAGCACATACATTACCCTCAAGATTATATGTGCAAGTAACAATTACAGGATACAGGATTTTCTTTTTTGCTGTGCAACTGTTTGAGAAGTGCAATAATATTGAAATATATATTTAATGGGACGCAGTACCGATTAAAATAAAAAAAAATAGATTAAAAACTTAATTGTTTATTGCTGGCATTAATAAATATTTTTCTCAGATCCTTTGAACTATGTAAATTAGCTTCTAAATGTGATGTATAACATTGATTGATTTTTAATGAATTAATGTTTAAAAAACACTAACACAATTCATTAAAATAAAAAACATGTGAACTTCACACTTTTATTAAAAACTATACATACCTCCAAAAAGTAACAAGATTGTCAATTTATAATGAAAACATAAATTGTAGCATGCTTAAAAAAATTGTGCAGTTGTAAATAAATAATTTAAAAAGTTTTAGTTTTTCGAAAAACGTCTAAACACAGAAAAGATGCATTTAAATTTCACAATGGGCATGTTTTCGTCAATACCTCTTCCTATAATTATTCTAATAACTTAAAAAATTAGTTAAAGTTTTAAAATTTTACAAACAAATTTAGGAGATTCTAAATTATTATTTTTGCCAATAAAAAATAAATCGAAACTATTTTGTGGTACTGTGTCCCTAGGAACTATTTTAATACATTTAAAATGTTTGACAACAAAAAAAAATAGACTTGTGTGACAATTAGACAAAAATTAGACCTTAGTTAAAATATCAGAGGCATAAAAACATTTACATATATCATTGGCATGACATTCTGACTATTTCTCAGTTAAATATTATTTTAAACAAACTTACTATATGAGCCATTATGACAAGAGTGCCAGCTTGTCTCATCAATGTCGATTTCCCCCCCATGTTTGGTCCTGTAACAAGAACTACTTTTCCACCATCATTTATGCTGTCATCTTCAGAATGCTAAAAAAGTGCAACACCAAGTTGGATTGAAATAAAATTTTATAGGAATAACTTAATACAAATTTGCTTTTCACCTAAAGACTTTTAGGACATAATTAATGAAAAAATTAAAGGAAAAAGAAAGTTAAGCACCAAATTTTTTCAACTTGTTTATCCATAATTGATAATGCATAAACTGTTAAGAGTCAATAATTCATCGGCACGCTCTTTTTCTATCTTTCTCGAAAACCAGATGTCGCTGTGTTTTTAAACTAGAAAAAACACTTTATCGCCCACTTGGCGTAATTGCAATCGTTCAGTGCGCTTTTTTTATCGCCAATGAAATTCGATGCCCCCTAAGAATAATTGTCTTTGCCGTGGGCAGTTCAAGTGATTACCATCTTGGTTCAGTGACTGGGTTTACAACCCCCTCACCCCCTTCTAGAGGGGCGAAGAGGTAAGGGCAACTCTGAAGGAATAAACGAGAATTGGTTGGGGGATTAAGAATTTTTGGATTCAGGGTGGCTTTAGTTGTATTATGCCATTTTAGCTGGTTATTACGTGATTAAAAGTTTATCTTTTGGAATGATTACCCAAAGAAGAAATTTTTTAAGGATCAAAAAAAAATCTTTTCTGAAAATTAATTTTAATAATTATTTTAAAATGTTTTAAAATAAAATTGCTAAAATTTAAAGTATTTGATTACTCAACGAAGTTGATGCATTGGTTTAGTGTAAAGTTTTACAGTATGTGCAGTATGAAAATCGTAGTGGGTACAAACCCCTGAATTTTAATTCTGATTAATAAATTATTTCATCGAAGCAATTTATCGAAACTGAAAAGGTTGTGTTTTCGACAGCTCGATGGGTGGCTCCAGTGGCGCCGGAACGTATTCTTTAGAGGTATGGCAAGAAATGCCTCTATCTAGCCACACCTTCCCCCTCCTCCCACTTCTTCTAGATGTTTTGAATATAAAATTCATCAACTACTT
This sequence comes from Oedothorax gibbosus, assembly GCA_019343175.1. Lineage (NCBI taxonomy): Eukaryota > Metazoa > Arthropoda > Arachnida > Araneae > Linyphiidae > Oedothorax > Oedothorax gibbosus. The sequence continues at coordinate 1,416,747 of JAFNEN010000372.1, forward strand.
GAAATTATTTTTAAATAAAATTATTTTTAATTAAAATTATTGTTTTAATTTAATTTTCCATGAAAATAGTTTAAATAGTTAGTATAAAAAATAAGTTCAATACAAAAGAAAACATCAATTAATTATCAAATATTTTTGTTGAAAATTTAATTACTTAGATAATGATTTGACTTGGAAAATATTTAGTCGTTTCTAAGAAGCAATTGTTTTCTTGATCCTGATGCAAAGATGTAATAAAACAAGTAGGTTTGTAACAGAATCTGTCACTTAACCCGCTTCCACACATTTGTGTTTAACAGGAAAAAACGCGCCAAACACAACATTAATTCTATATTAAAAATTTACAAGCTAAATTTGGCTAGTTTCATTTATTTTATTTCGAAAATTCAATAATTATTACTTATCGTTTGCAAAAATTAATTTATATTTTAAAGAATAAATATATCATATTCCTCGCTTTTAAATAGAATGAAAACATTTCATATCAACATACAAAGAATCTCGTAGTGAAATATATTTGACGTCATTTCAAACTGATCGATGTCGCACAAATAAATTTATTTTCATTTATTGTCTAAAAGAATTAAAAAGTTTCTCGAGCGATTGTTGCGAATGGCGAATGTGATTTAATTCTAATAAAAACAGGGCCTTTAGCTATTAGTAATTCAAAAGTTTTAAACGCCAAAATTAACTATTTTCATTAATCTTCTTTCTCAGATTGCATATTTTTTGTGCCAAGTCAGAATTCTCTATGCATCTTTCTTCATACATATATAATGAACCATTAAAAGAACTCTATTGTGAAACTACAACAATCCAAACTGAATTATAACACATAAATAAATATTCGTTAAAAAGTATTTATTTTATTTCAAATAAAGTTTCTAGTACGTTTAACGAAATGGCAACAGTGAAAATATTGAATAAAAATGGAATTTGCATGTTATTTCAATGTAGATTAATTTTTTAGTTATTTAAATTTTAAATAAACTTCTAATTAAAATTTTTAATGAAATTCGGAATTTAGCCTAATCTGATTTTTTGCTTGAAAATGACGTATCCCACTTGTCTGTGGGACTTGTGGTTCTTTCTGTGAAAGTGGGTGACAAACGGACTGAACGATTATAAAACCTTCCACTTTTTACGTTATAAACGTAGTGTGGAAGCTAAAAACAAGTGGCTCGATAATTTTAGAGATGGCAAACTGGAACAGTTCATTTTATGATTTGACTTGGAAAATATTTTCAGTCATTAGAAGAAATTATCTTGATCCTGATGCAAAGATTAAAAAAAAAAGCGCCTTGATAGTTATAGAGATGGCAAACTGGAATAGTTCATTTTCTGATTGTGTTAATTGAACTTGAATTGGGTGGACTAAAAAATATGACGATTTTTTTTAAAGTTTCATTCGGAGAGATTTGGGCATCAGATAACATTCATTGAGGCGTGATACGGCGGCGATAGCAAGTAGTTTCATAAAGCATAATAAAAAATTTAAGATTTGCTTAAAATCCGATATTTACTTATGGCATTCTTATGCCACTTTTGTCCCACTGTGCACCGTGACGAAAATAGTGGTCATGCACCGTATTTTCACAAAAAAAGTACAAACAATGGCACTTTTGTAATGTACTTTGTGCAAATACAATATTTACAACCCATAGTTTTTGTAGTTTTGTAGTCAAACCAAAAATTAAAATAACGCAAAGCCACTTTTGACAACCTTGAACTCTTGAGCTTTATAACTAGGTACACTTTTCCCATTCATATAGAGATTTTATAAATCTGCTGTTCGATTCAAAGTAGATTTCTTTCTGTGGGTTGGCACACTTTTTCACAACATAATCCATTTATGACTTTACTATTCGAAAATGGCTTTACACGAACTACATTGATGTAGCATACATATATAGATCAGCTTGACATGAAATTAAAATAGGAAAATGGATAAATACATTTTAGAAAATAGGTAATAAACCTCATAACAAAAAGTATAAAACCAACACTAATTATGTATCTTAGTTAATATTGATGTCATAGGGAAAACTGTAGCGATAACATAAATGTTCACACAAACAAAATTCAGCTTTGTAGTCTTGTAGATCTTCCACATTTAGCGTATCTCGACATAGCGAAGCTGAAGACAAGTCGAAATAAAACTGGATGCAACACTTACGATATACGAACTACAAATCTGCAAAGATTTCTCATTCTTCTAAACTGTCCTTCTCGGCCGAACAATTAGAAATAGGTGTGCCTGTGGACAAAACCGGACCTAAACCCCTATTCAACCGTTCACTTCTTTCTTAGAATCTATTCAGCTTTACCGACTCACACCTGTTCCCTCAAAGTGTACAAACAATGCAAACTTATCTTTGTAAATGTATTTTGTATTTTATGTAAAGCTACACATTTTTCTGCATTTTCTCTTAAAAACATTATTTTCTGTTTGAAATCTCTATCGCATCTTTTCACGAGTTTTTCCTGTAAAGCATTGAACAAGCCCAAAATTGACAAGAGTCGTATCTCTAAACAGAAAAGAACTAACCGCAGAGGTTAGGTGGGGCGCATTCTACGAAATCACCAGGGGTTAGAGCTCCCCTCCAGCGTCTTTAGGAGGTTCTATTCAAAGTACCCCCCACCATATGTTGAAAGATAGAGTAGACCCTAATTAAGTTAGCGACACTTCTTGGCAGGTGATAGCCAAATGTGGGGTTGCCATAATTCGCTTTCCCAAAAATAGCAACAACTTTTCTTAAATTTTTAAAGAATACAAATATTTCAATTAAAATTTTTATTTCGTAATGAATTGAAAAATAAAAATTTAGATTTTGTCCAAAATATAGAATTATTGCAGTATCTTTATTTTTTACTGAGATACATCGTCATACACTAAGGACATTGTATTCTTCACTGATTTTCAAACTTTAAAAAATTATTAAAAATACTTAATATGTGATTTTCAATTTTTTTTTCTGATAGTCTATTTTACTTCTTTTGTTCTTTAAAATGGTGTCAAAAACTAGTGGCCTGTATTAAAATTGTGGCGGCAATTAGTCTGAGAAGATTCTCCATAGGAATACCATTACGATTTTCAAGGGGTGAAATTCGGCTTCATGACTCTTAAAGCATTCTACTAAACTCCTTGGGACAACAGCGGGCCAAGGCCTGCCTTGCCCATTTCAGCTTTCGTGACCTAGGGCTCTGGGGTGCTAAGCATATGTCCCGGTAAGGTGGTCAGCCTCACACGGTACCCTGTGTTTAATTCCCAAGCATGCTTGGTCCCCATTTAATCAACCCACTTAAGGAATGAAAGGATGGGTCAACTTCGCCCAATACAGGGTTCGATCCCTGGACTTGTGGCGTGGCAATGCGAAGCACTAGCACTAAGCCACTGGTAATACATTACACTTTCTAAATGTCTCAAAAAGAGTAACTTAAATTTTACCTGTGATCTTCCAATGTACACACTATTAGGAATATAATCATCTCCTGTATAATATTTCAAAAATGTTGGATGTATTCCATCAATTATTTTCAAGTGCGGCTGTAAAAAAAACCCAGCTATAATAACTATAATTATAAGTTAAGTTTTAATTATTACAGCTATAACTTATAATTTCATTGTGTGGTTTATGGATGTACAAAGTCTGTTAAGACTTTAACTGAAAAGAATGAACTTCATATTTAATATTTGTTGATTTCTTCAGCTGATGGCAACAGGAAAGTAGAAAAATGATCAGATATGGGTGAAAGTGGTGTAGTTTTTCAGATAATTCGAATTTCCTCCAAAAATAGAACATTTTGAACTCTAAAAGTTCTAAAATAATAACTTAAGTATGAACTACATGTGTGCCAAGTTATGACACAAACGAACATAAACTTTAAGAGAAATTAAATGATGGGACTCACACTAAACACACAGCCATTCATTTTTATTATAGATTTTTAAAACTACCTAGACAATTCCACATTATCTACAAAGCGATGATAAAAAGAAAATTATTAAAATATTAAGTAGAAAAATATTATGAAACTATATTTAAAACTAACCTCTATATCTCCATCTGGAAGTGAAAACTTAGGTCGGCACATGGTAACTCCACTTGACTTAAAGTACAAAGTTAAGCTTATTAATACATCCAGAGTAGAAATGCAATGAACAGCTGCTTTCCACCTCTCATAACTATAAGAAATTAAAATACAATTTTAAATTGCTATAAATAAAAATAAATGTAACTTAAAGGGGGAAAAATTGCAAGTCATAAGAAAATGTATTTCAGCAATAAACATACTCTTTATCAAAATCTCTGAAAATATTCTTTGTAACATCACGCAAAGCTGAGTCACGACTTTCTTCAGCACTAGTCAGAGATGAAAGCATGTCTTTAACCTCTTTGGCGTAATATCTTTTAAAGCCTTTACGACCACCTTGAAACTCAAATCCACTTGGAACTTTTTTATTTTCTGGCACTTCAAGCATATAACGATTTTTTCCATTTCCAACATATGACACCTGAAATATATTTCTCTCAATTAAAAATAGAATAGAACATTTTGTACAAATATATGAACAGTTATGGATTTTATTGGTGTATATAAGTACCACAAAAAATAAGTGTAAAGTCAAAATACAAAAACGAGGTCATATTAGGTAGAGTTATTAGTAATACAAAAAAAACAAAATAGATTATTATTTTGCTGGTGTGATCCATACTTTTGGTAATAGTGGTTTTGATCATTGTAAAACAATTTGTAGAATAAATTAAAGCTAGAAACAATTATAAAACATAAAACAAGAAGGATAGAAAAAATATAACTGAGCATTTCTGTATGAAATTGAACCGAAATGCAAATTATATTACGAGGCAAATTAAACTAGCATAATAATTTTATATACCTTACAGTTTAGGGCCTTTTTTTGGTTTTCTAAGAAAGAATCAAGTTCTTTTAATGTACTCTTTATCACAGCAGAAGCTTCATCATACTTTTTATCAACTCCAGGACTTGGAATTATGTTACCTTAAAAAAAAAAAGAGCACAAAGTTACATTATCAGGCATGAAAGCGCAAACTAATAAAAAAGGCCCTGAACACTGAATTAAATTTTTTTGTGCACTATCGGCGTAACGACGTACAAACCAATTAAAAATGTAGTTATATTAGTTCCTATAAAATGCACACATAGAAAATATTGTAATTTAGTTTCTTTAAATCTGTATATCGATGCCATATTAAATCATATTTAATAAAAATAATTTATAACTAATGAATTACTCTTTCTAGATAAATATAGAATCATAACATAAGTACCACCATTTAAGAACTTCTTGGATCAGCCCTTTACGTTACAAGCAGAGTTCGATCTGGGGGGGGGGGGGAATGCATAGCAACAACTGTGACAAAAATCAATTTTTGCGTACCAGTCGGTTAATTTTGTTTAGAAGTATATAGCTTAACAATGTATTGATATTTTATTTTTTTATGAATAACGACATTACTAATACTATACTACTAAATGTACTTTTAATTTTTTTATATACACTATACAATAATTACATTTACTTTTATTTATGGTGTTGTGGGGGGGGGGGGGGGGGTACCTTCATCAGATCTGTCTATGTGTGTGAACATGTTTACTGTTCATTTGGTGCATTACCAACAAGTTTTGGTCATTGGCAGTTCCATAAGGCTAAATATCTAGGCGCCAGATTTTCCAAAAGAAATTCTTGACTGCCTCTTTGGGATTGAAATACCTAACTTTTAGTCTTTCAATACATATCCTTATTAACATGGTTCATACAAAGTTAGAAAAAAAAAATTCAAACACTTTTCCAAAAAAATTCAAGAACTAGAAATTCACTAACAACCTAAATATATAACGCGTGTATAAGCAGACACTCCATTTTTTTAAAAAATAAAAATTGACTAAAATCGGAAACTACAGTATAGGTCGAAGTAGAAAAAAAGGTTCAAACGTAAACAAAAAGTATTTTTTTTAATTTCGAGCTATTCTTGTGATCACGACTCATGGACACTGCGAGTCAGACACTTGATTCATCGGTAGATTTCGTAAAAATTACTAGGCAGCAAAATAAGTAAATCAGGAAGCATTATTGGACTCGATTTGGTCGAGATTTAAAAAAAAACTTGGTGTAAACTAATCTTAATTCATCTTCACATTTTAATTAAAATTTGATCTTCATTAAGATAATCTATTATTTGAACTTATTGTTTATTGAAATTTAAGTTTAGTTTTACCTAATTACGGTGCGAAGAAAAAGTAAGCAACCGTTAAAAAAAATGCAACGCAGTTCTAGCCATTGCAAAAATACACCGATTGTTTAAAAAATTAGAAATTAGTATGATAACAAACCCCGGCACTTGCCAAGATGGTTGAAACCTCGAAATGACCAAAAATACTACCTAATTTCAAAATGGCCGACTTAAAACAGAAAAATTAATAAAATTGCAGACCAGATTTATAAAAAAATAAATTATATGAGTACAAGATTTAAATAGATTAACATTTAGAAATTGTCAATGCAATTGCTCGCCAAATATTGCCATCAGAGTTACCAGATTTGGCGTAAAAATACCGGGCACGATTCTTTAAGTTAACCGGAATATATTCGGCATAAATAAGGAGTTTGTACTTTACAAAACTTTTCCAACCATACAAGAGGAGGAATGTCTTTGTTTTCTGATGTTAAGATGGCGTAATGGTCGATTGAATTTAGTCATTGGCGGCTTTTGGCGAAGTTGAAAATTTAACGTAGGGTAGCAATTCCCATCCAGTAGTATGGGTTAGGGTTAGTTTGAATTATCGTCGCATTAAAGGTACACACGAGTGCTATTAGAAACGCGAGTTGTAATTTAGAACCACAGTCAAATTACGATTCGACACATGAGTAGTTACCCAATGCAACTTTAAGGGCGACATCGTACGCAGCGTCAGGAATTTGGAGGATATTTAAAGTGCCTTTCCTCTACACGGGGTATTATTCGTCGGACATTTTTTGGCTGCACGAGCCGTTTATAGGTCGGCAGTTATTTTGTCGATGCCCGGACCTGAACCTGGGACCTACCGCATGCAAGACGAAAGTCTTTACCTACTGCAGGGGTCGTAGTGGGACAATTCAAAATTTCAGGACAAACATTTAAGAAAAAATCAGGACATTTTCAGGACATTATTTATGCAATAAAATACAGTAGAATTTCAAGCAACGGTTTTAATGACACTGCTATACACGGTTCATACACTTGTTAGGGGGAAAAAAATCAAGCTTAAAAAAAGTTTCTAAGAGATATACCAAAATATTTTATAACATTCTAGCTAGGTCTTGTTATCACAAGCTCATGACGCACGGATACTTGATCAGAAGAAAATATTCTGGTTGGTCCAACTTAGATTGAACAGGAGCTATGTAAATAACGAACAGTCTTCCGATCACATAGAGCCAGAGAACTGTCAATCATTACGAGGTAATGCGACGTGTTAGGTGGATTTCGTGAAAATTACTAGGCAGCAAAATAAGAAGATCAAGAGCATTTATTAGACTTTTGGTCAGGAGAAGATGACCTGGAGGATTACACTGGCCGTTGGCCGATATTTGAAGAAAGCTTAGTGTATCCTAATCTTAATTAATCTTCAAATTTTTATTAAATTTTTTACCTTTATTATTAAAATTAAATATTTAAACTTGCTTTTTATTTAAATTTGATTGTAGTTTTCCTTGATATATACCGAGAATAGAAGTTTTTTTCGGTTGCGTTAATGTCGTGTAAAATTTTGGGTCTCAGTGTAAAAGCCAACCACTATTTTAAGTGCTATGTTTAGAAGCATAGGTTTAATAATATCATTATATTATGTAACCAAGAATAGATATCACTTGTGGTTTCACTTGCATTGGCAATCGCGTTGAGAAAATTTTGATATCCGATTTTGAAAATACCGACCGAGAAATAATGTTTTTGTCTTACTCCTGTTTTTTTTTACACAGGAGGAATAAAAACCAAAAAAAAAAATGCTAAAATAGCCGCCGATGGTTGAAAAAAGTAGATGTTTACACAGAAATAGTAGATTTTCACTCAAATTTTCTCAAAAAAAGTCTCCTTCCCTTCAAAATAATCGCTTTAGTAGGCTAAATAGTCTCCAGCGGCAGCCCTGTAAACGTATTAAAATATATTTGTTTTGCTGAAAAATTACATGGGGGAGGGTTCACAGGGGCAGGTTATTTCTCGTTTCTATCGGCCTATTGATGATGAGGAAAGAACAAAATACCAAAGTCGGTCATTTCTTGGGAAATCAAACAAAAAAATCGATTTCCTCGCGAACATACCGAATTTAATAACTTTTTTATTGTTAATTCTTGGCTAATGAGCACTTTAGTGCTATTTTACGTTAAACAGAAACCTCCATTTTTTTGTATGGCAGACCTTAAAGATCTTGTCTTTAGTTTCAATTAAAAACACAATAGAATTCACTCAGCAACAACAACCAAAAAATCCTAAGTAGCGGGCCTTGACATCAATCACAGGCCATCGTAATTTTTTAAAGTGCCTAAAATTTGGTTGACTGATCCGCCCTGAACTAAAACAAAGAAAGAAACGGTACATGATCCTACGACGATTACGCTATCAAATACTAGTAAATATTACGAGGAGTTGTGGTTTGGATAATCGATTTTTTCAGAAAAAAAACATTTGAAAAAAAAATCCCAAGACAAAATGGCAAGTCCTATGGCAAACTAGCAAATATTACTAGGCGCTGAGGCTGGTTGACAAATCTGATCTACTGATCATACCTAAAACTAGGAACACTAACCTACAGCGATCACGCGGCTACTTAGCAAATGTTACAAGTCATCGTGGGTAGGTTAAGTTTAGTTCCCGCACGAATAAAAAAAACTTTGATAAGAATTTGAGCCTTTTATTTCCAGAAACCATTGTTTGGATTTTTTTTAAAAAATCCTATTAAAACCATCGGAATTGTTTTCAACCGATATTTTTCATTAAATGCTAAAAAGTCACCAATATCAAGGCAAAACAAATCTCAAAAATAAATTTTGCTGGAAATAGCTTATCCGTAGTTTTGACTGTGTTTCCGTAACTCCGTAGTTTGATACCCTCGTCCGTAGAAACTACGGACAATTCGTAATAGTTGGAAGGTATGAAGTTATGTTTGTTAGTACTTTTTTAAAAATTTCAGGAATTTCAGGACGATGTGTGAAAATTAAGGAAAATTCAGGACACAAATTTTTTTTTCAGGAATTTCAGGAAAATCAGGACAACTACGACCCCTGCTACTGGGTTCCCCAGCCCTATCGAGTTGTATGAAATATGAAGTGAAATGTTTACCACATTTGGGCAGTTTCGTTTTGCGCTAATCGTGAAATAGAAACAGGCCATTATATCATGTAGCTGTTCTGGCAATTTATACAGGGGCCCTCAAACTCCTGGAAAGGCCTGGATAAAATCAACCCCTCATATCAGAATGGGAGGAGCTTATAATATCCTGATGGAGTGGACCAGTGGAGGGATGAAATTGGTATAAAATAAAAGTTGACATAAAAAAACTACTAATTAGGGTTATTAAGGGTATACCTGTGCAACGCCGGGTTTATAAAGCTAGTTTTATTATAAGAAAAAAAGAATATTTCGCACCCAAAATGAGATCATAACTAAGTTTTTTTAGAGACGTATAACGATGATCGCATTTGAAATATTTTTTGATTCTAAGCAGAATTGCAGTTATGTCTAGTTATTTTTATAAAGAATAGTAATATTTACTAATTCGCAGCAAAATTGCTTCTAGTAGTAACTCGTTATTTTTATAGTTTTAGTTCAAACGGACTTGTCCATCAAACTTCAACGGTAATTTGTGCTTATTTTGATGTAAACTCGCAGTACAGTCTGTTATTTTTATAGTTCAAGGATCAGTGAACCAAACCTTGATGCCTCGTAATTTTTGCTCTCTTATTTGCAGCGCAGGAATACCTTGCTAATTTTAAGAAAGCTAAAAAACTACCGTCCGAAACTTATGTACAGTTTGCATCTCGCTTAAGTGCTTCCTTTGACTTCTACTGTCAGTTACGTAAAGTTAGCGACTTCAAATCCTTGTGTGAACTTACAGTTTCCGACAGAATGTTTGAAACCCTTGATAGACTTAATGACTCATATTGGTGTTAAACAAGGAGAGACGTATTTTAAACCCCAACAACTCGGTCGCGAATGCGACATTTACCTATCGTCGAGAGGCAAAGTTGACGCTGAGCATACAGGTAGAAGCTCTGGCGATGAGGCTAAGAAATTTGGAGGGAACAGGTGGCAAGGTAGCTCAAGTTGGCGTGCAGATAGAAATATTTTAAGGGTATTTGCAGGGATCGGAAAGTTATTTTTAAAAAGTAACTGTTACATTTACTTAATCAAAAAAGTTACTCTGTTACAGTTACTCAATATGAAAAGTAACGCATTACAGTTACTTAATACGAAAAGTAACGATTCACAGTTACTTTTTGAAATTTCAAGTTATAAGAAAAATTAAAATTTAGCCATCTTACCATTTTTCAAAGAAAACCACGATTAACGAAACCTAAGCACAAATAAAATGCTGAAATTATAATTAATAATTTTATTTTATTTAATTTCAATCCTGGTTAATTCCAAGAAATAGGTGTGAACGTGCCCTCTCTCTCCCCCTCGCTTCTTCAAGGGGAGATAATTTGTTGTTGGTCATTGTTGTAGAACCCATTCAGGTTCAGGCAACACAAAGGGGTTTGCACTGGTCGAAACTTGCCGAACGATAACCTGCTTGACAGTCAGCGCGATTTATTTCAAAACCCTTCTTTTCGGTAGAAACCTGTTATTACGGGTCTTATAATGTAATACTTGGAAAGGTATAAACAGACAAGGAGAAACATTCGTACTTTAACAATTCTAGCTGAAAGCAGCCGTCACGCCTTTAGCAGCCAAAGTGGACAATGCTATTTTGCTTTTTCCCTCCCAAGAAAAGCTCATATTTCGGGAATGCGAAATGTTCCCTTCTCTAGGAGTGGAATTTCAAAATAAGCACCAGACAGCCTTCGGAAAGTAACGCAATTTTTCGTTACCGCTAAAAGTAACTAAGTTACAGTTACTTTCTGAAAAATGTAACGCCGTTACCTAAAAAAAGTAACTGTTACAAGTAACGGCGTTACAAGTAACGCGTTACTCCAATCCCTGGGTATTTGTTTCTGAAACTGCAGATTCTAATTGTGTTTTGTGCAAGAATGGGACCCATCCTCTTGCGACGTGTGCCAAATTTAAAAGACTGTCTGTTTGGGACAGGTCAGATGTCATAAAGAGCAATAATCTTTGTTACCGTTGCTTCCAACCTCATAGATTAAGTGAATTTCGCTCGCTCAAAAACTGTTTCTGTCAAAAACCTCACCATAAGACGATTCATTTTCCTCGTAGAAATTCTAACAACAGTGACGCCCCCCTGATGTAGCATCCCATTCGCAAGTGTTTGCAACTAGTTTTAATGAAAATAAACCAAAAAACGTGCTTCTTAGTACCGTTCGAGCCCTTATTAAAAATAAATTTGGCGAATGGGTTGAAGTTAGATGTTTGTTGGACGTTGGGTTTCAGTCTTGTTTGTGCACGAGGGCATGTGTCGAAAGGTTGCAGCTAAAAATTGAGAAAATAAATACAGTGATTTCATGCGTTAACGAGGCTACAATGGTCGTGAAAAATAAAGTGAGTACTTTGGTGGCAAATAAGGATTCGACCTACGTTTGAGAGCTGTCCATGATGGTTGTTAACAAGATTACGGATCTTGTGCCCAGCCAAGTGCTTAATGTAGGCGTTGAAGTTACAGAGTTTGTATCGCTAGCAGATGATAGTTTTATTGTTCCGGCTAATGTAGACGTTTTGCTAGGTGTCGAGATATTTTCTGAACTATTAAAGCCGGCTCAAATACATATCAAGAAAATTGGGGTTCTGTTACAGGATACAGTGTTTGGTTACGTTGTTAGCGAAAGTGTTGGCCAGGAAGTCGGTGGTCAGAGTCATTGTGGGTTGATAATTGAGGACGATCTGAATAAGACCATGAAACGGTTCTGGGAAATTGAGAATGTGGAGGGGGAGTGTAGCGAGGCTTCAATATGTGAAGATCATTTCATACGTACCCATACCATAGGAATCAATATGGTAGATATGTAGTGTCTATGCCCTTGAGTAAGGATCCGTCATGTTTGGGGAATTCCTGAGATAACGCAGTGCAGCAACTTAACTCAATGTGGAAAAGGTTGTCTAGGGATCCAGAGTACTTGACTTTGTATAGAGATTTCTTAAAAGAGTATGAAGCCTTGGGTCATCTTGAAAGGGTCGTTGAAGCGAAAGAACCAGCCGCACACTATTATATCCCTCATCACGGAATTCTTCGCCCGCATCAACTGGCGTTACTTTAAATGATATCTTACTGAAAGGAGAGGTTATCGAAGATGTTTTTGATACCATTTCACGGTTTCGACGTCACCGTTATGCCTTTGTGACAGACATTAAAAAAATATACAGACAGATCCTCATTGACCCTGAGCAACGAGACTTGCAACGCATCGTGTGGAAAGATGGTCCTAACTCTGACCTTACAGTCTTTAGATTAAATACTGTGACCTATGGATTGGCCAGTGCCCCTTTCCTGGCTATAAGAACTCTTCAGCAGCTGGCGGAGGATGAGCGAACAAGATTTCCCTTGGCATCGGAGGTCTTACTGCTTGATACCTACATGGATGATATCGTAAGTGGAGCGCCCGATTTAGAGACAACTCGTCAACTGCAGTCTCAACTACAAGATGCCTTGAGGTCAGGTGGAATGACTTTGCACAAATGATCATCTAACTCGCCCGAGTTGCTGAATGGCTCATTGGCATCAGACGTTGAACATACAGTCTCTGAGGGCAGCGAAATATCAGTGAAGACGTTGGGCATTAGCTGGCAGCCAGTTCCAGATCAATTTGTGTTTTAAAGTGAGACATTGACATCAAGCCAGTATACACGAAGAGAGAAGTCCTCAGCGTCTTTGCCAGGCTCTATGATCCCCATGGTTTCTTGAGGCCAGTGTTGACCAGGGGTGCAGAAAATGTTTTTTCTCCCAACATTTCCCCCAATCCGTTTGAAAATTTCCCCCAAAATTTTACTATATGTTATAGACTTAACATAAATTTTGTTTTACCCTAGGTATAGAAAATTTTACGATATACAGGGATGTTAGTGCTTGTTGAACAAAAAAAAAGCTGAAATCCAAACCAAATGCTTGGTTTGAAAAACCAAAAAAAGCTGAACTAAGTGTGACCGATAAAATTTAAATTTTAACAATTATCACGACAAGATAAATTTTAAATAATTCTATAATACTATACTACTAAATGTACTTTTAATATCTTTTTAAATACTTTAAAATAAGTACATTTTCTTTTATTTATGGTGTTTGGGGAGAGGGTCACATTCATCAAATTTATCTAAGAACATGTTTTACTGTTCATTCATTTGGTATATTACTTTCAAGTTTTGGCAGTTTCATAAGGCTGGAAATTTTAGGCACCAGGTTTTACAAAAAAAAAAATCTTGACTGCCTTTTTGGGATTGAAATCCTCAACTTTTGGTTTTATTTGTTAAGAAACAAAAATTCAAGCACTTTTCCAGAAAAATTCAAGGACTAGAAATTTACTAGCAACATAAAACCTAAATATATAAAGCGTGTATACACCGACACTCCATTTAAAAAAGAAAAAAAACTAAAAATTATCTAAAACCCCAGTATATGCCGAACTAGAAAAAAAGGTTCAAATGTAAAACAAAAAGTATTTTAACATTCATACTGTTCTTGTGATCACTACTCAAGGACGCCGCGAGTCAGATCAGAAAAAATATCCTGGAAAACCCCTAAAAATATCCACTTGATCAGAAAAAATATCCTGGTCGTCCGACTTGGCCTGAACCGGAGCTACAAAAGTAACGAGATAATCTTCCGATCACGCAGAGCCAGAGAACTGTCAATCATTCTGATGCAATGTGACGTCATCGGTAGATTTTGTGAAAATTACTAGGCAGCAAAATAAGCAAATCAGGTAAGCATTATTGGACTCCTCTCTAATGGGAGATTGCACTGGCTGGCGGATGCGATCAACGCCCGATGACATGCTGAATTTAGGAGGCAAAAGCGGTACGCTATTTGGGTTTGTTAGAGCAAAAAAGTAAATTAACGGTAGGTTTTAGTTTAACAGAAAACGAACGGCTGGTCAGGGAAATTTTTAATGAATTGTTAAAATCGAAAACAATTGAATATTTTCCACAAAATTTCCCCAGATGGCTAAAATTTCCCCCGATCTAGGATCGCCGGATCGAACATATTCTGCATCCCTGGTGTTGACGAAAGCAAAGGTTCTTCTACAGAGGTTGTGGCAGCAGAAAGTGGAATGGAACGAGGTTTTTCCTAATTCAGTAGTGAAGGAGTGGCAAGACTAACTACTTTGAAGTGTATCGAAGAGGTGAAAATTACTCGATTCATTCCGACTGTAACCTGGCAGCGGATCGTGATTCAAGGGTTTGCAGATGCATCTGAGGTAGCTTATGGAGCGGTAGTGTACCTTCAATGCTTCTACCAAGAACGTAGTACAAAGGTGACCATGTTGGCAAGCAAATCCCGTGTAGCTCCTATTCGAGTGATTTCAATTCCACGGTTAGAGCTATGTGCATGCGTTCTTCTGGCTACCCTTGTGCGTAAGTTACGATCTGCGCTGAGATTAGATGTTAGTAATGTAATTCTTCACACAGATTCCACCGTCGCTCTCACATGGTTGGCCACGCTGCTAATCGTCTAAAGATATTTATTGCTAATCGTGTCTCCAAAGTGCAACGGCCGACGGAGGATTGCCAGTGGAAACATGTGCCATAAACCATCAATCCCGGCGACCTAGTATCACGTGGGTTGGGTCCTCAAGAGATTACCATCCAGAAATTATGGTGGAATGGTCCATCATTCCTTGAACGTGGGGAATTATTCAGTGAGCAGGTGACTTCATTTACAATCCTTGACTGTGAATATTCTCGCAAGCTCGAAGCTTCTACTGAACTACAAATACCAGTGTCATAATAATTATATGAAAACTTTTCGTGTTTTTGGCTATGTTTTATGATTTATAAATGTTAAATATATTAATATAATAAGCCGATTAGACTGATTCAGGGAGAGGTCCTTTTGGCTGAGGTTAGAGGCTTATAGCGGCAGAATTTTATTCAGACAAACATCAAACTAAAGGGTTTGAATCCCTTTCTGGATAGTGAAGGGGTTCCGAGAGTGGGTGGACGTTTGGATAATTCGGATTTGCCATATACCTCTAAGCACCCCGCAATTTTGCCCAAACATAAGCTAACAAACCTCATGGTTTCCTACATTCATGTGAAAAATCTGCACGTGGGTGCAACTTCCCTTTTACCCTTAGTGAGAGAAAAGTTTTGGCCTTTAAACGGTCGTTCTCTCTGTAGGAAAGTAGTGTACGAATGTGTTGTGTGTTTTAGAGCACAACCGAAAACGACGTCTCAGTTAATGGGTAGCCTAACAAGAGATAGGGTAATTCCTAACCTTCTCTTTAACTGTTCAGGGGTGGATTTCTGTAGGCCTTTCATGATCGGGTATAAAAATCAGCGAAAAGGTATCCTTCGTAAAATTTATATTTGTGTTTTTGTTTGCTTTGCCACTAGAGCTGTACATTTAGAAATTGTTTCAGATCCAACGTCGGAAACGTTTATTGCAACTTTGAAAAGGTTTTTTGGTCGCAGGGGAAGGTGCGCAAAATTATATTCGGATAACGGGACAAATTTTGTCGGGGCAAACCAGGAACTAAAACGTATGTTGAAACTGGTTAAAGATCCAGATGCTGATCTTTCTGCTTCTCTGGCAGCTGAGGGGATTGATTGGAGGTTCATTCCTCCTAGGGCCCCTTCATTTGGGGGTTTGTGGGAGGCTGCAGTGAAGTCCCTTAAGTATCATCTGTGTTGAGCTGTCAGGGGATCAAATTTAACTTACGAAGAGTTTCTCACCGTATGTGTCCAAATTGAGGGAGTTTTAAACTCTAGACCAGTGTGTCCTGTATCCAATAGTGCAGATGATTTCGAAGCTTTAACCCCTGCCCATTATTTGATAGGTAGATCAATGAATTCAATAGTTGAACCTAACCTTACAGAATTAAATGAGAATTCTTTAAAAAGATGGCAAAAGGTAACTCGACTTGTGCAGCTTGTCTGGAAAAAGTGGCAACGTAGTTATTTAAGTAGCCTACAACAGCGTAACAAGTGGCAAGTTAAAAAGGAAAACGTGAGGGTAGGAGATTTGGCAGTTCTGATTGAGGATAACATGCCCACCTTTAAATGGCCAATAAATGGCAGGACGAATAGGGTAGTGATAACTTAGGGTAGTGATAACTTAGTTCGGGTAGTACAAATAAAAACCCATAAAGGAGTGTACAAACGAGCAATATCACAAGTGTGTCTACTGCTAATGCCGGAATGACTTTTAGTAACATTTAATTTTTGGTTTGTATTCATCTAGTTGTGTTCTTTTAATTACCTTTTAAACAGGGTTCATACAGATTTTAAAAAGTAAAAATTAAGTAGTTTTTAAGGACCTAAATTTTTTTTTAAGGACCTTATTTTACATATATAATTATATAATACTATACTACTAAATGTACTTTTAATTTCTTTACAATTATATTGGGGGGGGGGGGGTCATCTCCAATCTGCATCAGATTAATCTATGTGTATGTGAACATGCTTTCATGCTTTGTTGTTCATTTAGTGCATTACCATCAAGTTTTGGTCGTTTGGCAGTTTCATAAGGTTAGAAATTTAGGCACCGGGTTTTGCAAAAAAAAACTTGACTGCCCTCTGAGATTGAAATCCCCAACTTTTGTTTTTTTAATGCATATCATTTTCCATGGTTCATACATTTGTTAAAAAAAATTCAAGCTCTTTTCCAGAAATATCCAAGGACTAGAAATTTACTAGCAACATAAAATCTAAATTAAAACGTGTATCCAGGGGTGAAACTGCCCACCACTGAAAAATCCTGAAACCAAAGATGTGTCTTATGGGGGGAGGGGGGGGGGGGGTGTAAGTGACAAAATAAAAATTTAAAGGTAGCGAGGATAGGGGTAAAGTGAGAAATTAAGAAAACATAGGATTTTAAAAAAAATAATTTTAAAAAAAACACATATAGGACAATATAAATCATCAAATAACTGCGTACAGTTAATCTTCCAGAAAAATTCAAGAAATAGAAATTGCTAAAATCATAAAATCGGAATAGATAAAGCGTTATAAGCCGTCCCTCAATTATTTTTGTTGAAATTAAAACCTGTATAAAATCCGAAACCCCAGCATAGTAGAAAAAAAATGTCCAATAAAAGCTTCAAACATAATTTTCTTTTTCATTCAAATTTTTCTTGCCATCACAAGGTCACGACTCACGATCCCTTGATTAGAACCAATCAAACAAATATTCTGGTCGATCCAACTTAACCTGAACTGGAGCTACAAAGTGATAAGACACTCTTCCCATAATGCAGAACTGTCAATCATTACGAAGAGTGCAACGTCATTGGTGGATTTCTGGAAAATTACTAGGCAGCAAAATAAGTGAATCAGCATTGTTGGATTGCACTGGAAGTTGAGTTAGCCGATATTTGAAGAATTCAAAGATCAAATTGTAATCGAATCTTAATTAATCTTAACGTTTTAATTAAATTTTTCATCTTTATTGCATAAATTTATTATTTAAGCTTGTTTTTCATTGAAATTTAAGTTTAGTTTTCATTGATATGGACCGAGAAAGGTGGAGTTGAAATATCGTAGTAAAACTAGAGCTACACGCGGGCTATTGGTGACGGGCGTCATAATTTAAAGCAATCAATTGAAATTTTGGATGCTAAAGTGATTTAAAAGACAAACGTATTTTTTTTAAACGTTTAAACAATTTTTTACTCTAAAATAAAACCCGGAGTTCCGGGGAAGAATATTTTTAAAAAAACGAAATTTCGGGGTACCCCTTTTTAAAAAAACCTAAAAATTGTCTAAAATCAGAAACAACAGTATAGGCCGAAGTAGAAAAGAAAAGGTTCAAACCTAAACAAAAATTATTTTAACATTCCCGCTGTTCTTGAGATCGCGACAAACGGACGTTGTCAGACACTTGATCAAAAAAAAAAATATTCTGGTTGTCCGACTTGGCCTCAACCCGAGCAACAAAAGTAACAAGATACTCTTTCGATGACGCAGAGCCCGAGAACTGTCAATCATTCTGACGCAATGTGACGTCATCGGTAGATTTCGTGAAAAATTACTATAGTTCCCGCAACCCTTATTTGTTACACTTTAGGGATGGAACCGGTATTTGAAAAAACGGTTTTTCTGAAAAACTGCCATCCCTAATGTGTTCTAATTTGATTGGTGGCGAGTATAGGCAGCAAAATAAGTAAATCAGGAAGCATTATTGGACTCCTAATGGGAGATTGCACTGGCTGGCCATGATTTGAAGACATCTTAGTGTAATCAAATCTTAATTCATCTTCCCATTTTGATTGAAATTTTTATCTTCCTTAAAAAAATCTGTTATTTTAACTGTAGTTAATTGAAATTTTAGTTTAGTTTCACCTAATTACGGGCATCGTAAAAGTGGTACGGTGGGAAAAAGCAAGTAAAGAGTCGTTCAAAAAAGGCATCGCAGTTGTAGCGAATCGCTTGACTATTTGTATCGCTGTTTCAGTGAATTTGCATCGCAAAATTGCGATGCGATACTGCTTACATCGAACCCTGGTTTCGACCATCTGTACAGTAGCTGACGATGGCTACGCTAATTGCAAAAAGGAGAAAATGGCGCAGGAATGCGATCAACGCCTGGTGACACGCTGAGTTTAGGGGACAAAAGCAGTATGTTATTAGAACCAAAAAATATATAACCGATTTTTTCGAGAAAATTAAAAAAGCGGAAATTGTTTTGGGAGAAGGAAAACAAAAAGCTGAATTTTTAGGTGGGAATAAAGACAAAAAATCGGAATTCCGCTAAAAAGCGAAGACTGGCACCCCTGAACATGGAAATCAAGTTTGGCGACATATCATTTAACGAACACATTTGGCGACAGTTAACGAATTCGAAGAGAAAAAAAATTAAAAATCGAAAATTAAGGACCCACGATGAAAATTAAGGACTTTAAGGGCCCTTATTTAAGGACCTACCAAAATTAAGTAGTTCTTAAGGACTTTTAAGGACCGTGCGAACCCTGTTAAATCCCTTTTAGTTGAATGCTGAGCATGTCAACGGGGAGAGAATGTTCGCGCCTCAGTGTTTGTGTTCTACGTGTGGCTGCAGATGTAGTGTGATGTAAGAATTCAGCCACTGCATTTGCTGGATTACACCTGTGCTTTTGGCAATAATAATATTGTAGCTTATAAAGAGATATATCGTGAAATAAAGTTGGTATACAGTCCACTCGTGTGTGAGGTGTTTGTTTTTACTGTGCGGCTGAGGCCAGTGTGTGTGCGTGTAAACACTGCCGAAATGAACAATCCCAAATTCATGACTTCTCATGACTTAGTTAACAGTTTTTCAGGACTCCATAAATCGCATCTCAAATAAAAAAAAATCAAATTAAGGCAACTCGAAAGTTGACAACACAAACATAGTAAACTACTTATTTATGTTTGTGTGGACAATTTTAACATTGGCTTAATTTAATGTGCAAGTGCACACATTTATTTAAAAAATAAATTATTGCACCATAAAATGATTTCAAAATGTATGATATTAATAAAGTGAAAAATCTTTCTTTGTTAATGTAAACGTATTGCAGAAGTAATGCTCAATGTATTAAAATTTCTTTGATTAATTATTCCAGAGCTTTTTTTCCCTTAATATGTGTGCCTTTTATTGATATTGCATTCCTTCTTTTAATTACGGGTAACGCTTGCATTAAAAGAAGTTTAAAAAACACCAGTTAAACCTAAATTACAAAAAAAGCCTATCAACAAAATTATTGATATAAACTTATTTTAAAAATAATAGGTTAAAAATAAGGCTATATAGGTCTAAAATCCTCTCTACCACCCGAAATTTCCTTGAATTTATATTTATATTTTTTTGCTACCATTATAAATTACGGCAATCCGAAAATCATGCAACTTTGGCTATTAGAACATCTAAAAGATCTAGCGATCAGAAAATTGAAAAAAGCTCCTGCATTCCGAAACTCGCCAAACTCCGACAATCCAAAAAAGCCTTTATAAAATCTTTAAAAAAAACTGTTGAATAAAACGTGACACGAAGTGAAGAAGCAAAGAAACGAACTTGATATCAAAATAATTTTTAATAAAAAGAAACAATAAGCAATTTACAATTAAAGTTTAAAAAATAAAGATTTGTAAATAGTGGGCGTTTCTGCCATGTTTTTAAGGTTCCCGGCGCTTCATATCAAATCAACACCATATTTAAACTTGTTCATAAAAGAGTGACCATGAAAAAAAATTTCAAAGCCGAAGCTTAAATATCCTGCAAAGAAATAGCCAGTCGCGGTGATCAAAAACTCGCATTGCACATACATACGCGTGACGCGATAAGAAGCTCCGGTGAAAAAAAAGTAAACAAACGCGGCACCCCGCAGCAACAAGCCGTGACGTCACCGATCTACGCAATAGCCCAATGACGTAAACGCTATTAAGAACTTATATTTGCATGAGGAAAAATAATTAAACTTATAATATTGCTAACAAAACTCATACCATCGATTTTCATGACTTTTGGTCGTTTTTTGCTCAAATTCATGACTTTTGGTCAGTTTTTGCTCAAATTCATGACTTTTCTTGATTTTTCATGCGAGCACAAACCCTGTTTATATAGCGTTTTTGCTTGTCTCTCGGGAAAACGGGATATAACGAGGGGTTATTGTGGTTGTAAAAATATGCAAAACTTGGAGATCAATTGATTCATATTAAAAACTATAGGAACAATCGTTTATCTGCAAGAGAAGATCTGTTATTCTCCATACACAAAATGCAATGGATGCAAACAGAAGATTCTCCAGCAAAATATGTTTGTGTGCCACTTTTCTGCATACAGTGTGATATTAGAGTCGTGATTATTTAGTTATTAGCATAAATGGTTATATTTAGTAATTTTTACAATAGGTATTAACAAACAATATTTTATACCTCAATGACCAACCATTAGTTAAGATTTTTTAATATATATATATATATATATATATATATATATATATATATATATATATATATATATATATATATATATATATATATATATATTATATAATATAATATATATATATATATATATATATATATATATATATATATATATAATATAAAATATAAAATATCTTATTTCTTAACCTATAGTTTATATGTAAGTAATATACATTGACCAATGTTAATACACAAAATATAACAAGTAAACACAATTTCCTATAATAAAAAATATTAAACAATTATTTTGTACTTTTCTGTTAAACGAAACCACACTCAAAATTCCCATGTTTAGGATAAGACTCCAACTGTGGCAACATGACCATATGAAAAAGGAAATTATGCAATATTTTGCATCATGACAACTTCGATCCTACATGTGTTTTAATTCAGAATTGTCTCTGGTGTAGCAGTAAAACCAGCTAATAAAAAAATTGAAATCAGGAAAATGTTGCACATTAAAAAGTCTCATAGTTTATAGGGATTATTCATAATGGCAAGTTGACTCATTTTAAAATTACAGAATACTGTTTACTATGGGTCTTGGATGTCTTTTTAAATTTAAAAATAACTGCAAGTTGTCATATTAAAAAAAGCCAAAATCTTGTATTATTGAGTCTGGGAACTCATGGTTCATACCCAATTGCAATTAAAAAAAAACTTTCAAATTACTTTTTATAAGAACCTTTATTTCATTGCTATTATTAATAATTTTTTTTTAATTATTCATAACTAATCCATAAGTAAATTTAACTGATTTTAAAATGATCCCTTTTTATTGCCACTTTTAAATTAGAGAATTTTTGTTGCATCAAGGCCAAACAATCATTTTGCCCAAGAGAAATAGAATAGAGTAATGAAATTTAACTTAATTACCTTTAACACCTTAGTTAAGATCTTTTTTTATAGCAGCCAGCATTTACCCAATTTTAGAATTTATAGTTCATTTCTTTTATTTTAATATAAATATAAAAAAAAACAATTATAAACAATTTTATGTACTTAAAATGTATCTAAACCAGTAAGGTTACTTTTTAAAGTAAACAAAGCAACAAGTTGCCCCAAATTTCCAAAAAGTATATGTAAAAATATGATTGTGACATGATTGGAATAATTTTGCCCTATTCTAACTTCCGTTTGGTAACTTTTTTGAACTGGTGATCCTTTCATAGAAAAGTACAAAATAATTTAACTTATTAAAAAGAATATCAGTTGCTTATTCATTAATACAGTACCTTGCTTTTTGGCTAAATCATGATCAAATGCATGGTCAAAATAGTCCAAAGCATTTAGTAAATTGGGAAAAGAACCAGTTTCTTCATCTTGGCAAACACACTGTTTTAGTAAGGAAGACCTGTAAAATTACATTAAAAGTAAAAAAAAAACATACATTGAAATTTACACATAACATTATACAAAAGGAATGTTTACGGATGACCTCATTTGAGATATAACCTCTTCGCTTCAAAGGTACACATACCTTTTGTAGAATTCACTTCACAGCTTCGGTTTACAATTTTTCTTACCACTAACTTTATTATAAACTAGAATGTTCAAGCTTTTCATAAATACTAATAAGGAAGCAGATTAATTTTTAATTGTATTGAAAAATTATATACCACAAGAGTCAAGCAGACTTTGAAGGTCTTGCAAAAAGTTTTTTCATTGGTTAATTTATACAACATTTTGAATTTGGTAGTTGTATACCTATGAAGGCTTAATTATTTTGTAAAAAATTTTCTTCTTATGTGGGTTTTGTGATATCCTTTTTAAAAACTTGTAAATTGGACAAAAAAAAATATATTTATGATTTGTTTTAAGGACTTTAATTAAGGATTTAATTTTTTGCCTGAAAAGGCTTTTGACCAAAACACAATAACTAAAATATTTAGTGAGATATTTAAATTCTGTAAATTGGAAACTAAAAGAAATAAGTGTTAGCTCATGAAACACTCTTAAGATGAGTGTCATAAAATTGATATGCATCATTAGCATTTAAAGTCAAAACATAAAAATCAGCTGATAAAAATAGCTGTAATAACTTTTACTAAAATCGAAAACCTTCATTTACTTTCGCACATATAAAAAAAAGTGATAGTTTGAGAAAATGTCTTTTGCAATAAATTAAAAATACAAAAATCATGTTTTGAGATAAGCAACAAAATGTATTTTGGATGGCAATTTTAAGAATATAATTAGTTAATTCTTAATTTTTTAATATGTTGATAAATATACAAAGATTTTTTTCCAGACCATTTAAAATGTTTTATTTTTGCAATATATATATATTTTCGTTTTAAACACATATTTGCTACCAAACTCGTCAGGTCAATGCTAATTAAACTTATGAAAACTTTTTTTTTATTTACACTAGAAACAAAACTTTTGCTGATTTAGGAAGCCAATGAATTGCCCTTTTAACCCTTTCAGTCCCAGTGATGCCATTTGGCATCATCATGTTTCTAATCATAATTTAAAAAAATAACAGGACAGACATCTATTGGGATTAATAAAAAATATTTTCTAATAGAAAAAAGTTTGAAGAATCGAATGATGTGCTTTTTGATATCATAAATGGCTATAGACGATCAGAAAAAAATTTCTAAAGTGATGATGCCAAATTGTCATTGGGACTGAAAGGGTTAAATAATATTTAAAAAAAAAAAAATGTGAAACGACAAAATTTTGTGCTTAAGGTATGCAGCTATCTTAAAACAAAATTATAATTCACTATTAATCGCTTGTTAGTTTATTCATACCACACTAAAAATGGGTATTTTTACCGCCAAATTCCACTAAATTAACGTGACCCTCAGCAAATTTCTAGATCAGACTTACCAGTCAAAAGCAATTTTTTTAAAAATTACTTGAAAAATGAACTTCTAAACATATAACTGTTTGAAAAAGATATATAAAGATTGAATGGGCAGGATTTCTTCCAGGAGTGAAGATAAGGAGTTAAAAGTATGAGCGCAAATTTTATGAATTGAAAGAATAAAATTTATTTTAGATTTTTAATAAAACACACACAGTATAAAAAAAATATAATACAAAAAGTGATTATAAATCAAACTAACTTTAAAGTGTTTGTGTGAGAATGAAACAGTGATACTATTTCGCATATTTCTCTGAAACCTTGAAGTGTGGTCAAAAAATCATTAATTTTTCGCTTATTATAGATATCAGCATCATAGAAGATTGCACGAGATTCTGGATGATCAGTTCGACGATTAACACCAAAAGCATGAATTCTAAAATAAATAAAAAAGAATTATTTAAACAGCAAAAAAGAATTATTGCAGAAAAAAATTCCAAACATATTTTTAAAAAGAAAAATCGAATTTAACAATATTAACACTAAAAACATTAATATAGAAATTTGAGTTTTCTTTTCTGTTGTGGCGGCTACCACACGCACTCAACGTGAATCAATCATCCACTCGCTAGAGTCATTTAAACTATGCTAAATGCTCTACCACAATAATCTAATACATGGAAACTGATAATAGGGGAAAAAGGCAAAACTATTGAATTAGATTTTTTTTTAACTTGCTGATGTAGGGGATCTATTAATGAAGGGGAATACCCCTAGTCAATAGTGACTGCTGGAATATAGCTAATGTTGAATTTTCGCTCTGATCATTGACGATTTGCCGTTTTATGCAAATGTTTCCTTCTTTGCACGTGTTTGGTCTATGATGTCACATCTGTATGACGCAATGGCCGGAAGTTGGGCGGTTCTGCATTTCAGCGAATAGGAGATAGCCAGGTGTTGAGGGAGATTTATAAGCAGGTGTTAGGTTTTCTACGGTGTAGTTTTAACTTTTTCTTCGGAAAGGAGACCAGTTGTTTTCGACTAAATAAAATGAAGTAAAACCGTGAAAGTGATACTTCTCTGCCGCTGGTCAGTGGTCTCCGGGTTTTGTTTTTGAGAAAGTTTTTTTTTTTAGAAATGTAAGTTTTCAAAGCCTGTCCCTCCTCTGATGTATGATGTATCGGCAACCCTCAACGCTGTGACGTGTGTTCTGTCATGGCCTTCATGAAGATAAACTGTATGTAAATTTATTTTGTTTTGAACTTGGTTAGATTGAATTATTGTTTGAAAATTGGTTAGGGATTTTGGAAAAGCATTTTTAGTTTTGAAAGATGATGTAATTGGTTAGGGATTTATTTTTGTACTGTTCGGAATATTTCGTGACGTTGTATACTCGCCGTCAACTTAACCTTTCACAATGGCTAAGCCTATGAGGGCGTGTCCGAGCGCTGAGATTGGCGACATTCGCCGATACCCATATAGTTTCAACCAGTCAAATGGCTACGATTGTCTTCAGACGATCGGATCTTTCTGCAACCATGGCCACATGGCGAAATTTGGCGCCTATATATATCTGCACTTTGATTGTGAACGCCACACATATTTGTTGTTTAGCCGCAATCGATTCTTGAAGTTGGATTAAGAATAATAATGAGTTAACGTTGTATGTGGAATTTTAACTGAGATGAGAGCTGAATTTTAATTTTTAACAAAAAAATCTTACCAAATAAGCAGAAATTACTGGTTTAAAATTTAAGAATAGTTCTTTATAGACTGAAGATCCAAACTCAAATATTCTACTTTTAAAATTTCAGTTTTATTCCAAAACTATACGTTAAAGAAGGCTCAAATGATTACATTTATGTTTTTGTGCGATTTAGAAATTCTCCAATGCAGATTTTTGGTTTGAAGGGAACTTAAATATTTAAACACTTTTTAACAGTTGGTTTTAATTTAAGTACAAAACTTTCGATTTCAATCAATTATCAACATTTTTGGTCATATAAAAGTACGTAAAAAGTTTAAAATTCTTCTTCCATTCCATTGTTAGAATCTCTCTATGGCCTCTGTTGTGTCCTAACCCGTTTTGTTATCATTTCAAATTAACATATTACCATATTTTCGCATGTTGTTTTTTTTTATTTAGACAGTTGGGAGGGATTTTGGAATTGGTTCAAATTTGCAACTCCTAAAATTACCAAGTTTACTGTACCTAAACGTTTAAGCAGATTTATTAATCACTACGAAAACTTTTTTATATGCAATTGTAGCTTTTTTTTCTCATAACTAATAAAATAAGATACAATATAAAAATATAATCAAATTCCGTTTAAAAATTTAATTGCATTATTTTTTTTAAATCTAAAAAAATTAATATCCCAAAATGAGTATAGATTAATGAATAATTAAAAGTTAATTTAAAAAATATGAGTTTTACTTTTTAATTCTTAAAACTTTAAATACGTCCCATTAATGAAAATTAAAAATAAATACAATTAATATTTTAAAGAATAAATATTTTTCTATTCTTCCTAAAAAATATAAACACAGCTAGATTCTGTTTATAAAAAAAAAACAGTGATAATCGTGCCAAACCTTTTACCCCCTATGCATTTCACTAAGCTAATCCCAGCGCTCGGACACGCCCTCATAGGCTTAGCCATTAGAAAGGTTAAGTTGACGGCGAGTATAGTTTATTTGTTAGGGGGGTTAATATTTTTCGTGTTTTTTTTTGAAAAACTTAATCCAGCCCGGCTAAATTAAACTAGTCTTTCAGTAATTTGAAAATGTGTTAATTTGTGCAATTTTTCTTTTTCTGTTTGATATATTTTTACAAATTTGTTTACATTTACTTATATATATTCAATAATATTTATTTACAGTATTTTTTTATTTAATAAAAATGGTTCTATTTTAACCTATTTCAAAGTCTCATTATTTGGCTTGGTTATTTCTGTAAGGTAATATTTTAGTTCTAGCTAGGCATAATTAACTATTAATTGACTTATTGGTGAACAGGGTTATGGGCAGATAGTTTCTTAATGTTTGGTTCGAACGGTGGACTGATGTTTCGGCACTAAGTATTTTTCAAATTTTGTAAATTCGGAAGCTTTGGGGGGGGGGGGGGCGTTTATTTTTATGGTTAATTAGATATTTTGCCTATTTTTAGAGTCGGAGGAAGATGACGGTGAAGTCCCTACAACGTTTGAGTATCGGGCTTCTCAAAACCCTATTTCAAGACTTTCTGATTCAAAAATCGACAATGAGGGTGAAACTCAGGGCTCTTTGCAGTTAAGCAATTCTGTTCCCTCACTTCGCCAGGTAAACTGGTTTTGTAAACCTGTTCCCAGAAAGGATGGTAGCCGAACTGACATCTACTATTTTGAAGAAAGTAAGACAGACTAAGATCATTAAACGAAGTTAAGGCGTATTGCCAAAGAAACCAAATGTTGTATGATCCCTCAGTTTATAATTTTTCAGGTCAAAACAATTTCAGAGGTATTGTTAGTTCAGATTCCCATCCCTCCACGTCATCAATTTCATCGCATAGAGGGTCCAGTTGACTAGAAGTTTTTTTTTTTTAAATTACGCCCGCCATTGTCCTCTCAGACATGAGGCGTCTTGCAGTCCAGTACAGCAAAGAAGTGGCTCCAGAAGGCGTGAGGGTCCGAAAGTCATCGCTGGAGCGAATGTCAGAAAGAGAGGGGCAACTAAAGAGATACTCCCCAGTCATATGCGAGGTGCCGCAAAGAACACAATCAGGTGAATCAGCCAAGTTGATTTTATGCAAGTGGGCCTGCAGATAGTCATGCCCATTAATAACTCGGTATTAGTAAAGAGACGTAAGCGCTGCTGGCCGTCGAGAAGGCAAGCCCAGGATTTTCCAACAGCCATGTTCCTGAGGGCAGAAAATGTACCTAATCTAATTTTTCTCTTAATAAGTCTCTTAGCATTTCGAAGAGGGACGGGGCAGGGAGGAGGGGACAAAGATGAAGCCTCCTTTGACAAAGTATCTGCCCTTTCGTTCCCATAAATGCCACAGTGGCTAGGGATCCACTGGAAGACTACCTCTCTTCCAGAACGTAACAGGAGGTCGATATGTTGCTTACATTTGAGTTCAAGTTCAGAGGGGAATAAAGTGTAATCAGTGATGGTTTGAATCGCAGCCTGAGAGTCCACAAAGATTACGATATTTTGTTCAGCTGGTTCGCCAACAGCTCTGATGGCCATGAAAATTGCATGCATTTCTCCATCAAAATTATCCGCCCAAATGTCAAGTGGTTCTCTTAGACTAAAGTATTTGTAGTAAGCACCAGCTCCACCAGCTGAAGAAGTGGCGGATCCATCAGTAAAGACCCGAAGCCAGTCCTGGTCAGGGTATTTATCATGAATAGTGGCCAGAGCAATGGAGTACAACTCAGATTGATGAGAATCTGACTTCCTGACAGGCTGAACCAAGGTCAGGCTAGCTGTGGCATATCTCAGGAGGCCAGTAAACACATTCGGCCTATAAGTGCCAAGTCTAGAGCTTGGGACCCCCAAAGCTCTCCGCAAGTCTTTGACATTCATGAAGAAAGGAGTGTTGGGTTTTAAGTCTGGCATGAGATGACTAGAAGTGGAAATACCTAAGACCTACAAACAAGCTTTAGCGTCACCACATAAAAATGAGTGGTTGCGGCAATAGACGATGAAATAGAGAATATGTCTAAACATAAAGTTTGGCATCTTGTTCCCTTACCTGTAGATAAGAAACCAGTTGGCGCTCGCTGGGTCTATGCTATTTAAAAGGAAGAATACAGCAATATTGCTAGGTACAAGGCTAGACTGGTCGCTCAAGGCTATACTCAGGTTAAAGGGGAGACATACGAGGAAACTTTTAGTCCTGTCGTAAAAAATTTTACTATACGGTTTTTCTTTTCTCTTTTAGTGACATATTTAGGCTGGGTTAACATCCAGTGTGACATAACAAGTGCATATCTTTACGCACATTTAGAAAACGAAATTTATATGAACCAACCTCAGGGTTACGTTGATAATGAAAAGGCGTTTTGTGTGTCGTTTAGACAAAGCACTTTATGGTTTACATCAAGGTGGTAGACTTTGGTACTATGAGTTAGATCAGGTTTTACAAAATTTGGGTTTTAACAAGTTTGAGTGGTGCAATTGCACGTATTTCATGAATAACTCTGTAGTTTTGTTAAATTATGTGGACGACATAGTAGTGTTTGGAAAAACTCGACAACTTTGCGAAAAAGGAATTGATTCCCTGAAGAGTAAATTCGACTTAAAAGTATTAGGTTTAACAAAGAAATTACTCAGTGTGGATTTTGAATATGAAAAGGATTTTGTTTATATTCATCAACATTTGTATATTGATGAAGTTTTGAATTGTTTTAGATCCTTTCATTTTCCAATCTCGTCTCTACCAATTGCTAAGTACAATTGTCCAGCCACTGAAGAGGAATTACGTGAAATGGCAGCTATTCCTTACAGGAATGTTTTAGGCTGCTTATCTTTCAACAGTTTCAAGCTAACCCTGGGATGGTTTATTTGGGAGGTTTATTAAGATTACTGGGATATATTGCCTATTCTAAATCGTTTAAATTAAAGCTTATTTGTAAAAGAACCTAAATTAGTAGCTCATTCCGATTCGTCCTGGGATGACAGAGTTTCACTTGGGGGGCAAATTATCTTTTTTGACAAATCTCCCATTTCTTGGAGGACTTTTAAAGAACATTGTCAGGGGTGAAACTGCCTACCACTGAAAAATCCTGAAACCAAAAAGGAGTGGGGTTTTTTTTGGGGGTGGGGGGGGTAAGTGACCAAATGGTCAAATAAAAAAATTTGTAGATAACTACGGCAGGGGTAAAGTGAGAAATTAAGCTTTCGCAATTTTACGGCATAGTTTTTTTTTTTTTTAAAGTTTCACATGGCTCATAAAACTTTCAAGAAGAAAAAAAATTCAAGTACTTTTCCCAGAAAAATTCAAGGAATAGAAATTGCTAAAATCATAAAATCGGAATAGATAAAGCGTTATAAGCCAAACCTCAATTATTTTTGTTGTAACTAAAACATGTATAAAATCCGAAACCCCAGCATAGTAGAAAAAAATGTCTACTAAATGATTCAAACAGATTTTTTGCATTCAAGCTGCCATCACAAGGTCCCGACTCACAGATTCTTAATTAGAACCAATCGAACAAATATTCTGGTTGTCCCAACTTAACCTGAACCGGAGCTACACAAGTAAAGACACTCTTCCGATAATGCAGATTGCACTGGGAGTTGGGTTAGCCGAAATTTGAAGAGATCAAAGGGTACTCGAATCTTAATTAATCTTCAAATTTTAATTAAGTTTTTCATCTTCATTACATAAATTCATTATTTAAGCTTGTTTTTCATTGAAATTTAAGTTTAGTTTTCATTGATATAGACCGAGAAAGGTGGAGTTGAATCATCGTCGCACTAGAGCTACACAAGGGCTATTGCCGACGGGCAATCAATTGAATTTTTGTTTTCAATTATAAGGGTTAAAAAATATTGAGAAAAAATGCCTTCGTTATCTATAATCAATAGAAGTTAAGGATATTCCATAAATCACCATGTGCTTCATTTAGTGCAGTGTCGGCAAGGAAGTGAAAACAGGCAGGATTAAACTGGACTAAACTTTTTTTTCCCTTCCGTTCCTTCACCGGTTGCTATGGTGATTGTTGTCTTCAGATTAGAGTAGTAATAGTGAGATATAGACGATTAAGCTCATGTTTGGCGCGAAATGGCACCGTTGGAAATTGTCCCTGATTTTTTAAAAAAAATCATGTGTTTCTTGACTGATCTGCTGCCACTCTGTATGACGTCACAAAGTCTAGTGATCTTGTCCGATCTCCGTGAAAAGTGCGGCGCTGATGCTAAAGTGGTTTAAAAAAGAAACTTAATTTTTGTAAAACATTAAACATTTCTTTTTGTCTAAAATAAAACCCGGAGTTCCGGGTGAAGAATATTAAAAAAAAAACCTGAATTCCGGGGTACCCCCTGAAAAGTTTCACCCCTGTGTTGTGCAAGTTTATCAACCATGGAAGCCGAATATATCTCTATGACTGAGGCAGCCAAAGAGTTGGTTTGGCCCGATACTGTGTTAACAGAATGTTACACTCATAAAATCCTTAACGTAACTAAATTCAAACCAACCTTTTTGGAAGACAACATGACAGCAATTGAATTCACTAAATCACCGGTTGAAAACACACGTTCCAAGCACATAGATGTCAAATTATTTTTCATTAGGGATTTGATCCGTGAAAATTGTTTTAATTTAAAGTATGTACAGAGTAAATTTAACCTGGTTGACCCGTTTACTAAGGCTCGTACGAAAGGAGAGTTGTTTACATTTGTTAAAATTATTTTTGATGATTGTGAGCCCAAGGGTGCAACTTGGTGTTTTTTCTTTAATAAAAAAATAATTGTGTTTTTTCATGTAATTATTCTAAATTGTTGGTAATTTATTTCTAATCTGACATCTGTATTTATATTGGTGCTATATGTGCATGTCTAACTGATTATTGTATTAAATATTGCTGTCTCTTGTTTGTATGAAAGTTTGATATGAAAGTTTGATATGAAAGTTGTCTTTGTTTAATTGTATTAATATATTATTGGTTGACTTGCATATGTAGTCTTTTATAACAGTGCTGGTTTTGAAATTTGTTCTCTTTTTGAAGTGACTGTATTTGAGACTTTTCTAAGAAGACATGGTGTTTTTCAAAAGAACTTTCATTTGGAACTGTGATTGAAGAAACTTTTTTGAGGACTTAGAACTTTTTTCCAGAGAAAGCGAATATGGCTTAACCAATGAAGTCTTGCTGCCTTATTTTTGTTCATTGTTCAATTTTTTTTTTGAATTCTAGTTCTTGTTAAAGGTTATGTATATATGTTACTTGTTCGGCGTTAATTATAATTTGTTGTTAAAATTTAAAAGGAATTTATAATCTTGTTGAATTTTGTTAAACAATTGAGATTTATTCTGGTATACAATTATCATTTTTGTGTGGTTTGGCTGGATTGGTTTTATTTGTCAAATCGTCGATGAGGGGGGCTTTGTTGAATTTTGCTCTGATCATTGGCGATTTGACGTTTTATGCAAATTTTTCCTTCGTTACGCATGTTCGGTCTATGATGTCACATCTGTATGACGCAATGACTGGAAGTTGGGTGGTTCTGCATTTCAGGGAAAAGATAGCCAGGTGTTGAGGAGGGATTTATAAGCAGGTGTTAGGTTTTCTACGTTGTAGTTTTAACTTTTCTTCGGAAACTTAGAACTTATCAGGATTAAGTTCAATGGGATCCTCTCAAACTCAGTTCAACTCAGCCAAGGACTTCCTCAGGGAACAGTCCTCAGTCCAACTCTTTTTACTCTGTACTTGGCCGGAATTGAAAAATCTGTCTCTCTCAACACTCGCATTGAAATGTTTGCAGATGATATTGCTCTTTGGGGCAGCGGAGACGACATTGTCAAGATTGAGTCGAATCTAAACAATTCCTTAAAAGGCCTAATCAAGTAAGCGGACAAACTCAAATTGAATTTTAACCCAACTAAATCTATAACTACCTTCTTTACCCCCAACAAGCGACTTTATAAATATGAACCATCCTTGTTTCTCAATAACCAGAAACACCCAAAATACCTGGGCTTCATTCTCGATCCCGAATTCACATGCAACAAACATATTGATTTTGTTGTATCAAAAGCTAGAAAACGATTCAACATTTTTAAGTGTATTGCTGGTAGGAACTGGGGCGCAGATGCAACTACTCTTAGGACTTCCTATCAGGCGCTTATTAGACCAATTCTTGAGTATGGCTTTTCTGTCTACTGTTGTGCTTCTCAAACTAACTTGAACAAATTGGAGAGGGTTCAACTGAGCGCCGCTCGCATCATCACTGGAAACATAGTTGTTCTTCAGAGATAGTCCTTTGCAAAGCAGACCTTCAACCTCTTTCCTTAAGAAGACAAGCTAATTTAGTGATATACTACAATAAACTTTCGGTATAGACCAAGGCAACTTAACTGCCAATTACCATAATAATTGGACCTGCAATCAAAGATTAAAGAAAAATAGTCCCTTTAGTCAAGTTAAATCTCAACAGTTAATCGCAGAAAATATAGAACCTCATTATCTTCATTGCACTCTCAATTCTTGTCTAGATCTTTCCAATGTTAGTTTCCATGAAAACCTCCCTACCACGCTTAATAAGAAAGACTGTCTACCAGACTTCCTTAAACAGTTGTCCCTAGAAATCATTAATAAAATCCCTCCAAATGACATCAAAATATTTACTGATGGCAGTAAAATGGATGAACAGGCAGAAAGTTGGTTGAACAGGTTGAAACACCTAGAGAGAACTACTCCATCCAATAAAGAAACTCTGATTTTTGTTCAGTTTCTCGAAGCGAGCTTATTGCAATTGACAGAGGACTAGAGACAATCATGAGTGAAAGGAACTATGGAAATATTTGGATTCTATCAGACAGCCGTAGTTCGATTCAACACCTAAAAAATTGGGCTCTCATTGGAGATAAAACCAGTTTTTCAATCTTGCAAAAAGTTGTACATCTTTCCCATCAGCATGATGTCTACTTCCAATGGATCCCATCCCATGTCGACATCCACGGTAATGAGTTGGCAGACACTCTAGCAAAGCAGGGACTAGACATCTCAGCCCCCTCCACCTCAGAGCTCACGTACTTTGAATTATTCGCAAGGCAAAAGGCCCAAAACAAACAAAATTGGCTTCAACCTCCTACTCACTACTGGTACAAAGCAAAAAGGCCAGGACTCTCTCTTTCTCTTCCTGGTGACAGACCAACACCTGTTTGTCCAGACTAGCCAGCAGACACCTGAAAAGTCTTTTCTTCGGAAAGGAGACCGGTTGTTTTTGACTAAATAAAATGAAGTAAAACCGTGAAAGTGATACTTCTCTGCCGCTGGTTGGTGGTCTCCGGGTTTTGTTTTTGAGGAGAAAGTTTTTTTTTAGAAATATAAGTTTTCCAAGCCTGTCCCTCCCCTGGTGTGTGATGTAACGGCAGACCTCAACGCCGTGTATTCTGTCATGGCCTTCATGAAGATAAACTGTATGTAAATTGGCATAATTAACTGTTAACCAATAAGTCAACTAATAGTTAAGTTCATTTTTTTTAGCAAATTGCCGGTGGAGGGAATGCTGTCAGGAGATGTAAGTGGATAAAATAATGCTCCACATATCAGCATGGAGCTTTTGAGTGTGAATAACCTGCTTTTTCAAACTTGTACCGTTTTATATTATGTACATATTGATGAACTTTACATATTTTTTTCTTAAAGTCACTCTTGCAATGCAGTGTGAAAATAAAGGAACAAAAAATAAAAAAAAAAAACTTCCATTTTTACAATTTTTACTGAAAGGTAAAACTGTGATCTGAAAATAATTTTGAAAATTTGTTGTATGTAGACAAAATTTTGTTTCAAATGACAAGTCAAGGGGAGTTTGAAAAGTTTGCAAACAATTATTTTCACAAATAAGAACAATAACAAAAATAGTTTATGATCTACTGTTTAATCACATACTTGCTTAAAAGTCTTTCTAAATCAGGGAGCTTCTTTATTAGATTAACTGATGACTCAACAACTTCAGGTATTTGAGCAAGATCATCAATAGCATCCAATCTACTTGATATGCTTTCAGGATTGCACAATGGAGAACACAACCAATTGCGAAACAGACGCTTCCCTGTAAAAATTAGTAAATGTATAATAACTTAATAATTTAAATAAAGCACTGGGTGACTCAAAACCAAAACAGCATTTACAACATGTAGTGGCGATTTCATTAAGTAGCATTTACATAAATATTTTAATTATTTAATATGAATTTCTTTTGCTCAAACATGCAAAATTTGAGTTCAGGATTTCTTTTTGAAATAGGAGGAAAACAAACCCTTAACGACAAATGACCGTGTGTCTCCAAACCAAATTGCCTCTGTGTTAATCTAATGGAAAAATTATTTTTTTTAAGCCACATTTGTCCGAACCACATTTGTCCGAATGAATTGAATATTTTTACAAACGTTTTTTTTTTATATCATAAATGTAGCTGAATAAAAGTCTTTGTAATCTCACTTTTTGAAATTGGTTGGAATACTTTTTTGTAAAATTACTTACTGAAAATTAAAAAAAATACATGCAAAAAAGTTTGTAGAAATATTCAATAATGCTAAAGAAATGTGGCTTAGAAAATAAGTTTTTCCAATGGTTTAACAATTTAAAACAGAGGCACTTTGGTTTGGAGACCTGCTGTCATTCAGTCTCAATTGCTCTTGAATGAAAGTACATAATCCCATGAAAAAAATGACAGGAAATCAGATCCTGACAGCTTTAGGTCTCTGTATATTTTAGAAGGGAAAGCATGAAATCAGAAATTGTTTGGATACTATTTGTGAGGCATAAGGTTAATTCACCTTTGCTATTGTAGACTTATTGCTTTTGGAGCTGCTTTTTTCATCTTGACCAACCTTTAATATTGTGTATAGAATACAAAATAAAAACACTTTTTACGAAATGCAGTGTGATGCGAAAAGTTATGCTGGTATTTAAAAAAGTCTCAAAGTCTGGTTATGCCAGAACTTAAACAAGTGACAAGCACATTACTTAATAATACATGGTGGGGTAAATCTTTGTTTATGAAATTGTGCACAATTGTAACTGTGGATAAAGATACAGAAATTAATCCTGAAATGAGTGGATTCCTGAAAAATTAATTAAAATTAATGGAAATTAGAAAACCCAAAATATTGGTGAATCGGGAATATTAAAAAATTCATAAACCTATACTTTGAAAATCTTCAAAATGGAAAATCTTTAAACATTGTTAAATCATTTAACCTTAGAATATCACACATGGTGAATCATAAGAAAATCAAATATTCCTTAAAATTGGCCAAATTTATAATTAAAAACTAAAAAATATATAATAATACCCGGAATTACATAATTCCCTGATAATCTGAGGACACCCTGCATTTCTATATTTAATGTAATAGGGTTTAATTATTACCAAAACTAGATGAACAATAATCCATTGTTCCTAGAAGGGTTCCTTCAGAATCATCAGATGGCAACAGAGGAACAATTTCTAAATTCTGCAATGTTATACCATCAAGAACCTGCAATATCATTAATGATAAATATAATTGTTCTAATATATAGATATATTTTTCATTGGGTAGCCAACAATCACCTATAAAAGTTAGAAATATTTTGAAAATAACTCCCCCCCCCCCCCAATTTTTTTTTACTGGGATTGTTTTGTTCATTTTTCCACCAAGGGTGAAATCAAAACATTTAATTACACCATTAAACATTCGGTACAGCACTGGTATGTTGACTAAAACATATGTTCTTGTGGAGATAGTACAGAGGAGATAAAGAGGTTACTTCTATAAACAAATAAATTGTGAAGTTGTTTTTAATAGAAAGCGGAAATAACAGTGCATAAAGGCACATTATTTTGAAGAAAAGCTTTTAGGAAAATAAAAAAAAACATCTCAAAGAATTTAATTTTTATGTTGGTCAGTCATTTGGCTCAGAGTGTTTCTGTCGTTTAGCAGATTTCTGTTGTAGATTATTCGCATTAACTCATCTTGCAATACATTGATAATGAGCCTGGGCAGTCCTCCAGGAACTCGTAAAACACGGCCGGTACTAATTTTAAACCAACAATTCGAAGCTTTCAGTAAAGAAAGCAATCTACAACTTGACATGTTACATCAATTATGGCCCAGTAGATTGCGCATTATATGATCAGGGCAACAGGGCCCCTTGTCCTTAAGGAGCACTTAATAGCTAGTATACCCCCTAAACTTCTTTACATAGCTAGTAACTACTCAGAAAAACGGATAGTACCCACTCGGATAGTTGATTGGAGGCTACAGGCAATCCTTAAAGCTAGGGATCGACCGATGGCGAATTTCGGCCGATGGGCCGATGCCGATTGTTCAAAAGTTACATCGGCCGATGGGCCGATGTTTCCCGCCTTCCATCGGCCGATGCCGATGGCCGATGGAAAAACCAAAATACAAAATTCGTTAAATCCATGTGCAATCCATAAAAAAAAAAGGAAATTAACGCGATCCCTCCGATTTCCATATTTTTTAGAATTCTATGTGTTCGATTTAGACTTTTTTAATTTTTTAAAATTTTAAGGTATATAATAATAACGACCAAAGCGATATTTTGTAGAAAAAAATCGGATTTAACATTTTTTTTAATAAACATAATTTTAACATATGATACAGTAAACTCCCGTTTATCCGGAATGCTCGGGAAATTGACTCTTCCGGATAATCGAATTTTCCGGTTATTTTCCATTACCAAAAAATGCGATTTTTTTTTCTCCGGAAAATACAAGAGATATTGGCTGCATCTTACATAATTCTAATAGGAAATGTTGTATTTATAATAATAAAATATATAATAGGTATTACAATATTTTGTATTAAAAAAATATTAAGAAAAAAAAATCGATCTTTACTTTCAAATGCTAGAAATCTAAATACATAAATCGTCAAACCCATGATCTAAAACCAGTAGGATATTTAAATATGTAAACAAAATCTGGAGAATATTTAATTACAGAATTAAATTATAAAAATAACTTACTTTGGATTAGGGTTGTTTACGATTTCTGGAAAATCCAAAAATATAAGTTTGAAAAACGTTCTTTGGGTCAAATCAGAGAATTATTTGATATATATTTATTTAAATCTTGTTAAAGTTAATCTGTTAAGGTTTTAATCTCAAATGAGCAACGCGACGCTGCAAGCCGAAACTGACGCTGACCATCAGCGGTCAAGCTTGGCGCAATCACTTCCATTGGAAGGGTCGGAATTTCATAGTAACCACGTGGGAACAGCAAAAAAAAAATCTTAAGCATCTTTTTAGTAGTAAAAAGGCAGTTGTTTAAAGCTACAATACTTTAAATACTACAGCCTCTTTTCTACTGTAATGGGATTCTCCGAATTATTGGGGGATCATTGTAGACCCCGCGCTAAGATTCCCCTCTACTGATAACATTCATTGCCTTTGGCTGTGCAGAAAAACGTCTTTGAAACGAACATCGAATTGATGCTATTTTGGGGTTTGTATTTTTTACCCACACACACAAGCTTAGTACCTTTTTAATTTAATAATAATTACAAATATAGAGTTTAAAGGTTCTAAAGAAATATCTTCATTTGCTTAAGTTCAACTCTTTTTGTTAGTTTTTAAGCAAAGATACGAGGTGCGTTCATTTTCGATCTTCAAATAACCGGGTAAATTATGTTAGAACACTATTACAGTAGAAGTCTATTGGATTCTATCGTATTTCAGAAACTAAGCCGATTAACGTTTAATTGATTGTGTTGGAACATCCCAATTTTCCGTATAAATTTTAGATTCCAGATAAGCAAAATAGGTTTAAACCTTTAAAACATTTTCGTTACTAAGTTTATCCGGAATTCTATCAAAAATTAAATTATACTTCTATTTGGAATAAAGATGTTAAGTATTATCGGTATAAGCATTCCCATTAACCGTATAGTTTTATCCGGAATTTAATTTTCCTTTCTCCGTACTGCTACCGATGTCGCTCTAAGGTTGCGCTGGGTGCCAGCTGATATGTTTGCCTCGTCACTTGACCACGGTTCCAAATTACGAGCGACCGGAAAAGCCCTCGTGTAGCTCTAAAGCTAAACCAGGAATGCTACCGGAAATTAAATTTTAGTTCTATTGGTATCCGGAATTTAATTCTAGTTTTAACCGGAAGCAATTTTCAGTTATCCGGATTGTAATTTCGGATCGACTTCGTTTAATCCGAAAGTCTTTTCGGATAAACGACATTGATATACTGATAGTATTCTAAATGATTTTTAAAAACTTGGAACCTTAACAAAACGTAAATTGATCTGCGTTTAAAATTGAGCTCATGTAATAAAATTTAATCACTGCCGGATAACCTAAAGATACACGAAGGTTGAAACCTTAACCTGGGTGAACACGTAGAACATTGGCGAAAGATTTTAACTTTTTTTAAAAAAAATTCACACGATAACACAATTAGAATTTCTTTAAGCATTATGTTATTTTAAATCTACTCAACGTTTTTGAGCCCAGCTTGAAAAATGAAGTATGTTACAGTTTGGCGCGCCGATCGTTTGTGTAATCAGCCCGTAATCTTTTGGAATTTGTTCTGTTGAAAAGATACGGCCAACTATTTTGACATGAAAGGTTTTATTGTTAGTTGGATAAATTTACGTTGCACTAGAGCTACAGCACAGCCGAATAGTCACATAAGTTTGAACAGCGGTTGAAGCCGAAATTAATTGGTCTGGCATCCAACACAAACTTATAGTGACAACAACATATTTAACGTGCACCAGTCCCATATTACCTGCCAACTACTACGGATTGTCCGTTGTTTCTACGGATGAAAGTATTAAACTACGGAGTTACGGAAACACAGTCAAAACTACGGATAAGCTTCGATATTTTCTAAAAAATTTATTTGAGTTTTTTTTCGCCTTGGTATTAGTGACCTTATAGCACTTAATGAAAAAATCGGTTCGTCGGCCTTGAAAGACAATGCCCATGGTTTTAATAAGATTTTTTTTAATCCAAATATTTTATCAAAATATTTCATTCGCGGAAATAAAATATTCAAATGCGGATCAAAGTGGTTTTTTTTTTAATATTCTTGCGGAAAGTAAACTTAACCTGCCCATGACGACTAGTAACATTTGCTTAGTACCCGCGTAATCGCAGTAGGTTAGTGTTCTTATAGTTCTAGTTTTGATCAGATCAGTCAACCAACATCAGCGCCTAGTAATGTTTTTTATAGAGTCGGATTCGCAGTACGTCGGTGTTCCTTTTATAGTTCTAGCTATGATCAGATTTGTCACCAGCCTCAGCACCTAGTAATATTTGTTAGTTAACCTGTAACTTAATCGTAGCAGGTTTTTTTAAAAAGTTTTCTTTCTGAAAAAATCGATTAACCAACCATAACTCCTCGTAATATCTACTAGTTGGCAGTGTAATCGGCATAGGATCAGGGTTCCATTTCTTTCTTAGTTTTAGTTCAGGACAGATCAGTCAACCAAATTTCAGGTTCTTTGTTAGTTTAAAAAATTACGATGGCCTGTGACTTCATCTCTACTTAGGATTTTTGGTGCCTTAGAACATCATCGGTAGCAGTCTGGATAATGCTAAAATATAATCAGGTTAGCCTTATATGGTTAGCGAAAATGCTTACACCAATAATTAAAATATGTATATTTATTATGAGTAACAATAGAAAAATCCGGCGTGGTGGATTTCAGTTCCATACACGATGATACGCATTCACATTATTTAGCCATATGTCTAGTCAGTTGGCTGATAGCAAACAGATGCTTTAGTGGTCGCTGTGGTTTAGTTTTGGAGTCAGTGAAGCGAGACAAGGGGAAATTGTACCGGAGGCGAATTCCTCCGGTCTAGATTAGCGACGGTCCGAAAAAGCTGCTGATAGGGAAGGAGGCTGACATCCCCCCCCCCCCCCCAGGGATGATGGATGTGCTTAAAACTTGCTCCAGTCCACGTGCATTGCTTTGAAACCAGGAATTGGACTTACTGGGGTTTTGGTGTAGGATTAAAAAAAACCAAAAAAACATCGGCCTACATCGGCTGGCCGATGTTTTTTTAGGCCGATGGCCGATTTTTTTCACTAAATTACCATCGGCCGCCGATGGCAAGGCCGATGGTAAAATTTTCAAACAATCGGCGCCGATGCATCGGCCAGGCCGATGCATCGGTCTATCCCTACTTAAAGCAGTTGACCATTGCAACTTGACAATGGAAAGATAACTTCAAAAATTTCACACAATTAGGGTGGTGTGCCATCTCCAAATTTAACTTTAAATAATAAACTTATTTCTAAACAAATCAATGTTTAATTGGATACTAATTAATACTACTAAAAAAACAATATGTAAAATCAGCAGGATAACGTAATTCTAAGGCAAACTTAACTTGTTACATATATCGTCCACCTTCAGAAAGGTTTTCTATGCCCATATATTTATAGTTACAAGGTGGTATCACATATCGTACACATTTGTTCCCTTCTATACACGGACGGCCTTGGTTGATATTTGTTTCATAAACTAGAAGGTTCGATGTAATTGCAAGGAAAAGACTTGAGATTTGAAAAAAGTATAAAAAAGAACTAAAAAAAAGGGTCTTAAACAAACCACACCTTCTAAAAAAGATCCCAAGCCATGATTAAGTGCTCCCAACCAAGTGTCTCGAAAAAGATAGAAAAGGAACGGACATAGAATAGGTACGCTGTAATGAGACTTATTTTAAAGCACTCTTTAATCGGCACTTTCTGGAATACGACAGGATTTTTTGCACTGAATGCGTCAGATAAACAAGAGTGAACTGTAAATAATTGTCAAGCAAACAATATGTTTTCAAAGACTCAAAAAAATTAATTGTTGAAAATGTTGCTTCATTATCCATAATATCATAGCAAAAATTCTTTTTCAAGTGTAAGTGTGCTCATACACTTTGGGTATAGGAAAGTGAAAAATACGAAAATATTTTATCATATAAGAAGCAGTAATTGGAAGTTCTGTAATTCTCTATTTATGGAAGTTGCATTTTTTAAATTATTGAATAGAGATTGTGTATTTATTATACAGTAAACTCCCGTTTATCCGGAATGCTCGGGAAATTGACCCTTCCGGATAATCGAATTTTCCGGTTAATCGGAAGTCGCCAAATAGGGTTACCAAAAAATGCCGATTTGTCCGGAAAATACAAGAAGATATTTATGCATCGCACCAAAGCTAAATGATGATTTTTTGGCGCCGGGCCTCGTAATTTAGAAAAGCGATCAAGTAACGAGGCCGACAGAGCTGGCACCCAGAGCTACCTTATATAACAACATCGGTAGCAGTCCGGATAAAGCTAAAATAAAATCCTGTTAGCAATATATGGTTAGCGAAAATGCTTGCAAACGATAATTAAAAATATTTTTATTTATTCTGGGTAGAAGTAGAATTAAACTTCCGATTTCAATCCGGATAAATAAACTTTAATTCAGTTCTTGATAATATGTCAATTCTGAAAATGTTAAAACCGATAAAATAAATTACTTATTAATTTATTCGTTACGTTTCGATGTAGAATTGTTAACCGGATTCCCTAATTTAATTCCGGTTAACACTCGGATTTCGTATAGTGAAAACATGTAAATAAAATGCAACATAAAAAATGCTGAAATAGCGCCATACCTGGCGTTAAATCAGACTTTCAGTTCCCAAAACACTTTTCGCGCCAAGAAATGTTGTCACCAAACGAAATTTTTTCTTGGAAAAAAAAATCTGAAAAGTTTTTACTATATTTGGCGAGAAATCGCAATTTTGGCGAGAAATATTCAATTTGTTCGCCAAATTCCGTCGCCAAATCGGAATTTGAAATTTTCCGGATATTTGAGCTTTCCGGTTAATCGGGAGCCGGATAAACGGGCTTTTACTGTATACACAAAATATAAAATAAATGGAAAAAAATAGTTACGTACTGCTCTATAATAGCAATTAATAGGGGTTTTGTGTTAATCTCAGATACTACATATTTATAATCGATTTCAGTTTCTTAGATTACATTATAGGGAAAAAGAAATTACCATGTGTTTTTTAAAACATTTTGAGCTTTCATTTGATACTGTACTTTCTACTTTATCTACAGGAATA
Organism: Oedothorax gibbosus; assembly: GCA_019343175.1. NCBI lineage: Eukaryota > Metazoa > Arthropoda > Arachnida > Araneae > Linyphiidae > Oedothorax > Oedothorax gibbosus. The sequence continues at coordinate 1,459,657 of JAFNEN010000372.1, forward strand.
TATTCTTCAAATAACTTCATTGTAAGTAAGCAATCATCAATGCCACTCTCACGTAAATACCTAAAACACAAAAGAAAAAATTCAGTTCAGAGGCTTTATTTTGAGATACTATTTTTAATAAAAATATAAAGCCTTTAATAAGTGCTGGATGTACATTTGTTTGTGCCACTTGATGGCTCTCTTTCTAAAAATAATTTATTCTGCATGGCATGTATTCATCGAAGAACAAAGCTTTGGGGCAAGCTTTATTATAAACACGATTAACAGCAAGAAATTATCTAAATGTTTTTTGAGCATAGGTTGAACATAATGCGTCCTGAAATTTAGTAAATTGTAATGTCTTCTAATTTTTTTTTCTTTCTATTTTAGGTGCAGAAAGGCATGGTGTCAAAACATTTCGACTTTTTTTATGGCAGAAATTTTTTTCTGTTCTAGTCAAGGTTAGGTATGGCAAGTTGAGTTTGAGCAAGGTATATGGGCATAATTTTAACTTTCATGTATCTGGGGCTTATGATAAAATAAATATTTCTTTTAAATTTCTTATACATTAAGACTGGTCCTTATAAAAATATACAGCAAAAGTTACTCAGTTAATGATGACCTTGTGAACAAACACTGTTAACACTTTCATTTCCATATTAAAACGTTAATTTTAAGTTTTTCAAATTTGTTATTTGTGTTTTAATTTGTTTTGTCCCATATAAATTGTTCAGGACAATGGTCTTCATTTGTCTTGTATTTGTTTACTTGTCACACACAAAGCTCATTTTTGCGTGGCAAATTTTCTTGCCAATCGTATGAATGAGTTCAGGCAAACCGGTTATTCTGGTTTTGGTTTAAACTGAAAAATGTTTTTTGCAAGACAAGTTTAAACTGAAGATCAGTTTTTCTTTAAAAATTTTTTTAAAACTGTTGAAATAAAAAATTCAGGTATTTTATTTATCCTAAATAAAATATCAATTTTTAAAAATAGGATACTTTAAATTATCCAAACCAATGGCTGGATTTTTTTTAATCATGTAATATCTTTTACAAACTTCAGTTATCTTTTTTCAATTCTGGTTTTACTAATATAATTTATGTTAAATTCACTTACATTATGTGCATTATTTAAATATATCATTAGGATCAACTTCTTGATTTATATTTATGTTTCGGTTTTTTGCTTTATTATTAATCTAATCCTGTTTTTTTCAATTTTTTCCCCATTTCTATTCTCCTCTTTGCATATGAAAGCAATTACGAAATGGAAATAAGGATATTGCCACCATGATTTTGTCTGTCTATATATAATTCCTTTTACTTCGGTTCCAAACATATGATTTACCAAGTTCTTTTTTTGTTAAAAAGGTTTGATATCAAAGACCTATCTTTTAAATTTTTTAGTCTGTCTGTTAATACATTTCAACTTAATTTCTATCCATTTTACTTTTTGTTTAAAAAGGAGTAGGATATCAGAAACCTACAATTTAAACTTTCTCCCGTTTATAAATAATAAATATATATTACTGGTGAATGTAGCTGTTGTTAGTATTTGTAGCAAAATTAGCATAATTCACTAAGAATTTTAACTCGTTATTTTAGGTGTTAATATCTAAAACTTAAAAAATGATGCTACAGTTTGGAATTCTTTGTATACAATACAAATGTTAAAGAAAAATGACAGGATATCCTTTTTTAACTTATCACCCTGCATATATAATATATGGGATACTATATATTAAATAGATTTTTTTGTTATGTTATAACATTGTTAAAATTTAAACCAGAATGGTATACATTCCAAGAAGAAATAAAAAAAAAAGCTGCACAACGCAAATTACAAGAAGGAAAACCAAATCAAAATAAAAAAAAAAGAAAGCATACCAGAAACAGCCACCAAGAGATTTGAAAGCAAGTTCATATTGCTTGAGAGGTGTTTGAAGAAGTCTGTCATCTATGGAAGGTTTTATTTATTATCAGAAACTAAAATTAGTAATAATTCTCTAGAATTTTTAAAAAAACATTTTAATGAGTTATGCTTTTTTTGAGAAACTGTCCTTTGCATAGATTCCTTTTTAAAATTCTGGAGATAGCGTAGCAATAATAGTTGATAATTATAATGCCCAATGTTATGAGGGGCCTTAAGAATTAGTAAAATCAGAATTTTTTTAGCCATTAGTATCTTCAGTATAATTGGTGTAAAATATGTCAAAAAAACGACAGTTTTGAATTCTTGAAATGGAAATTTCGTTAACAAAGAAGCAAAATCTGACATAAGGGCGTAATTTTAAGAGAATTAAAAGAATTTTTTCACTTCTTTTGTACTCGGTGTCCAAAACTACATAGAAATTAGTCATTAAATATTATATCACAGGCCCATCTCAGGCTAGTGTTATATAAAATGCTATTTGAGAATTATTAAAATTATATGAAGCTTAGAAAATAATCTAGAAAAGTTTTATCAAGTAAATGGAAAATAAAAGCCTGGTGTCCCTATTCCAAAAAAATTCCTATAAAATAGTTTTCCTGATTCAAGGGGCCAGTAGATTGAAAAGTAAAAGAAAGGATTTTTTTGCATAAGATATTGCTTAACATGATACAGTCTACTTGATTGTCTACATACCGTATTTATAATGCAAAATTATAATAAAGATTAGAAAACAAACATTTATTTTCACATTAATTTATGATTATACAGCTTATTAATAATATATTTCAAAAAATTTTAAGATTATTTATATTTAACTAGTATACAAGGTAGATTCATGTTTTTTCATGGATAGTGACATTGTTAAAAATTACTTTTTAAACAGTATCTTAACACTAAAATTTTTTGGTGAACATCCAAATCTATTAAAAACACATACTGTCTTTGAATAACACTATATTTCCAGCTGACAGAAAAGCAAAATTTATTCCTTAAATATAAATAACATATTTACCATCATCAAGCATACTCTTGATTGCCTTAGGATATTCAACTAAATCTTCATCAGTGTTAAAGTACTTAGAAGATTGCATCATTTTTAAAACTTTGGATGAATCCCAAAATTCAGTGTTAGGACTCAAGGCTTGTTTGGCAACTCCAGATAAATTTTGGTTTAACAATTGAAGTGTCTTTTTTGAAACAGATCCTTTATCATACAAAATCTAAAATAACAATAGTTTTATATGAATGTATCTTCAGTTTTATGAATATCTTATATTAAATTTATTAACTGACTTATGATGGTATTAGGCATAGTATCTCTTATCAGGCACTTATTAGACCTATTCTAGAACATGGCTACCCTATCTACTGCTGTGCTTTTGAGATAAACAAATTTGAAAAGGTTCAGTTGAGCGTTGCTTACATAATCACAGGAATGAAACAAAGTTGCCTTTAAAAAGTGTCTTTTACAAAGCAAATATGCAACCACACTTTATCAGAAGGCAGGCTGGCTTAATCAAATATTTACATAAACTTTTCCAGCATAAACCCAACATAATTACCTATAGCTGGACATGCAATCAAAGACTAAAGAAAAACAGTCCTCTTAGCCAAGTTAAATCACTGCAGTTAATAGCTGATGCCTCACTGTCTTAATTCTTATTTGACCATTTACGATGGACTCTCCAATGCTAATTTTAATCAGAGCCTCTCAACCCCACTTAATAAGAATGAATGTTGTCCTGAATTTCTTAAGCAATTGGCATTGGAAATTATAAGTCAACTTCCTTCACATGACATCAAAATCTATACCAATGGCAGCAAAATAGATGAACAGGCAGGCAGTGAAATTTATATCGAAACACCGTTGAGACAACAACACAACAAAGAAAAAAAGCAACTCGGATTTCTGCTCTGTCTTTTGCAGCAAATTAATGGCAATTGACATAGTATTAGAGAATATCATAGGAGAAATACACTGTGGAGACTTATGGATACTATCTGACAGCTGTAGTAAAATTCAGCACCTTAAAAAATTGACTCGCATAGGCCACAAAACAATTTTATCTATACTATGTAAAGTCAAGAGCATATCCTAGCAGCAGAAAGTGCACTTTCAGTGGATTTTGTCACATGAAGATATCCACGGAAATAAATTGGCCTCTTGCTAAGGAAGGACTGGAACTTACTTAAGAACTAACATATCAGGAGTTATACTCAATGAAAAAAAGCTCAAAATAAAGAAAAATGGCTTATACCCCGGTCTCAGAAATGGTATAAAGCCAAAACACCCCAGACTCTCTCTTTCTCTTCCATGTGATAGGCAAACCAATACCCGTCTGTCCCGACTTGCCAGTGAACACTTAAAAAGCCTCACATAGTCTGGAGGTAATAAAAATTTCCCTCTTTACCCTCTATGCCAAAAAGAACAGGCACCACCTCAGTACATTTTAGACAGCCTTAGACTAGGTGGAAATTTATGCTGTCCACTTCTAGTGTCAGACTTCATTAATGTCAATGGCTTCACTGATATTGTCTGACTTCGTCTAACAAACAAGAGATTAGAAACGATAACATAGTATTAACTGTGGGGATGGATTCATATAAATATTAAAAAACAGGCAATAAGTATTTTTAAGAAAAACTGATGAGAAATTCTAGCATAATTAATGCTTCATTTCATATTTTTGAATTAAATTTATGTTAAAAAACAAAAGAAATCATAACAGATTCAAGTATTACAAAAGCAAAATGAAATTAATATACGGGTCATTCTCTGTAAATGGGACAAATTGCACTTTTAAAAACTGAAAAAAAAAATATTTTTCTTATTGAATAATTTTCTTTATACGTGTTGCACACATTCATATATAGTAAAAAAAATGGTTCAGATCCCTTAAATGATTTTAAAAAAAAAAAAAACATATTTTTCATACTTGACAACTGACGTAAACTTCTCTAGATACTGAGCATGTGCAACAGACAATATATATGCGCATTGCATGCCTTTTTGACTTGCCCCAAAAGTTACGCATGGTTTCAGTTCAAAAACGCATGATTTAAATCTATGTGGGGTTAAGTTTGGTTGAATTAAAGGCGCACTAAACCTACAGTAGACAGAGTACACGATATATATCTTTATAGGAATGCAAGTTTTTTTCTTTAAATGGGAAAGTTGGTTGGGAAAGTTTGGTTTGAAATACCGTCACACTAGAGCTACACGAGAGCCAATTGGCGACTGGCGTCGTAATTTAGAACCCTGGTCAAGTGATGAGGTCGACACCGACCATACTTGAATATTGGCATTTTGTCACGTATAATTCCAATGGAATAAATTTTGTTAAATAAGTATAATATGCGTATGACGTGATTAGAGTAAACGACTCCTGATCGAGAAGAGCGGCTTAAAAAAATTGCAACCGCATTTTGTTTTACAGTTATTCGTCACAAATCTCTTAATTATAACGCAACTGTGGTTCTTAATGTTAACAAAATTATAAGTTTTCCTCTCATGCAAATACGGTTCCCTACAGCGGTGACGTCATCGGGCTACTGCGTAAAACGGTGACGTCACGGCATGTTGCTGCGGAGTGCCGCGTTGGTTTGTTTACGTTTTCTTTCACCGGAGCTTCATTTCGCGTCACGGGTACGCATGCGCAATGCGGATTTTCAACTACCGCGGCTGCGGTGCTATTGTTTAGCGGTATATTTAAGCTCAGGCTTTAAAGTTTCTTACTCACTCTTTCTTTTTATAAGCTTCGAATCTGGTGGTGATTTGAGTTGAAGCGCCGGTGAACTGATAACATGGCGAAAACGCCCACTGTTTAGATATCTTTATTTTTGAGCTTTAATTGTAAATTGTTTGATTTATTTTTAATTAAAAATTATTTTGATGAAATTCGTTTCTTGCTTCGGCACTTTGTCAAGTTTCATTCAACATTGGTCATGGGCCATAAAAACCCATGAACCTGACACGTGGCCGGAACTTGAACTCTTTCATTGCACGTTGACGTTGATGACCTTATCGACGGGGGCCGCCGGCACTTCATTTCAAGATGGAAAGACAAGATACTGAGCGCCAGTTTCCGCTATTAAACTCGGAAAACTGGCATACCTGGAAAGAAGATGCCCGGATACTACTTATGGACAGAGGCCTGTGGGGGTTTATCAGCAGTACAGAACCGGCGCTTGAGTCTACTGCTTCGAAAAAAGAAAAACAAGAATATCAGCTCAGAAAAGACCGGAGTTTCACTACAATTTACTACGCGACATCTGTTGCCCTCCGACAACTAATAGTTTCGGAAACCGATGGCCGAGAGGCGCGGAGAATCCTCGAGTCGTATTTTGAGCCAGTGTCGAAAGCATGCATCATCCAACTTCTCGACGAATTCTTCAACATGCGTTTCGACTACAACAACGAATCCATCGGTCTCTACTGTGCGCGACTCCGGGCTGTCGTGAAGCGTCTTCAGGAAGCGGGACACCCGTTTGAGGACCTCTACCAAGGTTTTCAGCTAATAAGGTACCTTCCTGCCCAATATCAAGGTATTGTACAACTTATTTATAGATGGGATAAGGAAAAATTTAACTTTAAGAATATCGAAGCAGAGTTAATTGTAGAAGAAAGCAGATTAAAGCAAGTTGAAAGAGACATTGATAACTCTAAAAGTGAACATTTAAATTTAAGTTCTACTGCATTTCGTACTGATTATTCAAAACGTAATTTGAATCAACCTACTCGAAGTAAACCAAGTACAATTGGTCCTTGTTTTAAATGCGGGAAACTTGGGCATTTAAAGGCTAATTGTTATGTTAAAGTTCAAAATCCCAAGTTCATTAAAAGTAAAGGAAACGGTAATGTTTTATGTGGGATTAAAAGTAAGGGAAAAAGTAAAAGTAAAGAGTTGATTGATTCAAATGCGGAAGTGTTAAATAGTACAACTATAGAAGCTTTAAGTGATCAAATGAATAAATTTTCTTGGATAATTGATACTGGTGCCACCGCACATTTTTGTAACAATAAGGATTTATTTGTTAACTTTCGGGAAACTGATAATAGTGTAATGACTTTAGCGGTTGGTGGTATTGAAAGCGAAATTGAGGGAATTGGGGATATTGAGTTCCACGTTATGATTAACGGTCGCCGAAGTGACATAAAGGTTTATGATGTTTTTTATGCTCCAAAATTAAGAAACCTCCTCTCTGGGACTGTTATTCAGGAATTTGGCTGCCATTTTGTTGGCACAAACGGTAAAATTTGGGTATATACTCCCGACTGGCAAAAGCTATTTTTCGCTAACAGAAGGGACGGGTTGTATATATTTCGCCCTAAATACGAAACTAAGAAAAATGTTAATATTTGTGAGTCAGGCGAAAGTTCAAAAGTAAAAGAAAATAAATCCCCAAAATCTCAATCTGGAACCAAGGCTAATAATCGGAAATAAAGTTCTGAATCGCCGGCTAGTGACGACATGGGTACTTGGCATTCACGTTTTTGTCACGTAAATTTTGATTATTTGGTTCACACCAGTAAAAATGATAGTGTTAAAGGGTTGCCAGATCTGACTAAACCAAATGCTGATTGTATTCCTTGTAAATTAGCTAAGTCTAAAAGAGTGTCTTTTAAGTCTATTGGGAAAATTAGGACAAATAAGCCACTTGAGTTACTTCATATGGACGTTTGTGGGCCGATGCCCAAAGAGTCTCAAGGGGGCAATAAGTATTTCCTAACAATTACCGATGACTTCTCACGAAAAGTGACAGTATTCCCTATAAAAAACAAATCGGATGTTTTTGAATATTTTTGTCGTTATCAAAAAAGGGCCGAAAATTTCTTAAACACTAAAATTGTAAATATTCGGACTGATAATGGTATGGAATTCTGCAGCAAACAGTTTATTAGTTATCTTGAAAAGGAAGGAATCCATGCCGAAAGGGCTAACTACTACAGTCCCGAACAAAACGGCGTAAGTGAAAGGTTTAATCTTACACTTTTGGACGGTGTAAAAGCAATGTTAAAATCAAGTGGGTTGGGCGACGAATTTTGGGCTGAAGCTGCCGTATGTTTCACATACGCATGGCACCGCGTCTGCCACGGAAATAAAGACAAAACACCCTTTGAGCTTTATTGTGGGAATAAACCTTCCGTTCGACATGTAAAGGTTTTTGGTTGCATTGCGTATGTAGGTACCCCCAAACAAAAAAGAAGCAAACTAGAAATGCGGGCAAAATTAGGCATAATGGTTGGGTACGCTCACAAGACCAGAGGTTACCGTATTTGGTTACCAAATGAAAAACGTCTTGTAGAGGTTTCAAATGTTAATTTTAATGAAAATTTAAGGGCAGTGGATGTCGTTCTGGGCACAAAGCAAATGGCACATTTTAAAATGGACAATTTTTCTTTCTACGATTCAGAAGACAGTGAGGTTGAACTTAAAAATGAAGTTGAATCTGAAGGGGAAGAAAACGAACTAGATACTACCTCAGTTTTAACCCCATGTCCCCAAATCCCATGGAAAAGAATCCCTGTTCTTCGCAAAGATAAATCGCGGACTGATATATATTACAGTATTGAGGGAACAAATACCAGGTTTAAGTCTTTAAAAGAAATTAAAAAATAATGTAACTCCCATACAATAGAATTTAAGGATGATTTGTTTAACTTTTCGGGTAAAAACAAATTTTCTGGGAAAATTGGAGAAGAGAGTGAAAATTTAACTAACGTCCCCGAGGTAAATTTAACTGAAGTTAAAATCCCTAAAAGTTTCAATGAAGCTGTAAGTTGTCCTGATAGCCAAAAATGGAAAGAAGCCATGAATAATGAGATGGAAGTTATCCTAGAAAGGGAAGTTTGGGAACTGGTTCCTCCTCCCAAGAACGCTAAAGTACTTGGCAGCCGGTGGATTTACACCGTTAAAGAAAATGAAAGGGGGACATAGTACGATATAAAGCGAGGTTGGTTGCCCAAGGCTACGCTCAAAGAAAAGGGGAGTCGTACGACGAAGTTTTTAGTCCAGTCGTTAACTTCACGATCGTACGAATCTTCTTTGTTATTCTGGTAGGCATTTTTAAGTGGATTCACTGTCAATTAGACATGAAAAATGCATATTTGTATGCTTCTCTTTCAGAAAAAGTGTATATGTACCAGCCTAAAGGATATGTTGTAAATAATGAAAGTGACTATGTGTGTCTCCTTAAAAGGGCACTTTATGGACTACACCAAAGTGGCCGTGAATGGTATTTTGAAATTGACTGTGTTTTAATAGATTTAAATTTTACTAGGTTACAATGGTGCAATTGTGTTTACTTGTATGATGATGACGTTGTGTTACTATTGTATGTAGACGATATCGTATTGTTTTCAAAGACTCAATGTAAAATGGACTTTATTATAAATTTGCTTAATTCTAAATTTGATTTGAAATTCTTAGGTAAAACCAAGAAGTTACTTGGAGTAGAATTTTGTGAAAGAAATGGTAATTTATATTTACATCAACAACAGTATATAAATAAAGTATCTAATAAGTTCGAAAGTTTTAATTGTTCTATATCCTCTTTACCAATTGCTAAAGGTATTGTCCTTTCGAAACTGGATTGTCCAACCAGTGAAGGGGATATACAACAAATGAAGAGTTTTCCTTATCGGAGCTTGTTAGGATGTTTAGCGTTTTTGGCTAACAGAACCCGACCGGACATTACCTACGCCGTAAACGTGCTTTCTCAGTTTCAGGAAAATCCTGGTTTAAAACACTGGGATGTATTGCTAAAATTGCTTGGATATGTTAAAAGTACATCGAATCTAATGCTAAATCTTTCATCAGCAGTAGATATAAACATCAAATGCTTCTCAGACTCTGATTTCGCGGCAAATAGGGATGATAGGGTATCTATTGGGGGCATGCTATTGCTAATTGACCAATCCCCTGTTTCATGGCGCACCTTCAAACATAAGTGCGTAAGCCTTTCAACCATGGAAGCGGAATATATTTCTCTCACTGAATCTGCAAAGGAAGTAATCTGGGTAAATCATATTATTTCAGAATGCCATAAAATCGGCTTAACTATCAAAGATTGCAGATTGCTGTGTGACAACCAAGCTGCTTTAGATTTTTCAAAATCACCTGTGGAAAATCATAGGACCAAGCATATTGACGTAAAGTACCATTTTTTTGCGAAACCTAGTTTTTGAGAGGGCATTTGATGTTAAACATGTATCTAGCAAAAATAACTTGGCGGACTTTTTCACAAAACCAAGTTCTAAAGAACGTTTAAAAGATTTTTGTTGTAAATTATTTGTGAATGATAAGTACTAGTTCTTTTGGATTTCAATGTTGAATTTTGACATGTAATTTTTTCTAGTGTTACTTTTAATGTATTTTGCATGAGGGGGGCCGATTGTTACCAAAATTATAAGTTTTCCTCTCATGCAAATACGGTTCCCTACAGCGGTGACGTCATCGGGCTACTGCGTAAAACGGTGACGTCACGGCATGTTGCTGCGGAGTGCTGCGTTGGTTTGTTTACGTTTTCTTTCACCGGAGCTTCATTTCGCGTCACGGGTACGCATGCGCAATGCGGATTTTCAACTACCGCGGCTGCGGTGCTATTGTTTAGTGGTATATTTAAGCTCAGGCTTTAAAGTTTCTTACTCAATCTTTCTTTTTATAAGCTTCGAATCTGGTGGTGATTTGAGTTGAAGCGCCGGTGAACTGATAACATGGCGAAAACGCCCACTGTTTAGATATCTTTATTTTTGAGCTTTAATTGTAAATTGTTTGATTTCTTTTTAATTAAAAATTATTTTGATGAAATTCGTTTCTTGCTTCGTCACTTTGTCAAGTTTCATTCAACACTAAATTACGATACCCGTCATCAATAGCCCTAGTGTAAGGATAATTAAAAAACTAACCCTAACTCTTGATCATAACGTAGAAGAAGATACGAATAGTCACTCTCGTGAAATATCTAAAGGCATGCGTTTTTAAAAAATCTACAGTTGCGAAACAACCGATCGGTATTGAATGCGCTTGGAAAGAAAAATCCAAGATGAAGTTATCCAATGTGGACTAACCTTCAAGGCTGATATGCGAGTTAGTGACGTGTGAGTGACGATTCCGTAGGAAAAGTCAAATAACATCATTTTCAAAGAATTTTTTTATAAGGTTTGGAGATTGTATGTTAATCTACATTTAAATGCCCACAATTTGAGACTAGTAAAAAAATTATCGCGCTTATCTATAATCAGTAAATGAGATTGAGTGAGTGACGACAGTAGAAGACTCCCATGATATTTTTAACACTAAAAGTACTGTAAAAACGTTATCACTCATGGATCAAAACAACTGATGGCCGATTTAGAAGCCTTAATCTTTTAAGAATAACATGCCAATTTAAATTCGATTTCTTAGTCGTCTAGTAAGTTTTTAATTGAACTTTAAAGCAGTGTTACAGGGGTGACTATATAACCCAGGGACATTATATACTCATAAAATTACATAAAACTATTGATAGTAGAAAAACATCAGATACATTTTCGGAAACTACAGAAACTAACAATAAATAGTTCCACCAAAAAGGATTATATATTTAAAACGGCATTTTTTAGGAAGTTAAAAGTTGTAAAAGCATGCAGGGACAGTGTGAGGGAGTGACAAATCGGGTATTTAAATGAAATTTTATGTTTTCCAGGTTTAGTCGAACTAACATTTTAAGGAAATTTTTCACATTTCAATATTCTTGAGGCAATGATGAGCTACATTTTGATTTTTTTTAAATTTAACTTTATCAAATTGTGTTCAAATCTCAAAATTCTTACAAAAATTTTATATTTTTTTATGTTTATCATTACGACATCTTAACATTTTAAACATAGTATATCTGAAAAAATATATAAAAGAAAGCCAAATTATGTCTTTTTGGGGTGATGTTTTTTTATAAGAAGCGGCAGATTGCAATAACGATATGAAAATTTAATTCTATCTGTATCCAGTAGATATTTGAATACTTAGCTCTAAAAACTATTTTTATACCTATAAATCTAGCAACTGATATATACCGTATTCTGAAAAGAAAATACAATATAGATTAGAACCACTAATCCGAACACCTATAATCCGGACACTTTTGAATTTCGCCGATAGTCCGAAAATTTTTCGGAATCTCCAGAAAATTTACAACTCTCCAATTTTTTTGCTAAAACGTTGGCCGAGGTAGGAAAAATGCCCCGCTCCCTAAAAAAAAAAGTTTCGAACATAAATAAAAAAAATCTTAACAATCAAACTGTTCTTGTGATCACAAGGTCACGAACATTTGACCAAAAGAAAATATTTTGGTTGATCAGATTAGCCTGAACTAGAGCTACAAAAGTAACGAGACGCTCTTTCGATCACGCAGGGGCAAAAAAAACCTGCCAATCATTATATGAGGCAATGCAACCGCATCGGTGGTTTTCGTGAAAATTACTCGGCAGCAAAATAAGTAAAACAGGAAGCATTATTGGATTGCACTGACCAGTAACCGATATTAGAAGACATCTTAGGGAGAGAAATATAATCTTAATTCATCTGCACATCTTAATCAATATTAAATTTTTTTAATTAAAATTTATTAAGTAAACTTGCGGTTTTATTGAAATGTAAGTTTAGTTTTCATTGATAGGGACCGAGAATGGAAGAAAAAATGTCGGAGGTGATTTATATACTAGGGCTTGGGCGCTTATAACGCGATTAGCAGATCACGTAGTGCCCCGAAACTCATTCCGATTTTCGGAATTCAGGAAAAATTGGGTAGTTAACTCATAATCTGAAAAATCTTGAGTTCCGCGATGTCCAGATTAAAGGTTCTTGTACTGTAATCATTTGCGAATTTCTAACCTCTTTGAAATCCGACAACTGTTGCCGAAGAAAATGGTTAAAAACTAGGTGGGTTAAATCAGTAGAGTTGGCAAGTTTGAAAACACAATCTGAATTAAACGGCAACCCGCATGCATATTATGCGGGGTGTCGCGACGTCGGTGTTCACTTGGCGTCCGATGACACGGTGTTCAGGGTTTTCAGAAAAATATTTCCGTCACGGTTCCGTATTTAAAAATTACCTCATCATTGGATTTCGTAAAATATACTAGGCAGCTAAATAAGTAAATCAGTAAGCATTACTGGATTGCACTGGCCGGTAACTAATATTTGAAGAAATCTTAAAGTAATCTAATTTTAATTCATCTTCAAATTTTAATTAAATTTTGTATTTTTATTATTACAATTTATTATTTAAACTTACTGTTTATTGAAATTTAAGTATAGTTTTCAATGATATAGACCGAGAATGGAGGAAACATTTATTTTGGAGGTGTTACTGTTGCGGAAAATTTGAGGTTTAAAAGCCGACCCCTTTTCTTAGCGTTATTTTTGTCCGAATTTCTCTGCCTATATATCGATATACTAGGGCTTTCTAACCTTTTTGAAAATCCGGCAATTGGCGGCATTCCGGCGTTGCGGAAAAAAAACCCTAGTAGCAATTTTTCATCGGCCGATAATCGAATTTTCATCGTTCACCGGTGAGCCGATGAGAATTCGAATATCGGATTTTCGTTGAAAATTGCCCGATTGCTCGATAACCGCTCGGTTATGTCCGCTCGATAGAGCAGCCTAGGATGAGTTTTTCCGATGAGATTCCAATCAAGTGTCAAGAAGAAATCGATAAGAAGCCGATAAGTAGTAATCGAAATCTCATCGACGGATGAAATTTCGAACACTTTCAGATAAAATTCCGAACAGTTTACGACATGTTAGTACAAAAGTTTTAAACAAGATGGCGCCACTATTTTTTCTGTTAGTCAGGTAATATTTTGAATTTCAGGAGGGGGACAGAACCAATCTCGGGCTCCACGCTTTTGACTTGCAACTAGGAACTGTTAGTCGTCACGGCTATGGACGCTTGCACTGTGTTTGAGTTTAAATAAAGAGGTCAAAAGGTTGATCGTTAAAGAAGTTTTATGTTATTGATTAAGAAATTTTAATTTTGATTTTTCTTTTGCAAGTTGCAAATTCCTTTTAAATATTAATTTAAGTTAACAATACTAATAGAAATATGTTAAATTTAAAAATAACTATTGTTAACTTACGCATTGAAAAGTTGTTTGGTTCATAATATTTATTTAAAAATCTATTTTCTTTAAGTTAAGTTTTTCAAAAATAAATCATGGCCAAAAAGTTAAAATTAATTTCCAAGTAAATAAAAGAAATAAGTTATCACACAGTAAAAATATTTATCTTCGCACGCAATTAAAAATATTGTGTGTAAGTAAATAAAAAATAACTATTACCAGTTTGAACATAATAGCTTTTGGATATGAAGTTTTCGAAATAATTTAACGCAATTTGTATGTACTAAAATAAAAAAAGCCACATTTTTCGGTTTCTTATCGTTGCGATATTGATTCGTCATAATTTTTCGATGAAACGTACATTGATTGAATTTTCACTTTTGACCGATATCGAATAGATGACTATTATCGATAGAATTTCGTTCACCGATTGCCGATGTCGCTTCGTGCACTTTCGGATTACGGATGCGATCACCAGTGAGTTTTGGCTGAATCCGATGAACGATCGAGCAAATTTCGAGAAACAATGCTACTAGGGAATGGTTGAAAAACAGTTGGGTTAAATTCACATAGTTGGTAGGTCTGAAAATATCTGAATCCACGGTATCCCGCATATTATACAGGATGTAGCGGCGTTGGTGTTCACTTGACGTCGGATGCCGCGGAGTTTTCAATTATGCATAGTGTAAATTGGACGCAGGTGAAGAAACTGCTCCGACGGCGAAGGAAAGTCTCCCCCAAAACTTTTCCAGAATTTCTTTTTTTTCCCGGTTTCTAGGGCGTTTTTAATTTCCCCGAGTTTTCCCGGTTTCCCAGGGTTAGCGGACACCCTGGACCAGCCATTACATTATAGTTGTTCCCTTTTTTTTATCCTAATTCTTTCCTGGGCCAGGTTTTTCTCTGCTTCTGAAACTTGCAAATTTAACGGGGTCCTATGGGAAAGCATTCAAACTCCTGGAAGGGCCTGAATGCAATCGGACATCTACTTTTATAGAAAATTAATGCTGGTATCAGAATGAGAGGGGATTATAATATCCTGACGGGGTGCTGATCAGTGGAGAGGAGATCGATTGACATAAAATAAATGTTTACATAAAAAGTAAATCATCGTTATTAAGGGTACACCTGTGCAACGCCAGGTTTATAAAGCTATTTACTAATATAAACATTTCTTTTTAGAATTTTTGAAAATGGATAAATAGTAAAACAGCAGAAGAAGTTAATATACATATGCAAAACAATATAAGTAAATATAAGTTTTCATCTTAATATTATTAACAAAGAAATTTAGATGGAGTAATTGGCAAGAAAGATGTCTATGATATTTACCAACCTCAACTGGAGGATATAAAGCAAATAATGTCAGCAATCTTGAGCCATGTCTGTCATCTTTAAACTGTCCAAGCTAAAAAGAATAAACTTAAGTTGAATATACATACCTGCCAACAATCCTCTAAGCTCTGTCCGCAGTCCCTTCGGCAGGGGCGGGCAATTGTTTACTAATCACTCAAAAATAATTGATTACCGGTTATTTTTCTTTTAAATCGGCTGATTCACGATGGGAGAAAAATCAAGCACCAATTTTGGTCATTTCGTGGGAAATTTGTGTGAAACACGTAAAAAAATACGATTTCACTGCGAACCTTCCGAATTTAAAAACTTTTATTGCATTAGGTTGGTTGGTTGGTTGGTAGACATATTTTCAGGCTTGTGTGCTTGGTCACAAAGACCCGCTTATAAACCTTTCCTTTATTGCATTAAAAATTTATTGTTTTGTTAATTCTTGGTTTACGAGCACTTCAGTTCTATTTTAAGTTAAACAGAAACCTCCATATTTTGTGTATGGCAGACGTTGAATAAATTGTCTTTTGATTCAATTAAAAACACAATAACATTCCCTCAGCAACAACAAAAAATCCTAAGTAGCGATGAAGTCACAGGATACTAACAAAGAACCTGAAATTTGGTTGACTGATCTGTCCTGAACTAAAACTAAGAAAGAAATGGAACCCTGATCCTATGCCGATTACACTGCCAACTAGTAGATATTACGAGGAAGTTGCGGTTGGTTGATCGATTTTTGAGAAAGAAAACTTTTTAAACAATATGCTACGATTACGTCTCTAACTAACAAACATTACTAGGCGCTGATGCTTGTTGACAAATCTGATCTGATCATAACTAGAACTATAAGAAGAACACTAACCTACTGCGATTACGCAGCTACTTAGCAAATGTTACTAGTCGTCATGGGCAGGTTAAGTTTACTTTCCGCAAGAATATTTATATAAAAAAAAAACCACTTTAATCCGCATTTGAATCTTATTTCCGCAAATGAAATAAATTGATAAAATATTTGGATTTAAAAAAATCTTATTAAAACCATGGGCATTGCCTGTCAAGGCCGACGAGAACCGATTTTTTCATTAAGTGCTATAAGGTCACTAATACCAAGGCGAAAAAAAACCTCAAAAATAAATTATCCGTAGTTTTGACTGTGTTTCCGTAACTCCGTAGTTTGATACCTTCATCCGTAGAAACTACGGACTATCCATAGTAGTTGGCAGGTATGAATATATGGACTTTTATGACAAATTGGAAACTATTTGCATTAAGTATGTACATAAACATTACGGTAAACTTTGAAATAGATTTCTTTCTTTAATAATTCAAATAATAAATTTCCTAATAAAAAAATATCTTTACATATATACATAATTAAAATTTAGTTTAAAATTGGACTTACATTGAATTTTCCAATAGAAGTGTCGATAAAACAAATACCATATTCAGATGCATTTTCAGCTCCATCAATTGGCTAAACACATAAATTATTTGATACATTAACAATAGCAAGACAAGAATATTATAAATTCTTATTTAACAAGAATTAAAGTTTTTAATTATAAATATTTATATATTATATACATATAATTGACTTTGATACGGCTTAACTGTTGTGAATTTCAAAGTGTTTCGTTGCAATTTAATCCATAAATTATTTATGAAGACAGTATAAAATTCTTTGTGATAGCAAATAAAGCGCGTCCACGATAAGAATGAGACAATTCAATTGACTATACCAATGCGCGAAATTTGAAACATGCAAATTTTTACACTACCAGCAGAAAGTAGGTCACTCAAACTTTCAAATAAGATAAGATTTTGATTGTTGCTGCTGCAAGGCTTAACATGCCAGCTCATTTATCTATCGAACGCTATTCGAAAAGAAATTGCACAATTCTATAATTTCGATGCCAGAAGATGCAAGAATGTTGTATTTAAACATTTTAAAAAGCGGAACATTTAAAAAGCAACGATATACCGTCTTTTAAAACAGTACGATGAACAAGGAAACATTGAAATAAAGATTTGAATTTGAAATCGTTCAAGAAAAAAACTGTTCCAAAATACATAAAAGATCAAAAACAACAAGCAAAGAAGAACTGCTTAAAAATTTATCGGTAATTGATTCCATCTGGATCAGGACTAAAACTCGTCATTGATGATGAGTCTTGTTTCATGTATGATCCTAACGCTGCTGGTGGTAGTAAGTACTACCATTCTGCCTCACCAGATTCTGTTCCCGTGGAATAAAGAGTCAAACCTAAAGAGAAATTATCCAGAAAAGTGATGGTGTGGCACGCCATGGATGAGGATGGGAATGTCTCCAAACCGGTGTTCTTTGAGGGAACTGTGAATGGTAGAATTTACTTGCAACGTTGTATAAAGAGGGTACTGATACCCTTTATCCCCTCCAACATCATCGGAGGGAAGATATTCTGTTCTGGCCCGATATGGCTGCCAGTCATTACACAAAAGTGATCGAGTATCTGAGGGACCAGAATATTGATTTCATACCCAAGGAGGACAATGCTCCTAACGTACCACAAGCAAGAGGGATAGAAAAATTCTGGGGAATTATGAAATGTAAATATTCCTACTTGAAAAAAAGCCCCAAAACTTGACTCAATTCAAGAGGGTATACCATCGTCTCCTTAAATCAGTATCGGAAGAAACTGTACAAAATGTCATGACGACGGCTAAAAGAAATCTTCGTAAAATTGGACTGAAAGGTGTATTCATCGATTTAAAGTGTTAAAGTAAATAAAAACGTTTGTTTTTCAATTTGATTCAAGTATTTAGCATTCATGTAAGTACTATTTTGTTTAAGTTAAAAGAAAGTATGCGACGTTAAAGACGCGCTTTAGTTAAATATAAATAAAAAATACCTTTTCACAAATGGCCAGAAGAAAGTTATTACATACTCCAATGCCTTCTCCTTGATATGTGAGTGTTTTGGTTCCTTTCGATGTAATTTGACAAATTTCCCGAGCAACAACTTTATCAAATTTTGTTGTTTGTCTACCCACTGAAATAATAAGGTGTAAATATAAAACCAAAAAATAACATGTAATTATTCAATAAAAAATTAAAGAATCAAAGTTAAAGCATTGGACAAGTTTTTTTTTCTCTAATGGGGCTGCAGCATTGGCGATCAAGAATTTGGATTTGGCATATTCACCAGAACTAAGAGCCATTTTTTTAGTGGCATCATCTAGGTGACTCTCTCTACCGATTTTGACGTGCAGATTACAATGAATCTGAGCTCTCTGTGGATGTTAAAGTATGCCGAGAGAACCCAAGCCAAATGGGCCCTCCAGGGATCTTTTACATGCCACATAATCATATGACATGCATGCCCAAGATTTTCCCATAAAAATAACTTAAACTGGAAAAGCAAAAAATATTAATATTAAATAGTAAATAAAAAAATAGTCAGTTAATAAAATTTTTATAATTCAATTATTGAACAGTTTAAGTCTCAAAAAGTTTCTAAACTTTTTTTCTTGCTAGATACAGTGATTAAACATTAAAAATTCTTCTAAAAATACTTATTTAAAGTGTGAATTTACTTGTCTTTAGTGTACAAACATTAGCGTGTAAAAAATTTAACGACAAACTCAAATTAGTGTATTTATTTGCATGATAGAATAGTTTTGAAGAACACATTTTTTATTTTTAAAATTTCAAACTCACTTTTTTTGCACCTTTGCTCCATCATTTGAGGAGTTTCAGTTTGTTCAACTCTAGCAACTTTGTATCCCTTTTCAACCAAACAATCAGCATACTTTCCAAATGCTATTTCAGGGAATCCTGAATGTGCATTGTCACCCTAGATAAAAGTAATTAGTGACATACATTTAGACACAAATTTGCTAAAAATCAGGGTTTGATTTCATTCAAAATTAAGCTAGATGCTGTAAATTGCAATGATGGGGAAATAAAACTTAACAAATAAACCACTCATTCATGACTGCATTAAATACTACAAATAAATTAACCCATCAACGATGACTTGATTAAAAAATTAAAACTTACTTATTCATTAAAATAAACGTAAACTTAGTTTAGCTAAACATTAAACTTTGTTATTCTTAAAATGTGTTTTTCCTGTATCTTAATTTTTGTACATGAATTGTTCAGGACTATGGTCATCATTTGTTATATTTTGTTTATTTAGATAAACTTAAGAGTCAAGACGTCAGAATTACGAACTATTTTTCTATCTTTCTCGAAAACCAGATGTCGCCGTGTTTTTAAACTAGAAAAAACACTTTAATAATTTAAAAGTAACTAAAAACGATTAAATTGCAACACAAGACAACGCAACATCCTCCCACCTTGAGTTGGCAGGAGCTAACTCAACCTGAACAAAACATATTTACAAAAAAGTCACAAATCTAGTTTTTGGGGAACTTGATCACTCGGCCCCTTGATGTCTTGTAAGGCACAGAGTCCAGTACTTCTGAAGAAGGAGAAGGTATGTTGTCTGGCATTTTGAAGGCACGGGAAACATCAGAAACAAAAGACTTGCACCACGATGACGATACCTCAACGGGGAAAATTCGCTGGATTGGACGTAACAGTTGGGAAGATGCTGTCTGCAGACGGACTAATCTATTGACGTTGTCCTTCCCTGGGATGATTTCTATCACTCTTCCCAAGGGCCAGTCCATTATCTTGACATTGTCGCACCCTATCAGAACTATATCACCAATCGAAATTTGACTTTTCCACTTCTTATGCTGAGGGCGCTGTATAAGCAGTCCCAAATACTCAGATCTGAATCTAGCGCGTAAATCAGCGATGAGCTTCTGCCTGTGTTTCAGCCTTTTGTTCAGTCTGGTATTATCCACAACATCAAAATCAGGTGTACCAATCTCTTTCACATCTTGCAGAAACAAGGAAGGAGATAAAGGGACCAATTCACCACTATTTTTTGACACATACATAAGTGGGCGCGAATTTACAATAGATTGTGTATCGCAGAGTATAGTACACAATTGCTCGTATGACAGATGTGATAATGCGATGATTTAGCAGTGACTTAACAACTCCTATCAGGCGCTCCCAGAACCCACCCCACCAGGGAGCCGAAGGTGGATTGAAGATCCATTGGATTCTTTTTGCCATACTGAATCTCACAATCTGTTCCCAATCCACATTTCCCAACGCACCAGAGGCTCCAACAAAGTTTGTGCCGTTATCACAATACACCACCGATGGCCTTCCTCGTCGAGATATGAATCGCCTAAAACTCAGTAGAAAAACTTCTGTTGATAAAGACGACAAAAGTTCTAAATGTACTCCGCGGTATACAGCACAAGTATATAGACAAATCCAAGCCTTTGTACCGTCTTTTAAATACAGAGGTCCAGTTAGGTCGACACCAATGATTTCAAAAATGAATGCATCTTTAGTACGGTTTTCTGGCAAAGCAGCAGCTGGTGCAACCAAGTTTGCCTGTTTATATCTCAAACAAATCACACACTTAACGATTACAGATCTTATTGCTTTTCTTGCATTTAGAATCCAATAATGCTCCCTCAATAAATTGAGAAGCATTTGAGTTCCTGCGTGACAGTTACTCTGGTGTTCTCCCCTGATCAATCTCTTGACAACCACGTGATCCGAGGGTAAAATCAATGGACATCTAAAATCTTCAGTGTCTCGCTTGAATACAACTTTTGTTTTCAATCTTAGAAGACCTTGTTCATCTTCATAAACGTCTAAGGCAGCCAAACGCTTATCGTCTTTAGAAGTGAACGACTCCCTTTGAACCAACTTGAGTACGTTCTCTGCAGCATGAATTTCCAAAGCTGTCAGTTCTCTTGTTAATTTTACATGGTTGGTCTTCTTGCAATTATAAATAAACCTCTTGATCCATGCTACCATACGTGTCATTTTCAGGTAACTGGGAAAATATTTGCAGTACCATTCTGAATCATGGTCTCTAGGAACACTTTTTCCATCTTGTTCAAGATTGCCAACTTTGTTCATCAAACATTTGTTTGTTTCTTCTTTATTAGTCTTCCTTTTCTCTTCCAAAATGGCATTTTCATCAGGGGTCACATTAGCTAAGGGCCAATTTTCCTCAGGGTCCCTGAGCCATATGGGTCCCTCCCACCATCTAGATTGCAACAGCTGTTTCGCTGAACACCCTCTGGACGGGAGGTCAGCTGGGTTAAGACACCCTGGTACATGTCTCCATGACTTAAGTTCTGTCAACTTCCAAATTTCTTGAACCCGATTGTTGACAAATGTTGGCCATATTTCATCTCTCTGGACCCAGCTCAGTACAGTTGTTGAATCTGACCAAAAGTACAGCTGGACATCTTGCCAATCAAGTCCACTCAACACAGAAGTGCACAACCTGGCTCCCACCGTAGCAGCTATGAGCTCCAATCGGGGTATAGTTACAGCTTTTACCGGTGTCACCCTTGCCTTTGATGCCAAAAGATGAACATGAACCCTGTCAGGAGTCTGTACTCTAACGAAGACAGCCGCAGAGTAAGCCCGAAGACTGGCATCGCAAACGGTATGTACACTCATTTCCCTGTCAAGATTGTATGAAAACCATCGTGGGATAGATATTTCCTTAAAAAAAATCAGTTCTTTATACCACGATAAGAATTCAGTTTTTGTTGAATCGTCAACTTCCATGTCCCAAGACAAACCCTTTTTCCACAGCTTCTGTAGCAAAAGTTTAGGTAACACGAAAACTGGAGAAACCAAGCCGATAGGATCAAATGCCTTATGGGCAACTAAAATAATTGTTCGCTTTGTTATATTTTTAACTTCAAAATCCTCCAGCCAGTCTAAATTAATCGCCAAGGTATCTTCAATTTTATTCCACAACATTCCCAAGACTGAAGACGTGGTAGGGATAGTACCATCTTCTGTGTACACCCATCCTCCGAGATTAAATTTACCAAGCCTCATAACTTCTTGAGACATTCTCATAAATTCTAGCAAGTCCTCTTGAGTGGAAAAGCTCGCAAGAAGGTTGTCAACATAAAAACTCCCTAAAAGTTTCATAAGCATTTGTTTGTCACAACCAGATTCTTCAGAGAGCTTTAGTAAGTGGAATTCAACGACAGATGCCAACAAAAAGGGGCTGCAGTTCACACCAAACACGACTCTTGCATGACGATAAACTTCAGCTCTCTCTGATCATTCCACCACAAGAACCTTAGTACATCTCTTTCAAGAGGATTAATGCTTATCATCAGAAAGGCCTTCTCTATATCAGCAACAACACCATACTTTAGTTCACGAAATTTTAGAAAGAGATCAGGCACGAGATTAATCAAATTAGGTCCACTCTCCAGGCACTGGTTCAACGATGGAGATAACCTTCCCCGGGCAGAAGCATCGAAAACTGGCCTAACTTTTGTTGTACTGTTTGCTTTAAAAACTGGTCAATGTGGAAGATAGTGTTCAGATTCTACATGTTGATCAAGTGGCACTTCTTCGATTATGCCCAAATCTAGCCACTCTTTCAAAGCCTTATCATAAACAGAGAAAGTACTCTCAGAATAAAGTTTTGTTGTAGTAGATTCCAGTCTTTTGAAAGCCAAATCCTTGTTACGAGGAAAAGGGGGATGATCTTCTGACCACGGAAGTGAAACCTCGTAACGACCTTCCTTATTTACAGTGACTGTAGCCAAAAACTGTTGTTTAGTATAAAATTCTATCTCTTTCTTTGACTTCTTTGTTGCAGAGTCAGAAATACCAATCACATCAAGATCCCACATGTCCGTGATGCTTGCTTCTTTGAGTAGTAATGACGTCACCAGCATTGCAGCGCTTTCTACAACATCACTTTCAGGTAGCTTACCCATCAAACACCACCCCAAAAGAGTTTCCACAGCAACTAAATTACTCTTCAAAATCTTTCTACGACCTGTCAGCAATCTACCAGCAACATCAGCACCAATTAATATTTCTATGAGACCTGGTCTCTTTTCAACATCATGGATTGAAATCTTTAAACTCTTCAATTCTTCCATCCAAGGACCATCCACCACTGATGAGATGCTATCACAAATTACCTTTTCATCCAAAACTTCAAAGTTGCACAGAAAATGCCCTTGTAAACTACCCAACTCTATTTTATAGCAGTTGTGCTGTTGCTCTTGAGTCTTCTTACCACCAAATAAGGAATGGGCAATGGTTACTTCTCTAATAGGTTTAAATCCCATTCTCACAGCCGTGGATCCTTGAATATACGATTTTTGACTTCCTGTATCGGTTAAGGCACGTACGTTACACACTGAATGTGGTCCTTTGAGTTTTACAACTAATGTTTGCAGTAGTACCATTGGTGATTGTGTCAAACTGGATAAATTGACAGATTTTTCATTCCTAGAAGAATCTTCTTCCTGAGCACCAGCCACATCTTTACCACCATCAGGCTTCTTGTGAGAATATAATTCTGGACACATAAGTGCAGCATGTCCTTTTGAGCACACAAGACACTTCATGAAGATTTTGCATTTATTTCTACGGTAACCTCTAGATAAACATCTGAAGCAGCAACCTTTATCCTTGAGGATTTTCTGTTTTTCACTCAATGTCATCTTCTGAGCACTAAAACAATTCATTGTGTCATGTTGCTTCGAACAAAAGGAACAACCTTTATTATCTTGGTTAGTGTTGCTAGTAGTCAACAGACCTGCAGCTGTCGGTATAGAATCAGGAGCTGTATAATATTGCTTCTTAACCTTGGGTTTGAGTCCGAAACCAGACATAGCCAGGCTTATCCTCTCTTCAGACTCTACTTCTGACTTCAAGAATTTCAAAAGACCTTCAAGTCGTTTCTTAGTATCAGTTCCAGCCACATATTGCGAACTTCTAGAAAAGGCTCTTAACAGTTCTTCCGGCAAGCAGGATTCAACTAGGGGATACAGCATCGCACCACACTTTTCAGTTGTCATTTCAAGGCTCTCTAATGCTCTGATATGCGACTCGAGACTATCATACAGAGTTGACATGTTGGGTCTTTGAGATGATGCATTCTTCAAAACTAATTGGAGCAACTCTCTTATGTAAACTTCAACCAACATGTCGTCACGACCAAATCTGGACTTTAAGCACTCAAGTGCCTTGCTATAGTTTTTAGCTGTGGGTGGAAAGCTTTCGACAACATCCCTGGCCCGGGACCCCTTAACTGTAGCCTGAATCAAGTATTGAAATTTGTCAGCTGAATCAATTTCATCGTCCAAGTCTATTTTCTGAAACTGGCACCAAAACTGAAGCCAATCCTTTACATTACCATCAAACTGTCTTAACTCCAGCTTCGGAAGTTTAAACCTTCTCTTGTTAACACTATCTACACTCGCCACATCATCAACACTAGTGGGGTTAATAGCAGCAACACTGGCCTGTACCTGGAGAAAAGTTCTATAATATTCTTCGGCCTTATCGATTTCCTCATCTAAACTCTCCACTTTAGTAGCAATCTTCAAATTTAGAATCTTTTCGTTAAGTTGAAGCATCTCATCATTTTTCGCACCAATCATACAAAATACAATATTTATTTTATCGTTCTCTATTATTTCTTCTTTTAATAAAGTATTTATTTCATTTACCATCTTGGTGAACGCTGTTCTCATAACAGTTCTCCGGGTCTTGCAATACGCCAATTCCGTCATCTGTTCTTCTTGGGTTGCTGTCATCTTTTCGTACCGATATCCGTCCTGTCACGGACGCCACTATTTCACAAAGTCTTTTCGGGAACAGATATTCCGGTATAAAATTGGTTAATTGACTTATCTCCAACAAGGAATGACGGAAAAGTTTCAATAGTTTACAAGAAAAACCCGACACTTCACTTTCGATTCACGAACACATTTATTTTCTTCAAAAACAAAACAGTGATGCCAACTCTAAAAACACAATTACAACAAATACGTTTTGCTCCTGAACATGAGCTACGAGACGGGTGGGACAAAACATGAGCACTGAGAAATAATTTAAAAGTAACTAAAAACGATTAAATTGCAACACAAGACAACGCAACAGCCTACTTGGCGTAATTGCAATCGTTCAGTGCGCTTTTTTTATCGCCAATGAAATTCGATGCCCTCTAAGAATAATTGTCTTTGCAGTGGGCAGTTCAAGTGATTACCATCTTGGCTCAGGGACAGGGTTTACAACCCCCTCACCCCCTTCTAGAGGGGCGAAGAGATAAGGACAACTCTGAAGGAATAAACGAGAATTGGTTGGGGGATTAAGAATTTCTGGATTCAGGGTGGCTTTAGTTGTATTATGCCATTTTAGCTGGTTATTACGTGATTAAAAGTTTATCTTTTGGAATGATTACCCAAAGAAGAAATTTTTTAAGGATCCAAAAAAAAATCTTTTCTGAAAATTAATTTTAATAATTATTTTAAAATGTTTTTAAATAAAATTGCTAAAATTTAAAGTATTTGATTACTCAACGAAGTTGATGCATTGGTTTATTGTAAAGTTTTACAGTATGTGCAGTATGAAAATCGTAGTGGGTACAAACCCCTGAATTTTAATTCTGATTAATAAATTATTTCATCGAAGCAATTTATCGAAACTGAAAAGGTTCCGTTTTCGACAGCTCGAATGGTGGCTCCAGAACGTATTCTTTAGAGGTATGGCAAGAAATGCCTCTATCTAGAAGCACCCTCCCCCTCCTCCACTTCTTCTAGATGTTTTAAATATAAAATTCATCAACTGCTTGAAATTTTTAAATAAAATTATTTTTTAATTAAAATTATTTTTAATTAAAATTATTGTTTTAATTTAATTTTCCATGAAAAGTAGTTTTTTACTGTATTTTTAATTAATAATTTATTTTTTAAATAAAAAATAAGTTCAATACATAAGAAAAAATCAATTAATTATCAAATATTTTTGTTGAAAATTTAATTACTTAGATAATGAAAATTTTACATTTTTCTTCTCTTGTTTGCATTTTTCTTCGTGCTGCGATTTCATTAGTATCTTCGTTTTTTTCTCTCAAAATGACCGATATAGATGAAAATAAATGTTTCTTTCTATGCAAGCTTTCTTTGACAAATGTTTTGAATAACCAGCAGCACAACAAGAAGTTGGCATTTAAAAATTTTTATATGTAAAATATTCTTAGAAAACTCATTTTCGAAAACCAAAACAAAAGTAATTCCAGACAAAAATGAAAACAAACCGTTGGCGCTATTGGCCATCCACAATGTGAAACAACCTCATTTAAATAACCTGATTTTTTTTGTACAGAAAGTAAACGATAAGCTTCTAATATTAAATTTAATTATAAAAAGATATTATTGTGAAGATAAATTTAACATTTTAAAGTCCTATAGTTTAACAGAGAGAAACTAATTTTTATTTTTAATTAAAAACTAATTGGAAATTTAAAAAAAAAAAAGGCACCGAGGCATAAGGGAGACACACCTTCCCAAAAAAATTTGGACCTCTAACATCAATATTTCATCATGTTATGCCTGCTGACACTTTAAAAGCCCTTACCTTTTTTTAATATAGAGAGATTTTTTATGATTTAAATTTCACACAATTTTCTTTCAAATGGTACCTTACAATATCTGAAGCGATTTATAGCTTTCGAAAATCCTTAAAAATTAAATCTGAACTCAGAAGGTAAAAAAGTAGCATCCAGGAAGGGTTTTGAAAATCAAGTTGCTCAAGGTGAAATCGAACTTGTTTTGGGTTGATTTAACGTGGAATGACTACAAAATAAGAATTATAAAAATCAGACAGTTAGAACTGAAGTAGAGATCAGAGATATATCATGGTACCTTTTGTTCATCCGATTGTTCGGCTAATTTATAATTCTTTCATTACTTTTTGTTTTATTTTGTTGGTCGCACAAACGTTTCCTAAAGTAGGCATAAATTACATTAAATTGAGAAAAATGAAAATTTTGTCTCTTTCATATATGCCCCCGAGATTAAATTGAGTTTGGTTATGAATATGCGGGGGGCGGGGGGGGGGTGCCCTTCGGGACCGGTAAAACTGCGCCTTTGTCAGAGAGCCAGTCCGGCCCCTGTTCTACTTCTTAACACAATTATTTACTAGTCCTATAATTACTGAGTATTTAATAAGAAACAAGGCCACTAGTTAAAGACATCTATTCTAATTATCTAGCTGACGATTTAATTGAAGAATGCATTCATTTTAAAAATCACTGCAACACAGGAATAGAAAAACCATTAGTTAAAGGGAGAGAATGTTGTGACAGGTGCGGCAAATCAATCATAGCCTACAGGCGGCAAATATTTAAATACGGCCCTGGTTATAAACGTTTGTCCGGGCACAAGTCAACAAGTCATCCGATATTTACTTATGGCATTCTTATGCCACTTTTGCCCCACTGTGCACCATGACGAAAATAGTGGTCATGCACCGTATTTTCACAAAAAAAAGTACAAACAATGGCACTTTTGTAATGTACTTTGTGCAAATACAATATTTACAACCCATAGTTTTTGTAGTTTTGTAGTCAAACCAAAAATTAAAATAACGCAAAGCCACTTTTGACAACCTTGAACTCTTGAGCTTTATAACTAGGTACACTTTTTCCATTCATATAGAGATTTTATAAATCTGCTGTTCAATTCAAAGTGGATTTCTTTCTGTGGGTTGGCACACTTTTTCACAACTTAATCCATTTATGACTTTACTATTCGAAAATGGCTTTACACGAACTACATTGATGTAGCATACATATATAGATCAGCTTGACATGAAATTAAAATAGGATTTAAGAAACAAATGGATAAATATATTTTAAAAAATAGGTAATAAACCTCATAACAAAAAGTATAAAACCAACAATAATTATGTATCTTAGTTAATATTGATGTCATAGGGAAAACTGTAGCGATAAATATATGTTCACACAAACAAAATTCAGCTTTGTAGTCTTGTAGAACTTCCACATTTAGCGTATCTCGACATAGCGAAGCTGAAGACAAGTCCAAATAAAACTCGATGCAACACTTACGGTATATGAACTACAATCTGTAAAGATTTCTCATGCTTCTAAACTGTCCTTCTCGGCCAAACAATTAGAAATAGGTGTGCCTGTGGACAAAACCGAACCTAAACCCCCATTCAACTGTTCACTTCTTTCTTAGAATTAGAATCTATTCAACTTTACCGACTCACACCTGTTCCCTCAAAGTGTACAAACAATGCAAACTTATCTTTGTAAATGTATTTTATGTAAAGCTACACATTTTTCTGCATTTTCTCTTAAAAACCTTATTTTCTGTTTGAAATCTCAATCGCATCTTTTCACGAGTTTTTCCTGTAAAGCATTGAACAAGCCCACAAGCCCAAAATTGACAAGAGTCGCATCTCTAAACAGAAAAGAACTAACCGCAGAGGTTAGGTGGGGGGCATTCTACGAAATCACCAGGGGTTAGAGCTCCCCTCCAGCGTCTTTAGGGGGTTCTATTCAAAGTACCTCCCACCATATGTTGACAGATAGTGTAGACCCTAATTAAGTTGGCGACACTTGGCAGGTCATAGCCAAATGTGGGGTTGCCATAATTCGCATTCCCAAAAATAGCAACAACTTTTCTTAAATTTTTAAAGAATACAAATATTTAAATTAAAATTTTTATTTCGTAATGAATTGTAAAATAAAAATTTCGATTTTGTCCAAAATATATAATTATTGCAGTATCTTTATTTTTTACTGAGATACATCGTCATACACTAAGGACATTGTATTCTTCACTGATTTTCAAACTTTAAAAAATTATTAAAAATACTTAATGTGATTTTCAATTTTTTTTCTGATAGTCTATTTTACTTCTTTTATTCTTTAAAATGGTGTCAAAAACTAGTGGCCTGTATTAAAATTGTGGCGGCAATTAGTTTGAGAAGATTCTCCATAAGAATACCATTACGATTTTCAAGGGGTGAAATTCAGCTTCATGACTCTTAAGGAGAAAACTCATTTTCTTGCCAATTTTTCTTAATCGGTTAATATTGCAATAAATTTGTGCTCTGCTTATAATTTAAGTACAAAAAATAGTATAAATAAACAATGGAAATTAAAAAACTAAATACCGTCAATGTGGGTAACTTTGGTCCACAATCCTAGCTCTTTTACGAGAGAAGAAAAATTTAAGCTACAAAAACCATTTAAACACTTTGAAATCACCATGCATTTTAAGTATTGAACTTCTATAAATAATTTGTAAGCAATTTCATTAAATTTTATTTAAAAAAAGGTGTTAGTTTAAAAATTAGGACCCGGTTAGAACCCAGGCAGGTAACTTAGGTTCAAACATGAAATACAGACCTTTTACCATCCTTTGGGCTGTTACAGAATTAAATAGCAATATTAAAATGTATAAACATAAAAATAAGAGAGTTATAAAGTTATTAAAAATGGTTTATAGCTTAACATATGCATTGCATCGTAGAATGACATTACAGTGTGTGGGATTGATCGCCGGTTAAAAGAAGAGATGTAAACTTCAATTTCAATATTGGGAAATTAACTTTTTTTTTTGAAGCAAGATTTAATAACAAATATCTTTATAAAAAGCAAACGATTGTATTACATAAAAGAAAAACAATAATATATTCATAATAAGAAATTTGAAAATGTTTGCATTTTGACATAAGCGATTTTGAATGTTGTATGTTTCTTGCATTTTATCTTTATCTTTTTAATTTTTAAAATCGTTTAATTTTTAAAAAAAATAATCATCTAAAAAATGGGCAATCATAAGAGTAAGACTTCTTCAAAAATAGTTAAACAGAATTCACTTTTATATACATTTTGGAAAGTGTAAAGTTCCATAAAGAAATCTTTACATCTTAGACCGAAGTTACCCGCATTCATCGGCAAACGTTTCCCAGTGACCCATAATGAAATATAGCATAAAAGGCATTCAACTTAGATAAAAACAAATGGTGTAATATTCATCCCCATAAATAAAAAAATAGTATAAAGTGTTTTATTTAGCTATTTTCAATAATATTTTAGGTGTTCCAGACAAAAGTTGAAAGAAATAGATTTTTGTCATTAAATGCTCGTAAGAATACAAACGTCATTTGTAGTATTGCTAAAATTAGAATGAGAATTTTTTTACATGAAATGCAAGGCAATGTTTCCACCTTTCCAAAAATGTAAAACAGTTTAAGATGGGATCATTTTATGAAGAGAAATTAAGAAACAAATATTTTTCTGATGCTATTGGCCAAAGTTACCCGCTTCTACAGTAACATTTTTCAGTAGATAAAAAAAAGGACCATTAGCGCATTGTGTGTTGCAATATAGTTGTAGTTACTTAATATTGTGATAAAAATATACATTTAAATATTGCTTAATTTAAAATTTAATATTGCTTAATAAGAAATTTAAATAAAACCTAATTTCCATTAAAAAAAAATTTAAACAATACCACGCTAATAGAGTATTTGAGTTGTTTTGTTAGAAGTTACTTATTTACAAACTAAAACTCGAAACACCGACAAAATAAATAAAAATGTTAACATACAAATAATTAAAAATCTTGAAAAAATGTTTTTTGACTACAGAAAGAAAACTGCCTTGGTCTGCCCAATTATAATTTTGTTCCTAAATTTTGACATTCTAAACAATTTCATGAGTAAAAATTATCGTTTAAATTTTTTTATCTAGTTAATATTGCTAGTTATGTTGTAATTCTGTTGTTTTGTGAAAAGTAAAACTAATTTACAAAAAAAATAACATTGAAAAAGTAAAACGAAGAATTTAAATTCTTAAAATTTAAAAGTTAGTGACAAAACAAAATTGGTATGGTTCTTTTTGCCACAAAAACCTCATTTGGTTTAAACAGTGTCAACCTTGGTTAATTGCAAAAAAATATTATATTCAGATTTAAAGTATTTATTATGGCGTAAGGTTTTAAAAATCTTTATATTCAGCCTATATGTCAAGTCAGTTATTGTTAATTCATTTTTAAAACCCCAGACAGTTAATTTGCAAATGGGAAAATCATATTTAATAAAGTAATAAAACCCTCATGAACATTAACCACAGTTTTTAGAGAACTTATTATTCACAAAAATACAAAACAAAAGTATAAAAAACAAGTTTGCTGTACATCAACTGTAGTTACACAAAGAAAAATGCACAAACGATTTTACTTAACAATAAATGAAGAAAAAAAGCACATTTTACCTTCATATATATTAAACCTAACTCTTTAACACCTATAGTAGCATCCATATGATACAATTCATAAAACTTTCCAACCTACAAATGTTTAATAAAATATTAATTTAAATAAAGTAAATGTTCTTACTATTAATAACCAATTCTTTGAATAGCCTTTAAATAAAAAAAAAGAAAGAAAATAATTTTTATATAATACCTTAAAGAATAATACTGTATCAAAATGTTCAGATTTTAAATCCCACCATTGCCTCATAGCCTGCAAAAATCAAGGATTGGACTATTAATAAAACAAGATAAATCATCATAAAATCAGTAAAACAGAATTAAAGAAGTCTGCCCATTAATTAAGAAGAGTCTGCTGGTTCAAGTGTTTTTTATGTCGATAATTCGGTTTTTTTAGTCCACAGAGCATGACATGTCATGTCCATGGTGTGTCCCAACCCTCAATTTCATGACTTTGGCAGTTTATGTTTAACTTGTAGGATATGAATTCACTTTTTCACACAAATCCAAAGTTTCACATTTTCATCAATATTTTTTTACAAGATTTTTCTCGTCAAATGGTTTGTTTTCAGAGTATTCATCCAAATGCACAATTTCATTGATAAAAAACGTATAAATAAATGAATTATGAGGCGAAAAAATTATGATGCTTAAAATAATTTAATTGGAAGACATTCATACCTTAAACTTAAGAATAAAAAAAACCAAGTATTTAGAATTAATTGTTGAATTTCGTTAATAAATTTTAACAATATTTCTGTTGCAGAATATTATAAATTTTTATTATTTAAAGTATAGATGCGTTAATTAACAACGCTATACTTTAAATTTTAAAACTTGGTAACATAATAAAATTTATAATTTTTAAAAAATTATGTGTGTTGCGTAAAACCTGACGGTTAGGTGAGGGGTACATGCATCTGTATATCTCAGATGGTTAAAACACTTCTTTCATTATTAGATTTCAAATCTATTCAGAAACAGAACTTTTATGAGCCCTGAAAAAACAAACCTAAGAAATTGACTAATATTTTAAAATATGCTGAAACAATCATATACACAAATTTTATAATAAGATGAGGAAACCAAACTTACAGGTGTAAGGGATTTTTTGAAATCATTTGGAACATACAAAGTTTTTGGATTATAATCAGGATCTAATTTGGATTTTCCAATACGATCTCTGAAAAGACAAAAAACATGTTTGCAGGAATAAAACAAAACCCATTTCATAAGCACACAGTCTTCTCATGACAATAGATAAGCTTAAAAAAATTAAAGTTTGCAATTTAAAGAAGAATTTCTTAAATAAATGTGTAAAATTAATTGTTGAGTAAATTATTTCTTAGTCAACCATATCCATCAGGTAACAAATGCTCAAAACAAGATTGTGTTACAAAATATTTGAGATACATAAGAAAATAAACAAGTTTATCTGAATAAAAAAAATTACCGAATGTTTTCATTTTTCAACCAATCCAACTTGTCATGAAACCATTCTTTAGAATCATTTTCAACTATTTGATTTTCTTCAGATATACCATTAGAAATTTTCTATAAAAATAAGAAACAAGAATACTAAGAAAATAGATCAGTAACATAATATCAACCATTGTATTCCAAGTATGAAATATAATTTTTTTTACATTGTTTTAGATTCCTCAAAGGATAGATATGATAATAGTTAAGACACATACTTGTTTAGAACCAGGAGTACTTGTTTTAGTAAGTTTGTTACTGTTCGGAGTGCTTAGCTTAGAATTATTTGGAGATGACTTTGGCTTGTTAAACATACGAAGAGAAGTAGTCACCACAGATGTTCTTTTCTGAACAAAAAAAAAATATATATATATATAACAAAATTAGAAAATAAATTTACAGTATACACCCTCTTAACAAGCTTAAAAAATTCTATGGCAAAACTTCTTTTGGATGGACATTTATTAAAAGAATATCCTACTATACTACCAATTGCTCAAAATGAATGTTTGCTAATTTTTTAAAAATATTTTGAAGCATAATGACAGACAGCTCAATACAGTTTAAATAAATTGTTTGACGCTTTTAATTAGTTGTGTAAAATTCAAGCATATTACGGTAACACAAACTCTGTAGAGCTATCATAAAATCACTTAGTAATGTAATATAAACCAAACAATATGAAATTTTCTACTTCCAGGATGTAACAGATTTAAGGTCTAAATAATAAAATCAAGGGTAAATAAAGGGTCAGGTGGGGCAAAATAGGTAAAAAACAGCATATTTTGCATATGCCCCACCAAAACAATAAAAATATCAATTCAACCGGTGTAAAAAATATTTAGGATATGCAAATGAACTTTTCTTATAACATTTAAAGTGAAATTTCTCTGAAAAAAAAGTTTTGATATTGATTAATGTGTTTGAAAAAAGGATGTTTTTGACCTATTTTACCCCATGGGGTAAAATAGGTCAGTAGTAGGGTAAAATAAGTCATGCTTTAAAAACTACATCAATTGCACAATATATTGAATTAATTGTTTACATTGTTAAGACACCAATCAGGTAAGAGATATAAATCTTCACAAGAACTAATACAGTTCCCTGAGGATCAATCCTGGGTCAGCAAGGACTTTTACCAAATCTCCATCCGAAACATCATCTCATTAAGAGAAAATGAAATAGGAACTTTCTTTTTCTCTTGAAAATATTGCTGTGTATAAGTCTTCTTCAATTTGTGAAAGAATACCAAGAAATAACTTCTTGGTTTTATCCCCAAAAACTCGACCTGGACCCACTTTGTTATTTGCAGTGAATTGAAATTGTCAAAACTTTCTTAGCTTAATGTAGTTTTTTCACATGTAATGGTTTAATTTCCTCTCTGTTTCTGATTTCCAGACATTTTTGCAGATTTCTTTTCCATTCTTACATTTTTGACGTGCAGTCTTAAAGAAGTTGAAGTAGTTAAAATTTCTCCCATTTCTTGCTGCATAAGTTTTCTCTTTTTTTTCCCATTCTACATGGCTTCCTTGCAAGCAATTGCTAGCTTGGAGAAGTGCCTCCGGGTCATTCCATGAGAAATCAACCAATGGTCTGGACCTTGACCTCTTGGATTTCAATAATTTTTGATATATAGTTTGTACCAATGGAGTATATGAAAAATCCAAAATTTTAAATTTTTTTCAGCCGTTTTTTTTAAACAGAATTTAGAAAATCGAAAAAATTACAACATTTGCATTGACTGCCATGCAGAAATGTGTTGATAATGGACAAACTATTCATGCTATAAAGTTCTCATATGTGCCATGAATATATGTATAACATTATTAAATTTTCACAAAACAATTTATTTTTTAAATTTTAAAATTTCAAAATCGGAATTTTTAATTTTTTTTGAAAAAAATATAAGTTATTCCTACATAATTTGTTAACATGTGTACCAAATTTCAAGATGGTATTCCCCCCTATGCGAATCACATAGTCAATAAACATTAAACCTAGGTATTACAATGTGTAATGGAAACTTGGGGGAAAAAACTGTAAAACCAAGATGGTCTTACTTTAGGACAAATGTATATTACTTTAATTTTACATTTCAGTTTTAAAAAAAGTGCTTTATTTCTATATTAACAACGTAAATATTATTACGTATTTAAACCATATATAGCCTGAAAGAAAACTAAAGTAATGTACTTAATCTTACCTTCACATTATAAATACATCAGCCTTGGGATCAGGAGTAGATAATATACCCTTTTCTTCCACTATTTTTTTACTTTTTCTTGCAATGTAATTACTTACACCAAACTCTTTTTTTATGCGTGCACAAGACCAACTTTTTGGCAGTGAAGTCAACACTAAAAACTTTTCATTCTTACTTGAAATACTAAATTTTTCTTTAAACTGATCAATCACTTCTGTTGTGCATCATCACAATCACATGATTTGGGATTTACAGTTGCTTCTCCATGAAAAAATGTTTCAATTAATTTGCATTTAATTTTTTCAGCCTTGTCTTTTCAATATTTTGTTGAGCTGCTACATTTTTTTTAATTATTGGAGATTCACCTATTGAAGTCAAAGAGACATTAAGTAAATTGAATCCTTCATCAGTATCCATAAACTCGTTGTCATCAGACCTGCTACAACTCGGTTGCACATTTTCACCTGAATCTGATTCTTTCTTTAATTTAGATAATTTTACTCGACATAGAAGTGCAGATTTTCATATTTTCCTTAATGCCATAGTTTAGGTCATTCATCCATGAACTTGTATTTCTCAGATCTTTACTCACCCAATGAGACTTTTTTTTAAAAGGATTGCAACAAAACTTAGACCATTTTTTATCCATTGTAAGATACAATTGAATGTACCAACTATATAACTATATCCAAAGCACTCCAAAAAACACAAACTGAAGCCACAACACAAAAACTGAAATCACACTGACAAAAACACAAACTGAAACCACACTGCTCAAATACAAACAGAAACTTTTTTTACTCAAAGCTTTACTCAAGTAGTAAAAAGTTTGTTCGTGTTTTGGGGTGCTTTGGATACTTTCAATGGTAAACCTTACAATGTGTAAAAACTAGTCTTGTTTGATAAGTGATAGTTTGTTGCTATCACTTTAAAAGCTACTTGAATTGGTTAGTTAAAATGCATATTGCACACAAAACAAACTTTATAAAAGTATATAAAATATACTTTTTTTAATGGGTCTAATCACTCAAATTACATTATGAAATGGTAGCAGCTAAATCAATGTTAAAAAAAGATTGGATTTATAATACAAAAGATGCACTACAACAAGTTTTGATTTTATCAGAGCATTTTTTATGGTATAATATTTATGTTTTTAACAGCAAAACAAAAATTTAAATCTAGAATTTAAAAAATGTAAAATACATTGTTACTCTTAAAAATATTTTGAACAAATATTTTGATTTTATTGATTTTTTTACCATTTAAAATTTTAATTTAATTTTTTAAAATTAGTTTAATGTTTATTGACAAAGTGATGGATGTTGTACTTAACAGTACAATAGAATTTATTTTGATATGATCCCATAGGAATACCATCTTGAAATTTGGTACACATATTAACAAATTATACAGGAATAACAAATGTTTTTCAAAAAAATTAAAAATTCCGATTTTGAAATTTTAAAATAGTTTTTTTTTTGTGAAAAGTTATCAATGATATAAATATGTTCATGTTGCATATCATATTAAAGCCCTTAAAAACAGCTTTAAAAAGACATACAAGATAACTTTCTACAATGATTAGTTTGTGAAATATTGACAAATTTGTGTATAGTAGTCACGGTAAATTTGGCATTTTTTACGATTTTGAAAATTCTGTTTAAAAAAATCGGTCGAGACAAAAAAATTAAAATTTTGAAATTTTCATATACTCCATTAGTACAAACTATATACCAAAAATTATTGTAATCCAATAGGTCAAGGTCCAAAATTGTTATTTAATCGGTTGATTTGACATGGAATGACCCCTCCACGATTGCAGATATGGTGTGCTTTAAAGGAGAACCTATATTTAACTCATCTTGAAGGGTAGTTTAAAAAGTCTGACGTGTTGTAGATGACGCTGCTGCAACAGCTTGACTTTTTAAAATTGATGATGTGGTTGCCATTGATTCAACTGTTAGAATTGTGCGTGTAACATGTTTTTTAAGCATTTATTTTCATACTATATCTTTGGAGGAAATATCCCACTTATTTTGAATCCATCAACACTGTTTTTGGATTGAAATTATCTAAAGCAGTTTTCAATAATGAAAGGGACAATGAATTAAAAATTTTCAGTCATTTACAAGTAAAAGAGCGACAAACCAATATTAAAAGCAATTTATAAGAATAGTAGTCAATAGAAAGTGATTTTTCCTTTTTTTACTTTGAAACTTTCTGAATTTATTCTTGACTAGCATCTGTACACAACAAGATAAAAATTTAATATACACGTACTTCTAACTTTTCTTAAAACAAAAGTTTTCTACGGCCAGAATTTAAAGTTTCATGAAAACACATAATGGCAAAATGAACACATAATGGCAAAAAACTGTAACTGCACAGTAGAATTTACATTAATTTCGCATATAAAATGATGAACAGTATCAATAAAATATAAAACTGGCATCAGGAGAAGAAAAAATTATCTTGTTTGCTTTATAAAAAAATGTGTTTTAAAACGGACCTATTTTACTCCGTGACTTATTTTACCCCACCTGATCATCCTAATAATTATTTTAAGGAATGCTTCTAACAATCTATTACCAGCTTTTAACAAACATATTTTTAACACAGCCAATATTTCCTCATACTGCATACCGAGCTTTAATTCATTTGCATTTTTCTATAAACACTTTAAATATCAATCCAGAAATTTAGTTCACCTATGATGCTCCATTTCTAAGATTTATACATATAAAAGGATGGATCTTTTGAGCTATAAAGCCCTTATCAGACGGTATGAACGTCGCTCGTCAAACAACTTTTGGGACAACAAAAACGTCACAAGAGAACGGCTACATCATGCGTGACATCAAAAACTTAAAAGCAGTATTATCGCGGTATTGGAGGAGGAGGTACAAGGAGGAGGCTCGGCCATGACGCCACGACTGAACTTCGTTCTGATTGGAGCAGCCGTTCGGACAGCAAAAAGGATCCGGATTTTTTCAGGTCAACTCGAAAAAGCTGAGCCAGCAAAAACTGCTCCAATAACCAGTTTTTGATATGGCGTACGGACGTCGCCGAATGAACGAGCTCTTGTGTGATAAGGGCTTAACAATCTTTAAAAATGTAGCCAGTTTTTTCAAATCCCTTGAGCTGTTTGTCCATATAAATAAAAACAATATAGGCTTAAATTTAATTTGTCATAAGAAGGTATGCAGAAAAATGGTTATTTTATTTTTAATTTTTTAGCAGGCTATTGAAAACTAGGTTGTTCCAAATTACTATATTACAGAATGGAATTAAACTACATTTATCTTGCCATATTGTGACAATAGATCCTAAAGAGTAAATACTATTTGAAAAAAAAAAATTGGATCATTTTAACAAGGTCAACAGAGTTTTAAAAAAAATGTGTTTTTACGAGTGGAGTATGATGCAAATACTCCTTGTCCTGACTTAAAACTTACAGATGTTACACAATTCATTATCTAAATAAGTATATGATTAATTATTAATGTTAAATATAATTAGTTTTTACCATTCTAGCAGACTACCCGTTTCTAGCCATATGGGCAAAATTTTTTCAAACTAAACTTTTTCTGAAAAATTCAAAATTACAGTACATACACATATTATACCTCATTTCAAAGGTAAAAGCTTGAAGATTTTGAATATTGGTTTAAAATTTTTATATCTTTAGTATTTTTTGATTGTCAGGCACATGTTTAGACCTGTGTCTGTCAGTCAGAATTGGGCAGTGCACAACAGTGATAGAAAAGACTATAATTAAATGGGAAAATTATATTGATTTTTTTTCTCTTGACATGTTTTATTTGCATTATAGTTAGGTGATCCAATTTTGATAAAAAGATTTTTTGAAACATGTTTGGTATTGTTAAAATGTTCCTGTGAATTTTTTCTGGCTTTTCGTGGTACGTCCGTTACTATTTTTAGCTTATATTAATGCCACAACTTTATTTTTGGAGATAAAAACTTCCTGCTTTGGATTTACTTATTGTTTGACTTGAGTAACATTATGCATCATAAAGAAATAAAATATAAAAATATTATTTGGTAAATTATTGGTAACGGACGTACCAGTACGTCCGTTACCGAAATCATAATTTTTCAAAACTTCAGCTTTCCTTTAATAATACTAAGTAAAAAGAATTTTCATGGTTCCCTAATTCAGAAAACTTGACTATTTATTAGATTTTCATGTTATTTATGTATAAAAAAGGTTAGAAACAAAAAATAACATTATTTTATATGTACCCCGACATATTTTATGTCTTAAGCTGTTTACTTCTGCAATAATATATATTTTTTATTAAATTATCTTTGTTTTGTTTTAAAATTTTTAACACCATATTTTGACAACAGTTTGGTTTTTATTTTCCCACGTATTTAGCTACCAAACAATAGCAGCATTAGTGTAGTGGAAACAAATAAACAAATCAGCCGTCTAGTGATTAGCTTGTGTCCAAGTGTTAACATTAAATCTGTCTGTTTAAAAGTGTCTGGTTTTAAATTTTAAAGATAATTAGCTGGTTTAGCAGTAAAATTTAGATACATTTAAATATGCCTCTGACAGCAAAGGAGAAATAAAGAAGATATAGTTAACACAGAAAACAGACTGGATACCAAGAACAATATTAAGGAAAAGGACAGACTTAGGAAAATAAAGGCTAAGAATGATATGAAAATGAAATACTCCAAAAGAAAATTGCAAAACTAAAAAAAAAATGTAGAATGACAGAATTAAATTAGTGCAAGTTAGAAATCAAAAGCAAAAGTTGTTAAAAATCTGAATAATGGAATGGTAGCAAAGCCAAAGAAAGTAGTGGTAGTAGATTTGTTTCTTATAAATCACCTCAAGCCCTGGGCAAGGCAGTTAAGAGAGCACAAAGAAAATTTGCCAAAATATCCTAGAAAACAGAAATCTGTAGTAAATACAATTGCAAAGTCGGTAGGCTGTTTGTGATAATTTCGATTTTAAAAAATCTGTTAACCGAGATACAAAGTGTGCATGGGGCTAATTCCTAATTTACTTTGTTTACTGGGTATGCATGGATAAAAAAAAAATGAAGGTAAGAGTTATGTTTTAGTTTCTGAGTGTTTAGATCACACAAAAATCAGCATATTTGCCCGCATAAATATCCAGTCATCACATCGACTCTACAAGTTCCATTCTAGTGTCCTAATTTTCTTAAATGTTTATGTTTTCATTCTTTTTTCATGTATACTTTTAATTTTATAAAAATATGTTCCTTTTTTTGAAACTTGAAAGTCGGCATATAAATATTGTTCAAATGTACATTAATAATTTCATTGTCAATAAATCATTAAAAATTTAATAAGAGTTAATTTAAGGTAATAAAGAGTTAATTTAAGGTAATTAAGGTAATTTAAGGTATAGTTACATTACATTAAAAAAGTTTTATCAAAAAATAATATTTTTGTTCAAATAGAAATGTTTTCAATAAGAACATTCGGAAGAGGTACGTCCGTTACCATTGATGGTACGTCCGTTACCGATACAAAATAATTTTTTTAATAACATTAAATAGCCTTTTCAAAAAATTTTTTGATTGTTTTAGAAACTTAACATCTTTAAATAATTGAAAAAAAATTACATTAATCATTGAGATTTACCAAATCAGAGGATTTAAGCTTTAATTAACTTGCTTGCGTAACTCATGTCCAAAAAAGGTACGTCCGTTACCATGGCTAAAAATTACTGCACTGTTAAAGTAATTTAACTATTGAAATGGAAATGTACATCATGTGAAAGATAATTTTTTTCTCTTTTTAACCATACCCAAATTGTTAAGTTAAATTTATAAGTGATCAGTAAAACATTTAAAACAATTATTATAATTCCTACAAAAGGTACGTCCGTTACTTTAATTTTGCCCCCATTGAAAAACAGATTTATAAAGCAGGGAGTATTTTCTTGTACACTTGACCTCGTAAACTTTTTAGGTAGCCACCTAAGGTCTAGCCCACCAGGTTTAAGACATTTTTTTTAAAACACTTTTATACATAGGGTTTGCAAAAGTATTTTTTCAGAAAAAGAAACAACAGATTTTTTGGTTTAAACCAGGTATTTTTTTTTCACTTTACTTGCAAAACGTTTTACAAAAATCAGATATGCACCTTATAGAACTAGAGATTTCAAGTTCTTACATTTGGAAACACATTTTCTCTTCATATTCTATTTTTTCAAACATTAAATTTTTTTTTATTAAAAAATTGAAAATAAATGTTGGCTTTATCAGTCAACAATTTGTTTTTCACCTTGGACCAAATTCGGCCAAAAGTCTAGATCCTCTCAAGAAATTTAGAAAAAACCATTTTGCATTTGGTTTAAATTAGGGATTGAAAAGTTACATTTAAAAAAAAACTGTTAGTTACTTTATTAAGAAAGCAACTCTTTTACAGTTGCTTAATATAAAAAGTAAGTACCGTATATACTCGTGTATAAGCTGAGAAATTTTGGACAGTTTCAGTGCCGTAAAAATCGGGGTCGACCTATACACGAGACATCAAATTTCCAAAAAAAAGAAATACCATATCCTTAAAATAAAACTAAATTTCAATCAAACTTAAGGTTTAGATATTACCTCTTAAAAATAAAGACCCAAAAGCAGTTAAATCTTGAAGATGAAATAAGGTTGGTTTCTATTCACGGTATCCTTCATAATGATACTTAAACAGTTCTCAGTGTTATGCGTATTTTGAACAGTGTAGCTCTGGTACAGGACAGCTCAAACAACCAGTTTTCAAGTGTGTAAAGAAAACATTGTTGGTCAGTGACCTTGGCACGGTGCTGTCGCGGGGTCTTCACGTTTCACTAAACATAGCATCTACTTTGCTTCTGTATTCAAGGTCAGCAATGCAAAGGACACTCAGAGCCGAAACCTGTTTTATTTTTCATTGGGGTTGAAACTTGGCTTGCAAAATAAAG
Organism: Oedothorax gibbosus; assembly: GCA_019343175.1. NCBI lineage: Eukaryota > Metazoa > Arthropoda > Arachnida > Araneae > Linyphiidae > Oedothorax > Oedothorax gibbosus. Next base: position 1,501,836 of record JAFNEN010000372.1, read on the forward strand.
AATTTATGGTCTGGTTTTTCTTATTTTCTTCAGAAGGCTGGCCTTATTTCCTACTTCAACTTATACACGGGTTACCGATTTTGGAAGGCTATTTGGTTTAAAAATGGGGGGTCGGGTTATACACAGAGTCGGGTTATACACGAGTATATACGGTAATTAGTTACTTTTACAAAATTCAAGTTACAAGAACATTTGCATTTTAACCATCTTACTGCTCAAAGAAAACCAAGATTAACCATAAGCACAAACAAAACACTGCAAATGGAATTAATTTTTTGTATTTAACTATAAAAGGAGTAACATTTCAAAATTGGTATCCGACAGCCTTTGGAAAGTAACAAAAAAATTTGGTCACTGTTAAAATTAACTAAGTTACAGTTACTTTCTGAAAAATCTAACAGCGTTACCCAAGAAAAGTAATTGTTACAAGTAACACATACCTTAATCCCTGGTTTAAACCAAAAAAAAAAATTAAAACCTGGATTTTATCTCTCTCTCTCTCTCTCTCTCTCTATATATATATATATATATGTATATGTGTATATATATAACAGTAAAAAAACCCTTCAATATGGCAAGTCACATTTCCTTTAAAGTCTTTAAGTTCAAGTTTTAATTCCGGGATAAAATGGATATTTTAATGGAAGGCGGGTAACGTAAATGCAATGTTAACTTACTTTTTTCTTAGGACTATCAATTTCCGAGTCGCTTTCTGAACTGTCCTTACGTGGTGGTTTATAATCGTCACAGGAATCTTCAGATTCCGAGGCTATTACTATACGTCGTCTTTTTCCATCTTTAGGCTATAAAACAAACAAAATTATACACAATTTTTTTTAAATACAGCTTAAAATTACACAGGTAAATTACAATAGCACACTAAGATTACATTTCAGATTCAGTGGTATAAATATGTACCACTGAATCTGAAGAATTTTAAAAACCTTACCAGTCACAGATATAAAAATTCTCATTGGTTGGAGACTTTTTCAGGTTTTCATAGCAATATTCAACAGTGCAGGGCTGGGCGGTAACGCGTTACAAGTAACGCGTTACTTGTAATAATTACTTTTTACAGTAATCTTATAGGAAATTCGTTACATTTGAGAACCCAGTAATTTTACAGGTAATTCGTTACATAATTTACGAAAAAGTAATCTTTGTTACAGTAACGCGTTACTTTCATTAATTTTATCATTAACACTCTAATAAATATCCCAGTCCAAAACAAAAAAAAAATCTTTAAAAAACGAAATAAAAAACTTTCACATGCTCTTTGCTAAGAGGAGAAATTGTTAACACAAAAATGAAACGTTCCCTACTGATTGCAGTGCGGTACCTATAGAAACGGGCGGGACATATGTGTTCCCTTGTCCCAGGGCAATGCTATTCTCCCCACATGTGGGTTCTGGCTTACCTGTCATCGGGAAAACAGATAATTGCAGGCTACCAGTAGAAAGGTGAAGGATGGAATGGGTTCTTTGTTAAGAAAGTCGTTTTTCCTGCCACTTGGGTTAAGGACAGTCATGTGAAGTTGTTATGTTCATATCAAAGGCATTTGCTCTGACCCAGAACTCTGGCTAAGTTTAAAACTTATTCTTGTGTGAAAACCAATGTTTTTATAACCTTCAATATATCTACTCAACATTATTACTTATGAATACTTAAACTAAATACTTAATATTTTATACTATACTTTTTTAAATTACTATAATATTTAATTGATAATTTTCTTTTTGAAATGCCTAAGCGCTTTTTAAGTCGGTTGGAGATCGAAAATTTGGTTTCAAAATGGGATGAAGTGGGACCAATTTTAATTGATGTTAAGTGTTTATGAATATATACATTTATTTCTTAAATACTATTCAAAAATGAATTATTTTGATTTGCAATTTTTCAATAATGCATATTTTTCCAATTTATAATATAAGTGGTATAATTTAATGATTCTTAAGCTAAAATATGCAATGTATGTAATCGTTAAATTTGTTCATAAATCCACTTTCTAAAACGGTATATTTTTTATTTTGCAGTTTATGTTTCATTTTCATAACTTTAATATAATTGAGACAAGAGAAGAAATTTTTATTCAGGATATATATTTGAAAAATAGGAGGGTGCAGAAATAAAATAGAATAGATATCAGTAAAATAAATAAGTTAATTATTTTTTTAAAGGGACTTTCAAAGACCTTTATTTGATGTGCAACAATGACATGGTTGATATTTTATTTGGACGCATTGATATATTTGACTGACAATTTTTTTTTAAATATACCTAATTTTTCTAATATTTCTAACAAGTACAGCTTTATGCTAAATAAACTTAAGCCCAAAAAATTTTCTATCAAATAATCAAAGCCTTTTTTTTCCAAAACACTTTTGTGTCATTTGTGCAGGTAATTTATTACCAATACATATAGCTAAAATTAGTAAACATGTTTAAGATTTTTGCAATGGCTATATTCCGTACTCCCATTGAACATAATCCCTCCACACTTTGAGTAATTGAGTTGAGTTCAATGGCTTTTCTGTTTTGTCATAGAGAAAATAATTTATTATCTGTCGTTGCAACTGAAGAACGAAACAAGAATACTCGAATATGAGTATGCCGCTGCGAATTTCCTAGAAACCAACAATGTACCCCTCCCCCAAGTCAGGTGTCACAAGAAAGGGGAGAAGCACACCCTTTTCAAAGGGTCACACACTCATTGTGTTCACTGTCATTCTTCGACAAAAGTAGCACCACTCCTAGGATTTATCTACCATGGAGAAATTTCATACCTCCATTGATAGAGAGCGCCCGTCGACAGCACAATCTCGGGGAATTTTTGCGCAGAGTACACTCATCTAGCAGTGCTGATGATTTTTTTTTTTGAGAATGTAAAAACTAGACATCCTTCCCTTCCGCCAAAGCCGATTTTGAGTTGTTTACATCTTTCCAAAGTAACGAGTATAAGATGACTGTTTTCTGTACCCTACTAACAATTAAAAGCATGTTTATAAAATATAATACCCCGTTATCAGCCAGTACGACTGTTGAAAGGTTAGTTCTGGTGGTTTATGTCTCTGGACCCAATCGTGGCTGTGTAAGCGACAAAAATTTTGAGATGCAGCTTTTGTTGTACCCCAATAAGTAGATTTTCTGCTAACTGTTTAATAAAGTCGATTTTAGAAAAAAAAAATCAATTATTCATTTATACTTTATTTTTCAAAACATTTGTAAATATGAAATTTTGTCGTAAAAAGTAATCTTAAAAGTAATTGTAATTTGTTACTTTTGAAAATTAGTAATTTTACAGGTAGTTACTTTTTACGAAAAGTAATTGTAATAGTAACGAGTTACATTTAATCAAGTAACGGCCCAGCCCTGCAACAGTGTATACATTATTTTATGTTTGCAATAATATAGGAAAATCACCGAAAAGTAAACCTTCCAACTAGAGTAACCAGAAAATAGCCCAAAATTGTTAATCAAGTGGCTTCGAAGATATTGGATTTAAATCACTCTACTATATGGAATAATGGTCTAGTTTCTATGCCGCCATGGGCAAAAAGACAAATTGACGTGCCATTAAAAACAAATACCATTAAAAATATCATTAAATTTTATTTTTAATAAAATTGAGCATGCAAATAAAGGTATTTTCTAAAAAAGTATAAATCAGACAACATTAAAGTTTATATTAGTAAGAAATTCAAACAATATTTTGCATTTCTTTTGCTGCCTCTAGAGCAGGGCCTGAGTATAGATATAACATTCTTATTCAAAACCAAACATTTTAGTAAAAAAAATTGAGTAAATATTTGGAATATTAGTTTTAAACAAACACAAATAAAATGCTATGACATGTTAGTCTTGCCTACATACTTCAATACATACTATCATACCTTCGTGCTGTTTAAAGGTTTTTGAGTGATATTGTCGGATTCAGAATCATCACTTTCTGAAAAAAAAAAAATTATTTGTATGCATGTCATAGTTCAACAAAATAACAATTCAAAACTTTTTCAATGAGAATAGTAGTAAATGAAATCCTTGTTTTTATGTCTGGTAATAAATTTATATTATAGTAGAGGCAATCACCATATGGTTTTAGTATATTTAAGTGTTCTGATATTCAATTAGTTGAATATTAATTAGTACCTATATAAAGATTTTGAATTTTCAAGTCAAATTGTACAAATGAGAGTATTTTATACTTTTTTTTTAATTATAAAATTATCTCTTAATAAGACAAATACGATGCCCTACTTGTATAAATATATATACTAGCAAATGAATAACCATTCTTTGCACATACTTGAAAAAATATTATAATTAAACTGCATTCAAGCTGTATATATGAAGAGTCTAGGGGAAGATCTCCTTGATTGACTAGGAATCTTTCCGTATTCAGGTCTGCTTGGCGGACATTGGCAACAGGAAACCGGTTTCTCCCTTGGTTCTTTTCTCGACGTACAAACGTGGGAATAGGGTCTGGCGTAAATCAGGGTTGCAGTCAGAGAAGAATTAAGGGAAAACCGGTTACCTTACACCAGTTTAGGCGATGACTCGCTAACTTGTCCAAAGAGGCCTGATACAGATAGATATCCTGTTGATGAAGGGTTTTTCCACCGTAATCTCATTCACACTAACTTAAAATTTTAAGGGGCAATCATACTTCACTCATATACTCAACGGAACTATTATTATTTAATCTAACATTAACTTAAAATTTGAAACTCCATTTCGTTCCTTGGTTATGGTTGATAGATATTAATTCATGGAAAATTAGGTAGAGTGTGCACACCTCTCAAGAATATCAACGTCAATTTTAACTTTGAAAGTCATGGTAATTTCCAGCCCTAATGGAACAACAATTGTAAAATAATGTTACCTCAAGTCAGAATCACAATTCTGTGACATACAAAATTGGCAGGATTCATTGCGATACATAATTTGGATAGCTTGGTAACAAATTTAACAAAACATGAATGAAAAACTCCACAAAAGGCCCATAAAACAGATAAAACTAATAACACAGTCTTGCACAATAACTATCAGATAATCATTACTGGGTGTCTACCAGATTTGCTAAATCTAATTTCTTGACCTTTTCAGGACCTTATCAAAAAATGTCTTGACCTGTTTCAGAAAATATTACAACCGTTTAAATGATCAATCCGTTAAAAAACTAAAAGGACAAACCATAAATAAATACATGCAATACAATATTGATGCAATACAATACAAATTAAAGCCGATATTGTATGGTCATACGCTTGTTAAGAGGAAAAATTAAAGTACTATTCAATGACTATCCCAGAAAAATGTAAGGACTTGAAATTACTACAGTAAAACTTCTACAAAAGACCACCTCTATTAAGCGACCACCTCCGCAAACGGGCAATTTTTCAAGGCACCCATTTTTTCCCCCTATACGCTTAATGTTAAAAATACCTCTCGAACGGACCAGACCATACGACGCCTCGAAAGGACCAGACCATACTGCGGTTACGACCAGATTTAAGGTCACATCCGGGGATCAATTTTCCAAAAAGTAAATCTAGCTTTCCCGCCACTACTGTACATCGTGTTTGCACTTTTTGTATTCTTTGAATGACCTTCAACCATTGTTAACAAGGAAGAGTACACCAGCCTGAAAATTTGAACAAAGTTAGCCCCCTCCCCCCGTTGGTGTTAAAAGGGGTATTTCGATAGACCCTTCCATGAATTGTCCGAGTTGTCAATAGGAAGCTTCTTTCTTTCACATAACTGCAGTTAACAATTACAAGGTAGGGCAATTCCATTATGTACGTTGAAATACCTGGCCAAAGTAACGCTTGGACACGCCCTTCCCCGGTAGCAGAAACCGCGCAGCACGGCAGCAATGCTGCAGCCTAATTTGGGGTCTGCGGCCAAATTGCCGAAACTCTCTCCCCCCCCCCTCCGCGTCACGTGTAGTTTCTTCCCCACGAAACGAACCAGCTCAACTCAAGTGGGGAGGGGGTTAAGATAATTTTTAAAAAGGTTAAGGATTAGCTACCTACTAATTTGTAGCTGAGATCAATCTGGAGTGGCATTTTTCGCAAAATGCGATGTGTTGCACGAAAATGCGAAAAAAAATTATATTGGCCGTCGCGAAAATGCATTGCCGTAATTCGGTGAAACTAAACTTAAATTTCAATAAACTAGTTCAAATAGCCGATTCTAATAATGAAAATACTAAATTTAATCAAAATGGGAAGATGAATTCAGATTAGATTAAACTAAGATATCGTCGAATCTCGGCCAGCCACTGCAGTGCAATCTCCCATTAAAAGAGGAGTCCAATAATGCTTCCTGATTTACTTATTTTGCTGCCTAGTAATTTTAAAGAAATCTACCGATAACGTCACGTGGCATCAGAATGATTGACAGTTCTCTGGCTCTGCGTGATCGGAAGAGAATCTTGTTACTTTTGTAGCTCAAGTTCAGGCCAAGTCTGACAACCAGATCAAGTTTCCAATTCACGGAGTCCGTGATCACAAGACCAGCTTGAATGTTGAAATACTTTTTGTTTGCGTTTGAAATTTTTTTCTACTTCCGCTAGTACTGAGGTTTCTGATTTTAGAATATTTTTAGTATTTCTTTTAAATGGACTTATACTCTCTTAATATATTCAGATTTTATGTTGCTAGTAAATTTCTAGTTCTTTTTCTGGAAAAGTGCATGAATATTTTTTTTCTTACAAATGTATGAACCATGGTAATAAGGATATGTAATGAAAGACCAAAAGTTGGGGATTTCAAACAACCAGAACTTGATTTTAATACCAAATGAACAGCAAAAACATGTTTATAGACAAATCTGAAGATAATCCAACACCATAAATAAAAGTAAATATACTTATTTTTTAATTTTTATTAAAAAAATTACAAATACAAATGTAGTAGAATACTATTAAATAATTATTTAAATTTGCCGCGTCGTGATTCATAAAATAATTATCATTGTGTTGTTAAGCTATACTGCTAAACAAAATTAACTCCTATACAAAGATTGATTTATGTATAACTTCAAGTGATTTAATTGGCGTGAGACACGCTGATTTATAAGTAACTAATTTTTCTTGAGCATTTTGCTACAGCTTTCTTCTACATTTTAGCATTTTTTTTACCCAGGCTGATCCCTGCTGTGCAGTGCCCCAGCAGGTGCAATGGCTTCCCATACCGAATATGCCTATGTCATGATTGTACTATATTAATTAAACTTAAAAATTAAAGCATTAATTTAACAGCCGCTTGCCGGTGTATGGTAAATCTTCTGATAATGTCGCGGGGGAGGGGGGGGGGGGGGGCTTTTTCCTTGCAGCCGAATTGTTTCCTTAAAACGTCATGCTGCAGCCACATTACATTCCAAAAGTTCTGCTAATGGGCGCCCTTCCAAAAACAAGTCTCTGGGGTTGTCACACAAGTAAAGGGCTATCGCCCATGGCAAAGAGTTGAGAACCTCACAGAATGGGGGGGGGGGAATACAGTGAACAGCCATACGGACAATCTTATTGATTGGTCATCTTGTGTTTGTAAAAGGGGCGGGATAATAGGTTTAGAAGGGGGGTGGGGGTGGGGGGAGGCTAGAGATGGGTACGGCAACAGTTATCGAAAAATTCATTTGCTACTTACGCTAAAGAACTCTCAACATGTCTAAGAAACAGGTGATTTTAAGTTTTTGGGAGAATCTATATCAGCGCAGCAAGCATTGAGACAATTTGATTTTATAATGTTAAAGTTGCGAAACACGAAAGACGTTTCAATAAATACTCTTTTTTCAGAATTTAAAAACAAGAAGGAATATGAGGTACTTTCCGAAAAAGTGAGAAAAAAAATGACTACACGAGGCAGTACCGTAGGATTAAAATTTACCCTGGTAACCCCGTCAAAAAACTAAATGTTTATTTTCGTAAAATCGCAAGGAAAGGGTACTAGACAGCGAATAACCTTGTATTGAAGTTATGGCCTTATTATTAGAAATAGAGTTAAGTGACATGACAGCATAAACTTCTTTGACCCAAGAAAGAAATTTACACTACACAGAATTTCCTAATATTGCACATAGATACACATGTTTAAAGGTTACAAGCCAAGTTATTTCAGTTCAAAATCTAGCATTCCATTCATGCACACTTCAATCATGTTCCATTCGTTTTAAAAACACAATAAAAGTTTTAAATGAAAAAAAAATACGAAATGTTAACCAAAACACGTTTTAAAACCAAAACTGTTCTCATAAATTTATTGTTAACTGAACAAATACCTGTTTTATATAAACTAATAAATATAGCAAATAACTTTACCAAAGCTTTTATCTTTACTATCCGAAACATTGCGCTTCCGAGAGAGCTTTGATTGTTTTGGAGTTTCAGACTGAGATTCAGTTGCCATTGTCCCAGACTTTGAAGACGGCGATTTCGATTTGCCATTTGTATTTTTAGCAGCAGTTGCAGATTTAGGAGAATTTACTTTCGATGAATCGCCATTAGTTGGAGATTTAACAGCTGGACTCCTGGTGAAAAAGTTAAGTAATGTTTTTTGTTTATTCATAATGTCATTCACATGTGCTGTATGGAGCCGAAAGAGACGAAAAACAGCGCGAACCGCGAAAAGCAAGTATTGCCAGATTTGGGATTTTAGTAAAAAAAAAATGTTTTGGTCGGTCGGTTGTAAAAATATTTCGTTTGCATATGAAAACTTTTTCATCTAGTGGGAAAATTAAAATATTTTTGATAGGCATAGGAACTTCTTTCTTACGCTTTTATGGGTCAATTAACCGAACTTCGAAATTATTTTGCATAATCAAAAATGTAAATTTTCCATTGGCTTGTTTCATGTGACGTATCCTTCCAGGTTTCAATCCTGATTTCCTTAGATCAGTGGTCCGATTGGTGTTATGTCTAACGTGACTTTGATTCATCAATCGAGGAATCATATACGAAAATAGGTAGAAAAATCGGACCAATGTGAATTAGGGACGCTGAATAAAACAGTGGAGTACATAACAGCACATTGGAGTGATTTGTCGCTAGCGATTTTTCGCACTGCGCATGCGTGAAAAAAACCGCTGCGAACATATTTTACTCGCGTTTTGTTCGCTCAGGCGGTAGAATTTTTGTTGTTGTTAAAATCGCTTTGGCGCATGCTCAGAATGTAAGAAGCTACTTGATTACTTAGTCACTCTTTGTTCAAAGTATTTATTTCTTACTTATCGTATAGTGGCTAGAAGACATAGTGTATCAAGCGCAATAGTGCTGACGGGCAAAAAGTGGTTCTTCAAACGTTTCACTTCCAGGTGGCGCTGATGTCCGCTGCGAGGTCATTCTACCGAAACTGCTCTTTTCTTAGGCGTTTTTTCCAACCAACAAATGCGTTTATTTTCTAGGAAAATTTTTATGATTTTTAGGTCAGCATGTGTTCCTTTTTTTAATGGAAAAACAAAATTTTTATTTCAGGATAGTTTAAAAATTCAAACTTTCTTTAAGTGATTTGTTTTATTAAATGCATCTCTTCTGAAAATCCTTCCCTACACACCCGAAAATATTAGTATTTTTTTTCTCTTTATAACTGAATAGAAATACGTTTATTTATATTTTAATATTTATTAAAAAATATGATTAATGTATTAAAACATGTTTTAGTAAAACTATTTTAACAAAATACCAATTAAAATCAATGACATTTATGTTCCTAAACCAAAAATGTTTATAATCAAAAACACTATATTATATTTTTAATACTTGTATGGGAAAAAATTCAATGATTTTTAGGCCAGTTATGTTGTTCCTTTTTTTATGAAATAACAAAATTTCTATTTACTATTTCAGGATATTTTAAAAATGCAAACTTTATTAATTGTTGCAAAGTTATTTAATTGTTCAATAAATGTATCTCCTCTAAAAATTATCCCCCTACTAATATTACACATTAATATTTCTGAAATATTTTTTCCTCCTTATTACTGAATAGAAATACATTTTTTTGAAAAAATATTTTCATTAAAATATATGATTTATGTATTGATGCTATTTTTTTTATAAATCTATTTCAAACAAAATACCTTTATCAATAACATTTCTGTTCCTAAACTAAAATGTTTTGAAAGCACTATATTTGCTATTTTTAATACTTATATAGGAACATTTTTTATGATATGGATATTTTACTTTTCATAAAAAACATGTGTAGGAAATAGTTAAACTATAAATTAAATAAATACTTGTGTAAGTCAAGAATTTTAATGAAGAAAAATATTACTTTCTATTAAATCAAATACAATGATTGGATTTTCTAATTGAATGCAGTCAAATTCATAATTGCATTAGTACACAAATTTCTACAAATTAAAATATTAAAAACATAATTACTCAAAAACTTTAGAATAATTGGAAGCCGATTCAAAATAATAAAATTAAAAAACTCACAAGAATTATTTTATTTAATTATCACCTATTCTTTAACTACTAATGGTTTTTTAACACAAATCATAAAATAATAATTGTATACACTTTATTTCACTGACATCGACGCATCTTTAAAAGTTTAAGTTTTTCACGTTTGTTATTACTAAGTTCATTAATTTGTTTAACATAGAAATGCATACGGGTTATTATATAAAATTTTTGCAGTTAACACGGCAGTATGGGAACTGCAACCCACCAAGTTAAGTTCCACATTACTATAACAATTTAAAACATCAAATATACTGTCTTTTTGTATTTCATTTAGACTAAAATGTTCTGTACATTTATCTTCGAGTGAATGAATAAGATTGTAGAGCCTTTTAGATGGGTACAGTAATCCCCCTCTGTCGAATTCATGAGTAAAGTCTGCAACTGTTGGCTTTTCATTTTCATTGTCCTTCAAAGTTGCTAGACAGTCTATGAAATTATGTTTTTTAAAGAACTTTCTTATAGTCCAGCAGCAAGTGTGACAAATTGTGCGTTTTGAGAAACATTTATGAAACTTTCAGGGTTTGTACACAAGAGCATGACGATCATTTTTTGATATGGACGTCGGCTGGGTTCCGACCCGTTTGGCCGCCATCTTAAAAAATGGCGGAAAATCTATTTTTGATCATAACTCCTGAACCGCTTGTCCAAATATAATGAAATTTGGTTTAAAATGATCGCAAATGTTTTCTTAATCTTTTATATAACAAGTTTTAGGGGGTTTTATCCAGCCGTTAATCCGCTACGTGGCTTTATTTCAGAAAATCATGTAATATTTAACGCGTTTACTTATTTATCTGAACAAACATAAAACTTCGCTAATAACATGTATTTACAAAGTTGTAGGTCTTTTTATTGTTAAAAAAACAGTTTTTGTTTGATGCAATTCGGAGCAGTACTTCTTTAGATACGCTATATGTAATACGACGACTAATCGATAAGTGTCGCGTCATATGATTGCAAAATACGTCGATACTGTAAAACCACGCTGCCAACAAGGACAAGCATAAGCCCACTGACTAACACATGGACAACGACTTTTTGTCAGTACCATTAACACTATATTTCCGAATAAAAACGTTAGCTGAAATTTTTTAAGTTTACTTTTAGTGTAACTTAATTTATCTTACACCTAACTTGTTCAGGAATATGTCCTTCATTTGTCTTAGATTTTGTTTATTCAAATAAATGTAACAGAATTATCCGTTTCGCGTGGCAAAATTTTCTTACAAATCATCGTTAATTGAACAAAAATTCTTAGTTTCTTAATATGGAATTTTAGTTATTGCAGTCACATTAGCAGAGTTCGGTGCATTTTAGTCAGGCGTTTGCATTTACACCGCCCTTTGCAAGTTTTTGTGCAGCCACATTTAACGAGTTGCTCTTGACATTTCTTTGAAACTTCAGGTAGAGTTCTCCACAGTGGTTGAAGCTTTCCATCATTTCTAGTCCAACTACATTGCAATGGTTCTGGTATTGCTGGCCGTGGATTGGTGCTCTCGCTCCATACTTTTGCCTGACGATCTGCCCGCTTCACATGTAATTGAAGAGAATCTAATGTTGGAGGAATGGATTCCATAGTCCTGCCTTTGTTGGCAAAAAGTTTCCTGCGCGCTACATCTACAGAGGTACACTTGCTAGTTTTGTCATACATCAATATACCGTGTATCTCTGAATCAGATCTGAGGTATCTTCTGTCCTATGTTCGTTTGGATCTGATGTAGATAATGTGATGAATGCAGGTATTATATCGGGGTAACTATATATTCCACACGTTCCAGGCAGTCTTCTTTCCTCGCCCAACAAACGCCGAAGTCGTATCACAGCCTGTGAATGCGTGGAATCCTAGCAGAGCATGTGATTTCTCAGGGCCAAGAGTAGCACTTATTGTATGGGCTGGTATGTATCGGAAATCATTTCCTTTTCCAAAGGCTACCCACAATTCTTCTATGCTTTTTGCTTGAACCAACCAGATTGATAGCACCACCAGGTCTGTATCTAACGTTCTGATCAATATTTTTAGTTTTCCAGTGTTTAAAGCGTCACAAACATGAAGCATCGTTCTGGTATCAGCTTCTTCATGTGTGCAAGGAGATAGAAAAGTCAATTCACGAGCAGAAGAACAAACAACTGATTCACCGTTAGTAATTATTAACTCATTTCTACTATGGACATTCAAGTTAGCTGCAGCTTGAGTTAGAAAATGAAACAGCTCAATCTTGTTTTCATTATTTCGAAGAAATGACTTCCAATCTGTAGGTATCGTTATATCAGCTGCAACTCTGCGGCGAATACCAAGGCCTAGCCGGGTTTGTTCTTTGAGGCTGTCATCCAGGTATGTTTCCCACACCACATCAACACGGCTGTTGAACAATGACTGGACCGTCAAAGATTATTGCGTCAACTGCCGGCGCTTCTCGTTGAGCTGCAGCGATTTCCTGGAGACAGTCCATTAGGTCAGATTTGGTTCCCAGGTATAGGTTACCTTGTGTTGAGAGAGAGAGGGAGGATATATTTTAAATTTTCGTGTTGGAAAAAATCTTCCAAATTTCCACCGCTTGACAGGAAATAAAAAGCCTTGAAAACAAATCGCTGTTACACTTTACCATGGCTAAATGTTGTTTTTGTTTATCAGGAGTCCGAGTTCTGTAGTTCAGCAATGCCAAGTTATTGCGCGAAATAACGTCATGAATACTCTTAGATTTCTTTATTAGACGCTCTGTTACAAAATCATCAAACAGTTTTTTTCCAATCTGTAGAGCATTCGCCACGGTTTTCAGAGCCTCAGAAGAAATAACTATGTCTTTGCTATGCAAGACTAGTAAATCTGCACTTCTTTCCTCAAATGGATTACCCTTTTTTTCAATCGCAGCCACAAGTGACTTGACATCTTTCAGGAAGGACTGTTGAATACTGAACGTTTGCTCGTTATGTCGCAAGTTTTCAGTGGAAGAACTAGGAAGAACAGATTGAAATTCCTGAATCACACGAGCAATTTCAGGACCAGCCACCATCCATCGTATTAATTTCTTTGCGTCTGTTAATATGCCAACAGCGCCCCCACCTTCCTTAATAATCTTGTTGTTTTGTTCATGAGCTTGGTCTACAGCTATGGCGGAGAATGCACGTGTTGACCGTTTGACGGTGAAATTAGCAGATACGAATGGTTTTGCAATTCAGGAAATCTTGAAGGCAATTCTGCCAAATCTTCTAAGCTGATGGAAATCCAGCGGGCATAAAGTGTGTGGTCGAACGCAAAAAACCATGGGACAAGCTCCGTCAGCGCTTGCACATACAAAGTGTAGTTAGACTCTCTTAAAGATTGCACAGATAGCAATTTGGCGAGTTCTAGTGTCATTGTCGTTGCCCAGTACTGAAATTGCGGGTATTTCGCAGCCATGGCAGTCCACCACAAAGCAAAGTCCAATGGCTCTTTACTTAGCATGGTATTAGAATCTAAGACACCGGTACTGACGGTAAACTTTAAACAAAATGGGGTTTTTTTAAACGAAACTTAAATTCGGAATTTTTTTCAAAAAATTGCAATAATTGAACACAGCTCAGTTGTTACCGGTCATAAAAGTCTCCAATTTTCAAGCAAAAATTGTTTTTAGCTTAAAAAAACTGTATTTAAATAAAATAGGGAAACTAAATAAATATTTCTTAAGGTTTTGAATTTAAATCTTAAAATTATTTATTAATTGTAGTTTAAGTATTTTCCTATAACACTTATAAAATATCAAAATAAATACACAAAAAAGAGCTAATACTTGAACATAAAGAAACATGGACTTTGGTGGTAATACAAAACAAAAATACGCAAAAATTAAACTTTCTTAAATAGTATGAATTTATGATATCATGCATTGTTATTACTTATGCCAAATAAAAACTTTATTTTCAACTTTTCCTGTAATATGTTATAAATTGGTAAAGATGGACATCCTTTATAAAATTATTTCGATGTGTTTACCTACGTTAAAAACAGCATATCCACAAGACCATGTTTAAAATAGAGGATGCAGTAGATGACACAACCAAGCGACGCCAGCGCCATAAACACACAGCGGATAGAAACCGAAACGGTTCCACCAGCCCCAAGTACGCACGTAGTCATATTATATATTTTGTATCTCAAGAACTACTGTTCTGAATTGCAACAAACAAAAAATGTTCTTTTCACAATAAAACGGCCTACAACTTTGTAATTACATGGTATAAGCGAACATTTATGTGTGTCTAGAGAAATACGTAAACGTGCGTTATATTGCATGATTTTCTGAAACAAAGCCACGTAGTGGATTAACGGCTGGATAAAACCCCCTAAAACATAATACATAAAAGATTTAGAAAACATTTGAGATCATTTTAAATCAAATTTCATTATATTTGGACAAGCGGTTCAGGAGTTATGATCAAAAATAGATTTTCCGCCATTTTTCAAGATGGCGGCCAAACTGATCGGAACCCAGCCGACGTCCATATCGAAAAATGATCGTCATGCTATTGTGTACAAACCCTGAAAGTTTCATAAATGTTTCTCAAAAGGCACAATTCTCGAAGAATATGTCGCCCTGCGGCTTGACTATTACTACATACCCGGCAATGTAAAAAATTATTCGAGAGTCACTGCGTTGTATGGCATTGTGGTCCATGTTTTTCTTTAAAACATGATTGGCTTCTGTCAAGCGTACCCCTTTTCTACTAACTGATCAATTACATCAGTAATTGGAGTCTGAACTGGGTTGCATTGGGTTGGACAGATTAAAGAATTTATAACATTTTCAGTAGTGTTGGTGCCGCGAGGAGGTCTAGCAAGATTATAAAATGCTAAACATTCCACAATTGATAAAAATTCACACGGAGTAGGGTGGTCGTTGCATCTTTTTGAAGATCTTATTATGCTGAAATAGTTTTCCAACTTGTCCTGACTCAACCTAGAAGTAAATATATATTTGAAACCCACTCCTTTCAAATATTCTAATAATGACAAACAACACTTAATAGTAACTTTTAAACCATCACTCGTGCTTTTACTTAAAAATCCATGTCGAAGTACTTTGTCAGAAACAGTTTGCTTAATTGGTGGTACTTCTTGAAACTTCAAAATATCTTCATGCCTTTTTGTATTGATAGTCCTGCAGTGAGCTTCCCAATCTTCTAGTAAGTTTAGAAAGTCATAAAGGAACTGTGTATTTCGCGAATGAGGAAACAGCGCTTCTTTAGGGATTCTCGAAGTCATAACTCGGATTAGTTCTTTCATCTGTTCCACAAAAAATTCAGTTGGAAAAGGATCGCAAAAGGCAGTGATATCATCTTTGTAAAGATACATAGCTTTGAGCATTTCATTACTAAAAAGCTGAAATGCCAAATTCACTCGCATCTTCTCGAAGTTATTCGGCGTAAAATGAACTGCGTGAACTTTTGGCACACGTAAAGCTAATGCGTGTTTATCGGACTTACAAGCTGCCTTCATCTCAATCCGAACCTCGCCTTCAGGTAGCATGAATCCACCTTTATCAAGTAAGGTGTTTCTTATGCACTTTAAGAGGTGAGGAAAATCTGACAAAAAGTGAAGATACCTGGAGTTTGAAGTACCTTCATCATTTGGGTGAAGAACCTTGTGTTTTATTTCCCCATTACTGGCAACACCTATCCCAAATTCCCTCCACATCGTTCGGTTCCAGCTTGCTCCGTCCCCAACAACACAATCGACAAACAACCCTGCTCTTTCCACGTTTAGAATAGCTTCTAGAAGAATCCTTGCCAGTTCACCACCAGACATGTTTCCTGCCGTAGCAAATACACCCACAATTTGCACCCAATCTCCCAGAAACGGTTGAAATAGTAAGACCTTTCCATGGTCACAGGGTTTATTCTTCAGAACTTTTGGCGTGAATTCCCCATAGCCACAGAATCCTTCAACTTGTCCACTTCCTTTGACGGAAAAATTCTCAGACAGCTTCATTTCAACAAACAGCAAAGCACCATGTTTTTGGTATTCTTCAAACGAAATATCCTTCTCTCTTAGGCACTGGAGAACTTTTTCGTTGAAACCAAAACCCGTCTTGTATTCCTTCAGGTATTTATTTAGGCAGTTCCTGCTAGGTAATGGAAGGATTTTATTTAATCTCAGGTGCTGATAAAGTCGTGGGCTTTTAATCTTCATAATTATGGCTTCCAAAACCCACTGTTTGCCATATATCATGCCTTTAGATTTGCGCTTTGATAATTTAATACACTCAGCAACAGCCAATCTTTGTTTTGCTGGAAGAGTCTGAATGTTAAAATGCTTTGTTTTGGGCTTAGATGCAAGGGCTTTTAATTTTATTACCTTTTGCTGCAAAAGTTTATTCGACTTGACCCTTGCTTTTAATTTTCTTGCATGGTTTCGGACAGGTTTACGTGTTTTTGCTCTTGATCTTCTTGTTTTATTTAAGAGACAACACCTTAAACATCTGCAGCGGATACATCGACTTCCTTTGGTAACAGTTCCAGAACAAAACTTGCTTCGGTGAATGCCACGAGACATTTTCAGGGAATTAAAAGTTTTTTTAGTAGTGAATAGTTCATTAGGAACCAATAGCTTCTCCAAACTCATGTACATCTCCAGCTCCCATACAATCAAGGAATGTGTCAAGGTCACGAAGAACATTTGTTAGTGTAGATACCGAGTCTGGCAAAATATTACTCTTTAATGGCACATCATTTACAGTAGTAGAATAATATAGCTTGTCTTTTTCTTGCTTAATCAGAACAAATTTGTTGGGTTTTAAGTCTTTAATGGATTCTTCACTGTACAAGGCATAACCTATAGTAGTTACGTTACCTTTGAAAATGATTTTACTCCAATGTGATGGCAAATTTATGTCTTTCAACTCATCTATGTTAATCTGGTATTCAACTTTTCTCTTCTTTGCTAAAGGAGGCTGTGCAACTCTTTTGGGAATTTTTCTTTTCTTGGGTACAGAAGAAAAATACTTGGGCAAATTAGGAAATATAGTAGGAATTGTATCATCTGCTAACACTGGTCGATGCCGAGGAATTCTGACTTCTTCACCGTTGATTTTATGAACATATTCACGAGAAATAAACTGTTCGTCGAAGTGCTTTTCGCATACACAACTTTTTACATCAAATACTCGATCAGACCTAGGAATTTTCCTAGCCCATTTAGCCCGTAATTCATCATTTACTGGTGCTCCAAACAAAGTAAATTTTTCGCCATTCTTTTTGGAACTTTTGTAATTTGTCGTGCCCTCAGGAACATAACAACTCCTATCCTTACATTTCGATCTTGGAGGCATGTTTAACACATCACAAAATGATTAAAAATGCAAAAAAACCGCAAATATCGATAACTTTGAATTTTTAAAAGCGTAAACAAAACGTGGGGCACGGAACGGGACGAAAACGAAGTAAATGACCTCGCGGAAGACAGCAGCGCCCCAAGCGGATGTAACGTTGTAGGGATCCGGTTTTTGCTTGCGCTTTATACACTATGTCTTCTAGCCACTATACTTATCGGGGATTTTGATACCAATAAGCTTTTAATCATCTGTAAGTATGTACTTTTGAAAAATTTAGATTTTTTTAAAGTGTTCTCTGGACGTCCAGGACTTGAAAACTACTGCACTCATAAAAAAAACACATGGAATTTCTTGGGTTTCTTTCTTTTACATAGTTGAATCGTTGTTAAATGAAAGATATTTAAAATAATTGAGATGGATTTTTTTTTAATTCAAAGTACGTTTAACTGGGAAAGCGCATGTGATACTTTAAACTGAAACATATAACATCATTTTAATAAAAGATTTAAATTGGTTCAGAAAATAACATACAATTTTTCCTTTGTTGTACTTAATTTGACGTCGAAAATTAAAAGAAATATTTAATATGATAAAAGAATTTATAGTTATATTGCAAAACTATAACATGACTGGAAGCATATAAACAGCTCCTTGGATGTGTACAGAAAAACTCTAATATCTATAACTACGCATGCGCGAAAGCGGTTTCTAAAAATCGCTCCCAAAAAACGCTCAGGGGAGCGATCTGAAAATTGTTCGCCGCGGTTTTCCAAGTGACGGCTAAATCGCGCATGCGCAGTAGGGAAAACCACCCTCGGACCGGTTTGTCGCGGCGATTGTTCGCTTCATATTAAAGTATTTCGTCTGCCATATTGGCGAGCTTATCAGTAGGGCTGCCGTTACCACTATTTTCTCATGACAAAGAGTGCCAATTCTTAATTTTCGAGTTGAGTTGTACTTGAGTTAATTATAATTTGATATTTATGTAAATTATTTTTTTATATTCGGATTTAAAACGAATTTATGTATGAATTGCCATGTGTTTACAATTTAATAAAAGTTGATATTCTGTAATAATTAAACATAAATGGTTTAACGTAGTATGTAATTGATGGGTTTTAAAAAAAATAATAACTATAAAGCAGATATCCTGGGCATGATAAAATTTTCGTGAACTTCAAAAGTTGTTTTTGATGTACAAATACTGTAGAAATAGCGTAATAATTTATTCAATGTGAAATTATTAAAATGTTTAAAAACACTTTCAAGTTTAAAATGGTTCACATTGGAAAATATTTAGTCATTTTAATGCGAATGGCCGAAATATGGCCTTAATGAATAATCAAATATATGTATAAATTTTCATTAACCAAAAAATTTAACCCAAACCAACAATATTATTGCGAAATGTATGAAACTTAGTGCGAGATAGAGAGTCATGGAATGGGAGCATGATGGAGAGAGTTACTTTCCGTTCGTTTTCGTAGTAACGTTTCGTTTTTGTAGTAACTTCTAAATGGATTTGTGGAAATACCTATTCCTTGTAATTGAATTAATTAAGAAGCAGCAGTAAATCTAGTTCGAGTGTCTCGGTTTTGAGGCTATCGCAATGCATATAGCTTCTGCTAAAATTATAATTACTTCAACATAACCTCGTCACTCCCGAAGGGAATCCCATGCATATATTCTTCATTTAAACTTATTTTTCGAACAATTATATACTTAAGAGTATGCTTTGCAATGAATTTTGAATAAAAAATAACATTTGATGAGGCCTGTCAATTTAGTGGAATATGAGGTTTGGAGCAGTAAAAATACACATTTTTGCTTTGCTATGAATAAACAAGCTCTATTATCAGTTATTTTGCAATTATTGGTCCATTTTGACATTTGTTTCTATGCAAGTCTTTTCATAAATTTAGCTTTGAAAGCTTTTTGCAGGACCTTCGAAATCTGCTCGGAAGCTTGAATATTCCAGTTCATTAAAGAAAAGTTAGATTTAAGAAAAATTGTAAAATAAAGTTGTGAATTGAATTCTACAATGATTCATGGATGTATACCCGTGGAGCGAAGAGATCACACACTACAATGGGCAATATGTAGTAAGTAAATATAGGCATCTGAAATTCTTTGAGTATTATGTTACACAAAAAATACTAAATGTTTGTTCTGCACACTAGAGTATAATATACTATAAAGACGTGGCCTTAATAAAGACAATAGTACTATAAATGGTTGAATACCGAGAGAAAAAAAATGATAGCTTACTGTATTTTAGATGCGATACATCTCAAGTTGTGTAAAATGCTCTGTTATTTATAATTAGGGGTAAATGCCTAACATCTATAAATAGAGATTTATAAATTTCAAAGTTTTTTTTAAAAAATAATCTCTGAGAATATTTAAATGTATCGAGACAAACAAATATCCTTATTTCTGGATAACAATAAGATCATAATCTGTATAAAATGAATCAAATTATACATGTGTAGTCTTAGTATTACAGTCTAGGGGTTGGGTTAAATTATCGTCGCACTAGAGCTACACGAGGGCCATTGGCGACGGGCATTATTATTTAAAGCCACGATCAAGTGACGGGTGACACCTGGGTAGTAGGCACCTAACGCAACTTTTAAGAGCGACATTGTTCGGTTCAGTTTAGGGCACTAAGTTCTATTTCAATGTCATCATCAAATGAGTAATATCACGCTTCTTATGAATAATATATTTCTTAAAACAAATTTTATTATTTCCTTTAAAATTGGTTGGTTTGACTTTTCTTCTCATCTGCTGTAGAATGCAAATTTAATTTTCGTAAATAATGTATACCTTTATTAGCACTTTAACGTTTACTGTTTTACATAAAGAAAAAAATCGAAAACAGTAGTATTTATAAGGTTGCTAAACGTGACTAATTTTAAAACAAATATTATATGATACAATATAAGCAAACTATTAACTAATATTTATAATTATTAATTTTTCTTAGTATTCATTAAACACTACGAATATGTTTAGTTACGTACTTAATTTATTGTAGGAAAAATCTCTGTGTTTGTAACATGTTTTAAACAAAAATATTTTTTAAAAGGAAAAAAAAAACCCTGCTTTTTCAACCCTTATCTTGATTATTCAAGTTTTTGTTCAATATGCAAAAATTGTTATTTAACTTTAAATGGTTATTCTGAAGTAATTGCAATTTTAGTTTCATAAATGCCTAGATTTTCGGCACATGCCATTTAAAAGTCCATTTTATAATTGCTCTAACTGTATTACAAATAGGTACATCACCAACTTTTAAGCACTTTGTTAAAGCCAAGAGAAAAAGTGTTTGCAAGATATATTTCAAACAGAGTAGTGTTTCATTCAGGACTCAGTTTTTATAATGGAAATGATATATTACTTTTATTCTTTGAGAAGGAAAAAAAATACCAATTTCTGATAAATAGTACGATCATAACTTATTTAGAAAAAAGAAACTTCATGCATGATTTAATGACTTTATAAATATCATTATAAAGCTTCAGGCTTCTGAGAAAAAAAATTGCACGTTTTCTAGAATTAAAAAAATAATAACTAGGGATCCCAAAGTAAATTTGCATTTTTAAAAGGGGCTTTAGATTTAAATTTAATTATTCTATTGAAATAAAATATGTATAACACATTGCAGGTTTAAAGAACACATTAAATCTAAACATTTTCTAGAAAGTAAAAGACAAAGTATATGTATACATAATTTATTAAAAAAATAAGCAAAACAACAATAATATTTTAATTAGTATCAGTACAAGTCTTTGAAGAAATAGTTTTTACATCATTTATGCAAACTAAACTATCACTATAAAACGTCATAAAATGAAATTTTAATAGGACTAAGGATTTTGTATACATTCAAATATATCATTTCAACAAACAAATTAAATTTTAAGGCAAAATAAAACATCAAATTAATTCCCAGAACACAAAGGAAAATTTGTACAAGTTTAACAAAAGAAACCAGCCAAGAAATTACCAACGCCAAACAATAATCAATCCGCCACCTTCTCGCCAAACACTATGGGTTTGAAACTGAACTTCGCTATAAAAGAGCGATGCAGATGCGAAAATAGAAATATTATTTTGTTTTTGATTTAAGGAAGTTGTTTTGAGTTGAGTAAAATAAGCTGACTGTGTCCAGTTTTAAATTCTTAATTGAAATTCCTAAAATAGTTGAAATCTTTTTTTTGTGTTGTTGTTTATTATGCGGAAAAATAATATGTTGGTATAATTTAGAAAACCTGTTTAATTATCACAAACACGGTTTCAAAACACTTTCTACTTTATGTGGGATTTTGTATATGCATCGAGGCTCAAGAAAAAATAATTTTCTTTCAGCATTTCTGTTGCCACTCATAACCTAAAACTTACTAATTGGAGACGAGTTTTTTTATGTTTCTGTTTTCCTTTTACCTTATTAGTATTATTTTCGGAAGATTGCACTTCATTTGACAACGAATAAGGAAAAAAAAGTAAACACTCAAGTTACTTGAAGTAGGGGCCAGTCTGCGCGCTGTAAACGTTCGATTCCCGCCTTAGCCCTGGGTGTACCTTATCTCTCTGTGTCAGTAAAAACTCTGTCAGTGTCTGTTTTACTTGACGAAGGTTTATAAACGGGTCACTGATCAAGCACACAAGCCAGAAATACATGTACAAACCAACTTGAAGTAAAGGGCCCCGGGTGTCCTAGTGGGTTTGATCGCAGCCCATTACGCTAACAGTCTGAGCATTGTACTGGGTGCGGGTTCGATTCCCGCATTCGCCCTGGGTGTACTTTCTCTCTGTGCCAGTAAAAATTCTGTATGTATCTGTCTTACTTGACTAAGGTGTATAAGCGAGTCTCTGATTAAGCACATAAACCGGAAAATACACTACCTACAACTTGAAGTAAATAATTTTATTTCAGAATACTATAAATTTTGCTGATTACGAGCTGAACTACGAGCTAAATTTCGATGAAATAATTTGACTGTATAACAATTTATTTGAACACGTTTCTTTAAAAAATATTATTTAAAAAAATAAAATTAATTAAATAATCTTCTGATTTTTTTAGATTAAAATAATTCAAAATTAACTATCAAACGAAGTAGTATAAGTATTAAACATCAAAACTTTCAAAATAGTATTTTAAAGGGTCTCTGGATCCTTACGGATAATGTAGAAATGGTGTATCAAAGGTTTTCGAAGATCAAGATCAAAGATTTTCGATTCAAAATTATTGGCACGTGGTGTTTTAAGGTGTATATTTTTGGTATTTAAATAAAAATACAACTCTAAATACCTAATTTATAAAACATAAAAACATTCATTTTAAAATTTTCTATATGTTATACAGTGAAAAAGATGTATACTTTCAAGAAAAGTAAACCTTATTCTTATACATTTCTCAATAAATATATTAGGTTGAATCGAAAATCGACCTTTGATGTACCGTTTCTGCATACTGCAAGCGTCCTGAGACCATTTGAAGCAACATAATCAAATTGTGTCTACAATTAGGTGCACTGGTCCCATTAGGTATACTTCCCTATTCCCTTAATCGATCAATTTTTTCATGCAACATGTTCGAAAATTATATGTGATTAGGAAACAAGAAGTTCTTAAGGAACTAAAATAGCCTACTTTCCTGTTACTTAAATATTTACTGAAATTCTAATAGGAAAACAACTAGGTTCCAAACAGTAAATATCATCAACAACCGTTTCTACCCTAGATTTATACACATTCGAAAAAAAATCAGCAAACACAACATCCAGCTATAATTTAAACTTCTCTCAACTATTTTCCTTAATATTCTTTCTCAAATAAACTTAATATAATTTATCGTCTGCACGATTTATTTGTAGTTCAAAGAATAATTCAATATTTATTAATAACAAAAGTAATGAAACTACTTCAAACTACATTTAAAAAATAAGAAATGTTAATTAAAACTAAGCATAATTGTATGCAAAAAATATGCCTTGCCGCTTTCTTGGTAAACAATGCATGAACAATCAAAGAATCACATTGTGCTACATTTTATGGCGTCATTCGAAACTGATTCATGAAAAAATTATTTTGCTTCAAATATTTTTAAATAAATAAAGTTTCTCATGCCATTGTTTATTTGGCAACAGTGATTTAAATGACTCAAAATTGAATTTCAATGCTAATTCAATAGGAAATTCGCCGACAGATAGTAGATTTATGTCCGTCTGGACCTACAGACAGGCGGACAAAAAGTATGAAAGTTGGGTCTCTGAGGTCATAGCTTTCTAACAAAAAAAGAATTTTTAAGATCCGATTGATAGAACCGATTTTGGAAGGGGGGTATGGATAGACACACAGACAGGCAGACGGACATCGACCGCATGTCAATAATTACTTTTTCATTTTTTTAATTCTTTCGAATTAAAAAAAGAAAAGTAGGCTAAAAATCGCTAAACACAGCATCCAGCTATAATTTAAACTTCAAAAAGCCAAAACCATTTTTCCAATCAATTTTCCTTAAAATTCTTTCACAAATAACTTATTATTATATATAGTTCGAAGAATAATTGAATATTTATTAATAACAAAAATAATGAAACTACTCTAAACTGCATTAAAAAAATAAATGTAAATTAAAACTTAGCAGAATTATATGCAAACAAGAAGTTCTTAAAGAACTAAAATAGCCTACTTTCCTCTGTTACTTAAATACTTATTGAAATTCTAATCGGGAAATAAATAGGTTAATAACAGTAAATATCATCAGCAATCGTTTCTACACTAAATTTATACACATTAGAAAAAAAAACGATAAACTCAGCATCCATCCCTAACAGCCAGGTTTGTCACAGTTACGTAAATGCAACGTCATTTTTTGTCACTCTAGGTCACAGTCGCAATGTGACAAGTATGTGACATCACAGTGATATCGCGTAAGTCGCCGTCACATTGTGACTGGTATGCGATATCAAAGGGATGTCACTATGCGATCTTGCAGTGACATCATATTGTGACTTGTATGTGATATCGCAGTGATGTCATCTAAATCCCAGTCAAAATGCGACATTGCTGCGATATCATCGATATCCATGTTACGTAGAAGATACGTAACAAAAGCGGACATTCAACTTCTATGTGACAAAAAGTGACTTTGAATGTGACATCACGGCGATCTTCAGTGACTTGTATATGTGATATCGCTTTTCGTCACATACTCGTCATATGGCTGTTAGGGCGCTATAATTTAAACTTCTAAAAGCCAAAATCAACTATTTTCTTAAATATTCTTTCACAAATTAACTTAATATTATTTATCGTGTGCTCGATTTATTTGTAGTTCGAAGAATAATTAAATATTTATTAATAACAAAAATAATGAAACTACTCCAAACTACATTAAAAAAAAATGTAAATTAAAACTAAGCAGAATTGTATGCAAAAATATGCCTTGCCGTTTTCTTGGTAAACAATTATTGAACAATCAAAGAATCACATTGTGCTACATTTTATGACGTAATTCCAAAATGATTCATGAAAAATTATTTTGCTTCAAATATTTTTAAATAAAGTTTCTCATGCCATTGTTGATTTAGCAACAGTGATTTAAATGACTCAAAATTGAATTTCAATGCTAATTCAAAAGGAAATTCGCCGACAGATAGTAGATTTATGTCCGTCTGGACCTACAGACAGGCGGACAAAAAGTATGAAAGTTGGGTCTCTGAGGTCATAGCTTTCTAACAAAAAAAGAATTTTTAAGATCCGATTGATAGAACCGATTTTGGAAGGGGGGTATGGATAGACACACAGACAGGCAGACGGACATCGACCGCATGTCAATAATTACTTTTTCATTTTTTTAATTCTTTCGAATTAAAAAAAGAAAAGTAGGCTAAAAATCGCTAAACACAGCATCCAGCTATAATTTAAACTTCAAAAAGCCAAAACCATTTTTCCAATCAATTTTCCTTAAAATTCTTTCACAAATAACTTATTATTATATATAGTTCGAAGAATAATTGAATATTTATTAATAACAAAAATAATGAAACTACTCTAAACTGCATTAAAAAAAATAAATGTAAATTAAAACTTAGCAGAATTATATGCAAACAAGAAGTTCTTAAAGAACTAAAATAGCCTACTTTCCTCTGTTACTTAAATACTTATTGAAATTCTAATCGGGAAATAAATACGTTAATAACAGTAAATATCATCAGCAATCGTTTCTACACTAAATTTATACACATTAGAAAAAAAACGCTAAACACAGCATCCAGCTATAATTTAAACTTCTAAAAGCCAAAATCAACTATTTTCTTAAATATTCTTTCACAAATTAACTTAATATTATTTATCGTGTGCTCGATTTATTTGTAGTTCGAAGAATAATTAAATATTTATTAATAACAAAAATAATGAAACTACTCCAAACTACATTAAAAAAATAAATGTAAATTAAAACTAAGCAGAATTGTATGCAAAAATATGCCTTGCCGTTTTCTTGGTAAACAATTATTGAACAATCAAAGAATCACATTGTGCTACATTTTATGACGTAATTCCAAAATGATTCATGAAACATTATTTTGCTTAAAATATTTTTAAATAAAGTTTCTCTCATGCCATTGTTTATTTGGCAACAGTGATTTAAATGACTCAAAATTGAATTTCAATGCTAATTCAATAGGAAATTCGCCGACAGATAGTAGATTTATGTCCGTCTGGACCTACAGACAGGCGGACAAAAAGTATGAAAGTTGGGTCTTTGAGGTCATAGCTTTCTAACAAAAAAGAATTTTTAAGATCCGATTGATAGAACCGATTTTGGAAGGGGGGTATGGATAGACACACAGACAGGCAGACGGACATCGACCGCATGTCAATAATTACTTTTTCATTTTTTTAATTCTTTCGAATTAAAAAAAGAAAAGTAGGCTAAAAATCGCTAAACACAGCATCCAGCTATAATTTAAACTTCAAAAAGCCAAAACCATTTTTCCAATCAATTTTCCTTAAAATTCTTTCACAAATAACTTATTATTATATATAGTTCGAAGAATAATTGAATATTTATTAATAACAAAAATAATGAAACTACTCTAAACTGCATTAAAAAAATAAATGTAAATTAAAACTTAGCAGAATTATATGCAAACAAGAAGTTCTTAAAGAACTAAAATAGCCTACTTTCCTCTGTTACTTAAATACTTATTGAAATTCTAATCGGGAAATAAATAGGTTAATAACAGTAAATATCATCAGCAATCGTTTCTACACTAAATTTATACACATTAGAAAAAAAAACGATAAACTCAGCATCCACCCTAACAGCCAGGTTTGTCACAGTTACGTCGCTGCAACGTCATTTTTTGTCACTCTAGGTCACAGTCGCAATGTGACAAGTATGTGACGTCACAGTGATATCGCGTAAGTCGCCGTCACAATGTGACTGGTATGCGATATCAAAGGGATGTCACTATGCAATCTTGCAGTGACATCATATTATTGTGACTTGTATGTGATATCGCAGTGGTGTCATCTAAATCCCAGTCAAAATGCGACATTGCTGCGATATCATCGATATCCATGTTACGTAGAAGATACGTAACAAAAGCGGACATTCAACTTCTATGTGCCAAAAAGTGACTTTGAATGTGACATCACGGCGATCTTCAGTGACTTGTATGTGATATCGCTTTTCGTCACATACTCGTCATATGGCTGTTAGGGGCTATAATTTAAACTTCTAAAAGCCAAAATCAACTATTTTCTTAAATATTCTTTCACAAATTAACTTAATATTATTTATCGTGTGCTCGATTTATTTGTAGTTCGAAGAATAATTAAATATTTATTAATAACAAAAATAATGAAACTACTCCAAACTACATTAAAAAAATAAATGTAAATTAAAACTAAGCAGAATTGTATGCAAAAATATGCCTTGCCGTTTTCTTGGTAAACAATTATTGAACAATCAAAGAATCACATTGTGCTACATTTTATGACGTAATTCCAAAATGATTCATGAAAAATTATTTTGCTTCAAATATTTTTAAATAAAGTTTCTCATGCCATTGTTGATTTAGCAACAGTGATTTAAATGACTCAAAATTGAATTTCAATGCTAATTCAAAAGGAAATTCGCCGACAGATAGTAGATTTATGTCCGTCTGGACCTACAGACAGGCGGACAAAAAGTATGAAAGTTGGGTCTCTGAGGTCATAGCTTTCTAACAAAAAAAGAATTTTTAAGATCCGATTGATAGAACCGATTTTGGAAGGGGGGTATGGATAGACACACAGACAGGCAGACGGACATCGACCGCATGTCAATAATTACTTTTTCATTTTTTTAATTCTTTCGAATTAAAAAAAGAAAAGTAGGCTAAAAATCGCTAAACACAGCATCCAGCTATAATTTAAACTTCAAAAAGCCAAAACCATTTTTCCAATCAATTTTCCTTAAAATTCTTTCACAAATAACTTATTATTATATATAGTTCGAAGAATAGTTGAATATTTATTAATAACAAAAATAATGAAACTACTCTAAACTGCATTAAAAAAAATAAATGTAAATTAAAACTTAGCAGAATTATATGCAAACAAGAAGTTCTTAAAGAACTAAAATAGCCTACTTTCCTCTGTTACTTAAATACTTATTGAAATTCTAATCGGGAAATAAATACGTTAATAACAGTAAATATCATCAGCAATCGTTTCTACACTAAATTTATACACATTAGAAAAAAAACGCTACACACAGCATCCAGCTATAATTTAAACTTCTAAAAGCCAAAATCAACTATTTTCTTTAATATTCTTTCACAAATTAACTTAATATTATTTATCGTGTGCTCGATTTATTTGTAGTTCGAAGAATAATTAAATATTTATTAATAACAAAAATAATGAAACTACTCCAAACTACATTAAAAAAATAAATGTAAATTAAAACTAAGCAGAATTGTATGCAAAAATATGCCTTGCCGTTTTCTTGGTAAACAATTATTGAACAATCAAAGAATCACATTGTGCTACATTTTATGACGTAATTCCAAAATGATTCATGAAACATTATTTTGCTTAAAATATTTTTAAATAAAGTTTCTCATGCCATTGTTGATTTGGCAACAGTGATTTAAATGTTTCAAAATTGAATTTCAATGCTAATTTAATTAGAAATTCGCCGACAGATAGTAGATTTATGTCCGTCCGGACGCACAGACAAGCGGACAAAAAGTATGAAAGTTGGGTCTCTGATGTCATATGCTTTCTAACAAAAAAAAAAGAATTTTTAAGATCCGATTGATAGAACCGATTTTGGAAGGGGGGTACGGACAGACAGACGGACATAGACCGCATGTCAATACCTACTTTTTCATTTTTTTTAATTCTTTCGAATTAAAAAAAAGAAAAGTAGGTTAAAAATATGCCTTGCCGCTTTCTTGGTAAACAATTATTGAACAATCAAAGAATCACTTTGTGCTACATTTTATGACGTAATTCCAAAATGATTCATGAAAAAATTATTTTGCTTCAAATATTTTTAAATAAAGTTTCTCATGCCATTGTTGATTTAGCAACAGTGATTTAAATGACTCAAAATTGAATTTCAATGCTAATTCAATAGGAAATTCGCCGGCAGATAGTAGATTTATGTCCGTCCTGGACGTACAGACAGGCGGACAAAGAGTATGAAAGTTTGGTCTCTGAAGTCATAGCTTTCTAACAAAAAAAGAATTTTTAAGATCCGAATGATAGAACCGATTTTAAAAGGGGGGTACTTACAGACAGACATCGACCGCATGTCAATACCTACTTTTTCATTTTTTTAATTCTTTCGAATTATAAAAAGAAAAGTATGCTAAAAATACTAATAAATTAAAATATAAAAAAGTGAAAATCTCGGAGGATTTTTTATTGGTAGAATGTGACGATTTGACGGATTTGAAGCCATTTGAGTATTCCAATTTTGTATTTTATACCCCCAAAAAATACCGTTTGCTACAAGCTAGTGTGAAGGTTATTTCTGTGAAATGAAGCCTCAATCCACTGGCCTTGCCCCGACTCCAACTATGCACTAAATAGAAAATTTTAACTAAAATTAATTGATTTTTATTTTATTTTTCTAATTCATAAAAAATATCAAAAGATAACAAATAAATGTTTTACTTGCAATAATTATAATAATAATTAAAAATGTAGCCATTTAGCTTGTAAAAGTTTGAATATCAATTAAAGGTAGTTTTTGGTGTTTGATTTTGCCCTTGGAATGCATAAAAGTTGTATGGAAGGCGGTTATTTTAATTAAAGTGTTATATTGTGAACACTTTTTGTTTAAAAACGGAAATTATCGAATTTTGATGTTCCCACAATAGTTTTGGTCAAAAACATATATCCGAATGCATTTTTTAATAGAAAAAACCCCGAAAAAGTAATTTTTTTAATATGCATTTATTTTTTTCTACATGCACTTACAAATGTGAAAACTAAATATATTAATGTTACTTTAATATTACAATTTTCGGTTCACAAATGCTTCACCAAAAGCTACATAGATTTAGGGGATATTTTGTTTCATTATATCTTTATTGAAAAAGTATAGTTCCAAGTTTTAAAGAAATAGCGAAACATTGCATTTAACAAAGCTTTATCCGAAATTTGATCACACGGCCGGTTTTCAATCAATTGTGCTTGCTTCCAATGTGGAATGAAATTGTGTATTGAAGAAATCAATGAAGTTCGCGGTATGCGTTCTTGTTTTTCCGATAAACATCGATAGTTTTACATTGTCTGAAAGAACACTTTTGTGTGGGTTTGATTGACTGTTTCAGGAGAATCATTTAAGAAAATAAAAACAAAAAAAAGGGTAGGATTCAAAGTTTGTAGGGTTAATAAACTTTTATGCCTCGAAAAATAGAAAAAGAAATGTGAAATACACTGTTAAAAATTAGGCACTTTGTTTCACCAAAAATATGGTTCCTAGTAGCTGCAACGGCTGGGTGGTGAAACGTTAAACCATATTTTTGGTATTCGGTTGAACCATTTCTCAGGTTTTTGTTTACAAATCCAGAAAAATGGTTCAACCAAACACCGAAAAAAAGGTGAAACATTTCACCACACAGCCGTTGCAGCTACTAGGAACCAATATCATGGTGAAACCAAGCACAAAATTTTAACAGTGTATTAAATAATGAACATTAACCACTCATGTTATTTCGGATAACAATTTATTAGTAATATTTATGCCTCGAAAAATAGAAAATGAAATGTGAAATCTTAAAAAATGAACATTAACCCCTCATGTTGTTTCGGATAAAAAATTATTAGTAATATGAGTTCAAATAAGAAGTTGTAAAATAACTATAATAGATAACTTTTCTTTTACTTAAATACTTACTAAAATTCTTATCGAGAAACAAATAGGTTTATAACAGTAAATGTCATCTACAACCGTTTCTATAAAAAATGTATATACACATTAGCAAAAAAATCACCAAACACAGCAGCCAGGTGTAATTTAAAAACTTCTAAAAAACCAAAATAAAATATTTTCATTAATTTTCTTTCGCAAATTATTGTTATTTATTGTCTGCTTAGTTTATATGTATGTTGAAGAATAATTAAATATTGATTAATAACAAAAAAACATGAAACTACTCCAAAATGTTTAACTATTCCGCCAAACTTAAAAATAAGAAATGTAAATTTCTTTCAATGCTACTTCAAGGTTTGGGGACAAAATATCGCGGCTGAAATATCGCGGGACAAAATATCGCCGGACATAATATCGCGGGCCGAAATATCGCGTGCCCATAATGTCGCGTGGACAAAATATCGCGGGACAAAATATCGCTGGACAAAATATCGCTGGACAAAATATCGCGTAAAGTAAAAATTGAGTGGATTTAATGGATTTTATGGTGTTTGGCAGTGGGAGAGAGTTCGATGGTAAAATTGTATTGCACTACTTAATTATACTTACTTATCCAGTAATTTGTCATGAAGTTCGGTTTTACTTATTAGAGGGCCTGAATTTTTATAAAAATGTATTTTAGGTCATGCATTTTTTGTTATAACCATTTAGTCACGATGTAGGTTTAATGGGTTAAGGTTTTATATTTGAACTTGATTTTTATAAATCCCATTAAATTTTACCAAAATATCGCGTCGACTAAAATAAGTGGATTCGTATGTGATTTTCAAGGTAGTTATGAAATGGTAAAATTGTATAGTGCTTTGTACAAACGTGCGTATATAAATATTATATATATTGTATGGTATGTGGTGGGTATGGTATGTATGGTGTGGTTTGTATGGTACGGTATGTATGGTGTGGTACGTATGGTTTGTTTAATACGATATGTGTGGTCTGTATGTAAGTATTTATTATTGATAGATTTACAATTAAGGTTGAAACATATATTTAAAAAAATTTATTAATTAAAAATTATTTTTAATGTTTGTTCATTTGGGTTAAAAGGAATGAATAAAATATCTTATTTTGTAAATTCGCGATTCCTTTATAAAAATCGTAAGCGTTGTCTGATGTGCGGCTTATTCGTGCTACGATAACATAATTTTGTTTTCAAATATGAGGATTGTCTAAGTCTATTTTTGGATGAATTTCAAGGTTGTTTCTGAGCATTTGAATTATATAGTATTATATTTTCAATTAATTTATTATTTCAGATTGGACAAAATAGTTACCAATAGTAGAATCTGGTTGTAAGAAATTTTATGGCGGACTTAAGTGATGTTCAATGCATTGATTCAATTTGATTATTTTCACAAAATAAATAAATTCATTTTTATTATTTTCACATTTTCATTTTATTTTATATGTACACTTTTATCAAGTTGGGTAATTGAAATATTTCTATACGTTTTGAACTCTATGACCATTTAGTAAAGGAAAACATGAACATCAATTTTCCTTCAAAAACTCATCATTAAAGTTTACACGGTTTTAAGTGTTCTTCAAAGGGTGTTTTTTAAAAGTTTCAATAGTGTATCAATTACCACTATCAAATAACTCTCCGTTAAATTTATTTTAAAAATCGCCTATGGTTTAAGTAGCAAGTTAAGCAATTCTTATTATGCTAAAAATAGTTTAACACTTTTTTTTAACATTACTAACGAACGACAGTAAGTGATCACAATTTATACCTAAGCAAAACTATGGAAGAAAAACACACACACAGGCATGGAATCAGGGGGGGGGGGATGAAAGGGTCAACCCCTCTGTCGTTTCGACAAAGGAACTTTTCTTTAACCCCCCCTCTGAGAGACCCTCAATAATGGATGTCTGCTTCTTTGTGTTGAGTATTCGGAATCCCGTAGAGCCTAGAGATAATTATAGGTTACCTCCCCTCTTCCACACATGGACATATTTGCTAAAGCCGGCTAAAAAGGTTTGTTTACACGTGCATTCAAAGTCGAGGTCTTTCTTTCGCGTACAAATTTGAACGATTTTGTACGCGAAAGAAAGACCTATCTGAAAATATGTCTTCAAATTTAAATTAAAAAATTACCACATATACTTTTTGGTACTCATAAAACGGATATCCATGCCAAATATTTTTGATCTAGGTCCATTTGGAACGATTTTGTGATCATTTGAATTTTTACCAAAACTTTAAACGGCTCTTCTAAAGAACGGTCCGGAAAAATTTGCCGTTAAATTCATTCTAAATATTAAGGAAACATTCCTAATGAAGAATACTCATTTACTTAAAGTATTTTTATAATCTAATAATATATTTATCAACAATAAGAATATATTTTTTAAAATTAAATTAAACAAAAAGCTTGTTTAACCAATTTAATGAAGTTTATGCAATAAGGTTTATCTCTTTATATGCAATTACGATATTATATTTAAGTCTTTATTTTTATAATTTAATATATTCAATTATTGAAATCATAATATATTGTCGTTACAAAAAATAGATGATATGAAACGAATCACTTTTACAAAATCAGGACTTACAAGATATAAGAAGTGATATCCCCATATTTCAACAAAAACTTTCCAATCTAAATTTTTACTATATATCATGTAAATTAAAAAAAATAATTTTGAAGCAATATTAAAATTTTAAAATCATTTTAAAACTCACGGAAATACAAAAAAGTCATACATTTTAAAAGTAAGTTTTAGGGATACTTCATACCTTAAAGAAGTTGAATTCATTGACTTTATATCGCAAACTGTCAAGTTGTAGAATTGAGTTTATAGTAAAATATCGATGTTGAAAACGATTTAAAACTATTTATCGTTTGCTAAAATATTAATTTGAAAAAAATATATACATATATACATATCATTTTGCAATCTATACACATTACATGAATGTTTTTTGTTCATATTTATTGTACTAAATACCACAAAACAGAATTTTTGAAATGGTTTTTTTTTAAATGAGTATTTCAAATAAAGAAGCAAATTAATTACCGACTTCAACCTTTCCATTTAAGCACTTCAAACTTAACTTCATTGTCGTAGCAGCTGCAAACACATAGCAAAAAATCGCCAGGTGCGATAGGTCTTTCTTTCCCGCTCATTTTATCCAAAAACGAACGCGGAAAAAATACCTATCTATTAATTGCAGACGAAATAAGTCTCGGATAGCTATGCCGATTGCACCAATCGATAGATATCGAAATTTTGCATCATATATTAGTGTTAACTCAAAAAGTCAATTTTGGCCGATATGCCTCTTTTCCGCGTACGGTGCGATGTGTTCAAAGAAAAATTCTTTAAACTGTGAGTAGTAAGATTTTAAAAAGGCTTTAAAAAATGAAAATTTTGAATTTTTGCAAAACATCTTGTATAAATACATTTTTCTTGTAATATTTCTTGAAAACTGTAACTACAAATCGTTTTATTTATATTTTATAATTATAAATATCCGTTTTTGGTCCTCCATTGGAATTGTATATGGCGAACTATTACCCAACAAGACCCATAATCAGTGCCTCAAGTAATATGCCTAGAATTGAAATAAATTTTGATGTTCCTAAAACTTACAATTACTTTCAATTCATGTTTTAATTGTGTATAGGAATTTTATTTTTTTTTCAAAAATTACCATTTTAATTTAATAATTTTTTTGCACTAAACAAAAATCCTACGAAATACTTAAACATAAAATATTATTTTTACTCCACGTTTCACTTTTAGAAAAAAGAAGAAAAAAGAAGAAAAGGGAATCAACTTTGTATTCAGAGATTTATTAACGCAAAGATTTTTAACACATTCTTCAAAAAAGAATATTTAATAACAAAATAAAGGTACATAATATTTCCTTTTTTTAAAATACATACAATTGCTTTTAGAAAAGTAAGAATTAGAAAATAAGTAATAAGATATCTTGGTTCCACACCAAGAAAAAAAATTAAAAAAAGTGGAACGAAGGAAAATGTAAAAAAAAAATGGTGACCTATAAAGAGTCAAATACAAATACAAAAATTGTCGACCAACAACAGGCCAGAGGCCCAGCAAGGTTGGTCCAAAATAAATCTAATACATTACCAGTTTCCAATGTCCGTCAAGTTTCTTCTTAAAATCTTCTACTCTCTTCGAATGCACAACATAATCTGGTAAAGCATTCCACTCATTGACAACTCTATTGTAAAAATAATGTTTTCTTACCTCCCTTCTAAAGCTCGATTTATTCAATTTCTGATCATGACCTCTGGTCCGGCTATTTAAAGTAAAATCTAAGCCCCCCATGTCTCCCTGTTTTATGAACTTGAATAACTGTATTAAATTACCCCTAGCTCTCCTGTTTTCCAGGGAATACATGTTTAAAGATCTTAATATGTTATCATAATCAATACCAGATAGACCCTTAATCATTTTTGTAGCCCTATGCTGAACTTTTTCAAGCAACTCTATATCTTTTCTGAGGAAGGGAGACCAAAACTGAACAGCATATTCCAGATGTGGCCTTACCAATCCCCTATACAATGGCAAAATAATCTCCTTAGATTTAGAAGTGATACTTTTTCTAATATATCCCAACATTCGATTGGCTTTCTTACTTGCCTCAACACACTGCTTACTCATTTTGAAATCATTGCTCACCAAAACTCCTAAATCTCTAACGAACTCACTATCTTGGATACTTTCTCCCTGTAAAACATAAGAATGATTAACATTGTTCTTACCCAAATGCAAGGTTTGACATTTGTTAACACTGAACGACATGCCCCAGCGTGAAGCCCATTCAGTAATTTTCGTAAGATCATTTTGTAACTGCTCAATATGCTCAACAGAATTTACTGTACTCGTCACTTTTAAGTCATCTGCAAAAATACTTAACTTGCTATTCAACCCCCAGCTGATATCATCAATAAACATAATAAATAAAATTGGTCCTAGTACAGAGCCCTGAGGCACTCCAATTACAACCTCATTCCAATCAGAGTACTTACCATTAATGTGAACTCGTTGTTTTCTATTGGTCAACCAATTTTTAATCCAACGGACCACAGTAGTCCCTAACCCAAATATTTTCAACTTAAATAACAAAGCTTCATGAGGAACTTTATCAAAAGCCTTTTGGAAATCGATGTAAATAACATCAACCATATTGCCTTTATCAATCTCTTCTGTAACAGTATCATAAAATTTTAAAAGATTAGTTGTACAAGACCTACCTTTTCTAAAGCCATATTGATTATCTGAAAGTAAATTATTAGTTTCCAAAAAAGTCATTATACGCATTTTCAACAATGTCTCAAAAAACTTTACCTAAAACAGATGTAAGACTAACTGGTCTGTAATTACCTGGATCAGATTTAGGCCCTTTCTTGTGCAATGGAGTAACATTCGCCAATTTCCAGTCTGCTGGCACCTGTCCAGAAATAAATGATGACCTAAAATAGTCAGAATTGCATCCCCCAACTCTTCTGCACATTCAACTAAAATTTTAGGATACATATCATCAGGGCCAGGTGCTTTGTTAGGTTTCATAGTTTTTAATAGACGAATAATCTCCTCCTTAGAAAAATCACACTCAATACAATCCAATTCTTCAGTTACTTCCCCTGAAACATGCACATTTTTAAAATCTTTACTAAAAACACTAATAAAAAAGTTATTCAAAAGATTAGCCATTTTCATGTCATCATGGATTAACTGTCCTTGACTATCTTTAAATGGTCCAATGGAGCTACCCTGTTTTACATTACCTCTAGCATAAGCAAAAAAATCTATAGGGTTATCCTTAATACCCCTAGCTAGATTCTCCTCTAATGCAGATTTGTGTTTTCTACTAAGATTCTTAAACTCTCTCCTGGCAACTCTGTAAGCTTCCAGATCAACCTCTCTACCAGTTTGCTTAGCATATTTGTAAGCCTTTTGCTTTGACCTAAGGGACTTTTTAATATCCTTCGAAAACCACATAGGATACAATTTCCTTTGTGAACTTTTACGTTTGAATTTAACATGCTTTTTCACCACATCATTTAGTTTTTCCTTGAACTCATCCCATAGCTCAAGAGTATGGGTACCTACCAGTCCTTTATCAAAACCTAAAGCTACATCATGTCTCAAGTTGTCAAAATTAACATCTCTGAAACATGGGATGACTCTTTCACTATTAATCTGTATAACCTGAAAAATAATATCAAATTTAATACTATTATGATCACTCTCCCCTAAGTGATCACTGACAATAAGGTTATGAACTCTATTTTCACAGCTACTTAAAACTAAATCCAGAATAGCATTATCTCTAGTACACTCTCTAACTAACTGATACAAAAAGCAATCATCCAAAGCATCCAGAAAATCTAATCCCTGTTCTTTAACAATCACATTATTGTCCCAATTAATGTTTGGAAAATTGAAATCTCCCATGATAACAAACTCATTATTGTGACAAATCTCTCTTATGAGGTTATACAGCATGGTATCATGCTCCACATTACTGTTGGGTGGTCTATACACATTACCTATAACCAGATGGTTACCATTCACATTAGTCAACTTAACCCATACAGAGTCAATAACTTGAGTATCACACTTAAAGTTTAACTCTATGCAGTTCAAGTCGCTTCTAACATACAACAACACCCCACCCCCTTTTTTGTTGAGTCTATCACGCCGGTAAAGATTGAAACCTTTAATGGTGAAAAAATCAGGTACATCATCAGTATTTGCCCAGCTTTCTGTAATACCAATAATGTCAAGATCCTCCATTGCAATGATTCCCCTCAACTCATCCATCTTGTTTCTAATACTTCTAGCATTGCAATAGAAAACCTTCAATGTATTTTCCCCACATTTGCTCGAACTGTTGCCCCTGTGAATATTACCTCTACCCGAATTCCCCACTATGGCCTTCACCCTGGCCACTCCACCTCGAAACATACCTAGTTTTTTTGAAGCAAGACTGTTCATTACTAGCCTGCTTACCTCGTTTACCCCTCTATTGCTCAAGTGCACTCTGTCCCTTGCCATCCACTCTACTTGGCAACCCCGAAAAACAGTATCATCACCTACCTTTCTCCTAGAAAACAGATCTAGAAACTCAACACCCTCCATCTCACATACCTCTCTTAAAACCCTGTTCATTGCCAATGCCCTAGCATTCATCCAAGCATTGGACCTCTGCTCCTCCACACTCAACCTGCTCCTCCACCCAGGAAACCTCGGTAACAACCCAAGGACAGTAATGTCCTTCGTCCGACCCTTGACCTCCCTAAGGAGTGTCCTCGTATCCCTTTTAAACTCCACATTTGTGGCTTTGCCAACCTCGTTGGTGCCGACCCACAAAACTACTTTATCCCCCTCATTTATTGTTCCCTCTCTTACCACATCAATCACATCGTTAACCCTTGCTCCCGGCCAACAACAACGACTCATATTGCGTTTGCTGTTACATACCACATTCCCAATCCCACGTACCATAGAGTCCTCCAGGACTACACCCTTAGTAACAACATCAACTTCAGTATCACTACACTCAATAACACTACCCAATTCCTCCTCAACCA
The DNA here is from genome assembly GCA_019343175.1 of Oedothorax gibbosus. NCBI lineage: Eukaryota > Metazoa > Arthropoda > Arachnida > Araneae > Linyphiidae > Oedothorax > Oedothorax gibbosus. Next base: position 1,540,641 of record JAFNEN010000372.1, read on the forward strand.
AGGAATACACATCCTCTTTATCATCCACCATCTCTAAACTTTCCTCCTCACTTTGTACCAAACCTCTATCATCATTGATTAAACCCAAATTAGCTTTCAAAGCTAATAACTCCCCCTCCAATTCCCTAACAGTAGTACAAGCTTTACACGTAAACTCAATCACCTGATTCCTAACAACATCTTTATAACCATAAACATATGCATCACATAGATTTTCACAGCTATTACAAACAATATACATACGTCCTTGCCCAGATTTCTTCATAACCTTTAAACACTTAGTCATCCCCATGATACACAATGACAATACTAATTACTAAAACAAAAAAGCAGAAACAAAAAACACAGAACTAAAAGTACACGGAATTGAATCCCCAAAGCTAAACAAGCTGTTACTCAACAACCACACTCTCCATCTGTAATAAAGTCTGTAATAAAGAATTAGTTTAATATCTATAATTCAAAATTTTTAAGTCTGACCCCACAAAGTCTCTCCAGACAGACCTAGATGCCTGTCGGGTTAACCGCCTGTCGGCATATGATACACCTCTGCTTCTTTTATTTATCCGACTCTTTTGTGTACATGTTTATCATGTCAAACCTTTGATTCGGTTGTTGAAGCAGGCATGTCTAAATGGATAGTGATAAAATAGTAACTAGTCCCCCCTCAAAGAGGTTGACACTTTGAATAGTTAATGTAGCTTCTAAACTTCTTCAAAAGGGTTTCGGGGTGTGGCAATGAAATGACCGTTATCAATCATTACCACAATAGAATTTTCCTATTTACTGAAAAATTGAGACGGTTTTCACCGAAACCTCTTTTTTTGCCACTGGAACACCTTATTCAGAACATTTGACGTGAATGCCTGTACACATTGAAAGTGTCCTCATGTTGTTGCTTTAAATTCGTCATTTAAATAAATTGTTTCGTAATGAAATGCATCTATTTAAACAATGTAACAATATAGTGACCTAACATTTAGCTATAATTTAAACATTTAAAAGCAAAATTGACTATTTTCATTAATTTTCTATCGAATTCAATTAATATTCATTATCGTTTGCTAAGTGTATTTGCAGTTCGAAGAATAGTTATGTAAAATTGCTTGCTCTAAAACTCGAAGCAAAGCTTATCAATCATCTTTTTTACTTTTTATTTTGAAATTTCTTGATTTATTTTTAGTTTGATTTCCCATGGATTTAGAATTTTCGAAAGGCAAATACAACAACATTCTAACAATCTGTCAGTCTAATACCTACAAATAACCTCTCAACGTTGCGATTTTCAAATTACTTTAGGAAAACAATAACCGCCAAAATAAATTATCACAATGATAACTTGTTATTTTGAAGCATTTATACAGTTATACAAGCTGAAACGTAAATCAGAACTAACCAGCTTTTTATGCAAAAAATGGAACGCTGTGTGCCGCTTTCTTAATAGACAAATAATGAAACATCAAAGAGTCACATATTGCTGGACGTTATTACGTAATTCCGAACTGATTTAATGACGAAAATAAATTTTCTTCATGTATTCAATTTAAATATAGTTTCCCATGCGATTGCTGACGTGGAAACAGCGATTTTAATAAATAATAAATAAATGTCAATGTGATTTAACTGTGTAGACTGTTGACAGATAAAAAGAATAAACTAAACTCCTCGGCGCAGCAGCCCATTACTGGGCCAAGGCCTGCCGTGCCCATTTCAGCTTTCGTGACTTGGCTCTGGGGTGCAAGGCATATGTCCCGGCAAGGTTGTCAGCTTCACGCGGAACCCCAAGTGTTTAGTTCCCAAGCATGCTTGGTACCCATTTTATCGACCCACTCAAGGGATAAAAGGATGGGTCAACCTCGCACAAATCCGGAATTCGATCCCCGGACCTGTGGCGTGGCAATGCGAAGCACTACCACTAAGCCACTGGTTCTCAAAGAGAAATACGTGAAAATATAGGTTGCCGATGTCATATCTTTGTAATACAAAATAATTTTTAAAATCGGAGTTTTAGTACTGAGTTTGATTTGAGATGGAGGTCCAGACAGACAAAAGGAAATCTCAACGATACCTTCCCTTTTTTCAATTATTTTCAATTAAAAAATGCAATGTAGGCCAAAAATCTAGTAAAATACTCAAGCTATTACAATACTTCATTTAGAAGAATTTTAAATTGTAGTAAAATGAGTAGTTTTTCTGTACCTAGGAGAATTTCATATTTCAGTTTTCCATATACATTGTCGTTTAGGAGGAGAGAACTTCTCTGGAGCAATTTATTTGTAGCAGTAAATTTATTTGTAGGTAATTATGCGAGAAACCAAAAATGTTTCACTCTAATAAGTAAAGCAAAATTATTTTAATAATACATTATTTTAGCCTTAACTTCTCTAGCTTTTGCCACGCGAAAATGAGCTTTCTGCTTAAGTTTATCAAACTAAAAACTTTATAGAACTATATTACTTTATCAAACTATATTTTGAAAATGTTTGGCTTGAAGGAAAAAATAAATTTTTAATTATTTTTTACCATTAAATATTCGACAGGGGGGGGGGAAGGTAATTATCAAGCGCAATCGAGATATCTGGTCATCAGGGCCGGATTAAGCAGTGTAGGGGCCTGTAGGCAGTTTATTTTGACGGGCCCCCTTGGCTCCCTCCCCCCTCCCCCCTCTCTTTATGGCATGGAGAAATGCTACACTTTTTTTACAGTGTATATCAGAACTCACATAAATAAAATCAATAGAATCCAAATTTTTAAATTGTGGAATTAATTGTTTAGGAATTAATTTATCAATACCAATAAATCTAAATTCTAACTGATATACGCAATTGATCAAAAATTTAAACAATTACTCACGGAACACTATGTCCATAAAAAAATATAAAAATAGTGCATATTAAAGCGAAATTTATATTTTTACGAAAGCTTAACTATATTAAGTTTTGACATTTAAAAAATTAAATTAAATTTTTATT